>CM060369.1:16814460-17154460 GCA_030545235.1 Helianthus tuberosus | reverse complement strand
TTTTTCTCCGTTAAGTCAGGGGTATTTTCGACTATTTTATTAAGTGTATTTTGAATACATGTATATTATGCTAAATGCTTGTACATAAAATGAAAAAGACCAGATGAAAATGGTAAGATTTTAAATCTTTTTGGATCCAGATGCGAAAAAACAAACATTCGGACAAAAGTCGCAAAACTGGCCAAACCTCAGGGACGAAAATGACATTTTACTCTCTAATTTATACTATTCTGCTCACATGATTTTCTGTAAATAGTTATAAAGTTTGGTACGTAAGTTGTGGTATGGTGGCAGAAAAACAGCTGATGATTCGTGTTGCTGAATTAGTTCCTAGACACCCGGGTAGAGTGAAGAAACAAGAAGCGGCTGCGTCTGCTTCAAATGCCGCTGCGCCATCGAAATCTGGCAAGGGTGGGAAAAAGAAGAGATAGATTCGTGTGTAAATTTCGCTTGGAATTTGCTAGGCCCTTTGGTCGGTTGCGTAAAGACATTTTGTATCTTATGGGTGTTTCAGATTAAACATGTTTTCAAAATACTTAGAACAGAGATAAGAGAACCAAACAGAATATAAGCCTCTGGACTGGTTTGATTTTTCAGTTTTGTTGATCTATATTGTTTTTCTGCACACACCAATCTGAAGAACAGAGCACTAAGAACAGATGTTTACAGAGAAATAATAACGTATCACACAGTTTGTAAACTAGTAGAGATCATCATCATACTCTGTAATTCCCACCAATAGTAAAGCTAAGGTAGGGTCTGACTTCTGAGGAGTGTAAGATGTAGACAATCTTACCTCTACCCCGGTTATTATCTCTGTAAACTAGTAGATATAATAACCGCATATCTACTCAGGGTATCACACAACCTGTAAACTAGTAGAAATAATAACGTATCTTTAAAGGCCCGAGAGAAACTAGCACACTTTGGCCATCTTGGTGACATGATCCTCTTCCTCTATTCACATCCTTCAATCAATGTTTGGATAGGAGTGTGCAAAAAACCGAATTAACCGAACCATAACCGAATTAACCGATAAACCCGAAACGAAAAAACCGAACCAAATAAAAAACCGGTGGGTCGGTTAATGGTTTTTCTGAAAACCGAAAGTAGCGGGTCGATTATGGTTATCAATGTTTCCATACCCACCATAACCGAACTGAACCGATATGTAATAAATTTTTGTAGGATTTAGGACTTTTCTCCATTTTTTAATATTTGATCTTTTTGATTAAAGACTTTTAGTATTTACGGGTTATTTCATATCGTTTTGCGGTTTTGGTTGAATGTTTATTGGATTTTATGGAATATATCACATCACTTTATTTGAATATTCGGTAATAATCGGTATTAATATTATAAATTATATGTATTTTCTAATACAATGTAATATACTAATATATACAAATATGCAATAACAATTTATTCCATGATAAAAAAGTTAACATATTTTTAGCTAGACTAAATACACGGTTAACCACCCACAACCGACCCGCTATAACCATCAAAACCGATTAACCATAACCGCCATAACTGATCGGTTATGGTTATGGTTATGGTTATCCATTAACCGACATAGCGATTATGGTTATGGTTTTAGGCCAAAACCGACCCATGCACACCCCTATGTTCGGATTAGAGCTAAGTGATATCAACACCGTTTAGCTATCGCACAACCTAGGTACGTATGGTTAATGGTTTTAGAAGTCCAAATCCAACCACTAATACAACACACGTACTTGGACTGTGTCATGGAACAACTGAAGACTTACTCAAGGTATCTCATCCCATCAACGTGTTGATAAAGCGTGTTTTTTTATAAAACATCATTATGAAACGAAGATGCCAAACAAATCATGATATCATCGAGTAAATATTGCGTATTCATAAACATTATAATTTTCCTTATCAAGTATATATCAAAATCTCTTCTTAAATTTATTGTTATAATTTTTAAGTTGTTTATTCGTAACTAATAATCTGTCACAACAAATCTCGTCTGGTATTTATGAATGCATGATTATCCATTCTACCAAGTAAAAAATGATTTTTTTTTCTCTTCTTAAATAAGTGGTTTGGTCTCAAACAAGACCGTTAACTGAATAAAATACCATAGGGTTTCTAATCAGAAAAATATATAAATTATAATGGATGTATCAAGTTTGAAAAGTTATATGAACCAAGGTTTTTTTTCTATTTTTTTTCTTTCAAAAATGATACTAAATAAATCATGTGTAATAAAATATTGTTGAGTTAAATGTTTTACTAGTTAATAAAATCATGTAAATAATTCAAAATCAAACGAACTTAAGACGAGGTTTCATTTGATAGATTATAACTATCTTTGAATTAATTGTTTAAAGTTTATATTCTTAAAAAGACTATTTTAGTAATATCTTTGAATAAATTGTTTAAAGTATATATTCTTAAAAAGACTATTTTAGTAATAATTTTTTGGCATTATTAGTCGTATTTTTCGTGTTATGAATTTACATCGAGATAGTTGGTAAACGGGCAACAAGCTGCGCCGCTATCCTTTTTTGAATAGCAAAACTAAGTTTTTAAAAAAAATACGTTCATAGATTTCGGGGTCATAACATTACTATGTCTGACCCTTTGAAGTTTGAACTCGACTAAGTAGGCCTATAGTCTTTGGCGTCAGAAAATCAAAAGTATCAAAAGCAAATGGGACAAATACGGTTTAAAGAGGAGAATGGATTTGGTTTAGATTTTTTTATAAATTCTCTTTTTCAACTATTTTTAAGAAAAAAAAAAAATCGAAGGTGATTGTCATCTTATTTTTAGCAAAACCGTTAGATAAAAACCTTTTCATAAAATTGAATATTGAGTATGTTTTTTATTGAAACTGATAAATAATAAGTTTTGATTGAAAGTTTTTAATAACTTTTAAAATTAAAACATGTTTGATTGTAGATAAATATAGCTAACATCTTCACTAATATTCCAAAATGAATAGAATGAAGTAAAATCAGTTAAAAACACTTGATATTAGCAAAGTGTCAAAGTCAAACTTATTTTGTATGAGCACTCCATGAGGTCAGGTGGTTCGTACAAATAAGTCACCTACTTTTGCTCTGTTTCTTGCCAAAAAAAAAAGGTTTTGTGCTTAGAATATTTAGATTATCCTACATTATCTAATGACGAGTTCAGAATATTCTCTTGGGGACTTAGGGCTAGGTTGCTTAAATATCATTTTTAAGTAACATTTGTTTTTAATTTAATGAAATGGTATTTCCAAATATTTGATAAATACTTAAATGGTTCTTTTACATTGTTTTTTCCCTCTCTATTTCTCCAAATACATTGAACCATCAAAATTCTAATTAAGCACGTTTAAACAATAATAACATTTAAACTATGATTATATAATGTTGTAAAAAATCCAAATGGGATGAATTGACCAATTAAAATGACATTATGTTGGTTTTGTTTATTGGAGGAATAACACAATTCAAATTTATAATAATTTAAAACAAGAGAGTTATTTGATGCCAAATGGCACTTTGCACAATTCGCGGGGATGGGACCGACCAATAGCTCCCTCACATGCATTTCATATGTTTCATGAACCAAATGTTTTAAAAAATAGAGCATGTAAGACCCATTGAATCAAGTTCGAAGCTTTTACGTACGTAATACATGAATACAAGGTGATACGTAAATAGATATTCACTTGCTACATGATTTTTAGCCGACATTAATGAAATATAGTACGCGCAAACAAGAGTACTCTACCTAGAGATCAAGAGAAAACCCTCTTAAGTTGTGTGAACTTAGGTGCCGATTATTTTTTAAGAGTTAAAATGTCTGCAGTCTGCGGACCACATCCGCAGACATCTATAGAAGAAGAGGTGTACCAAACCTCTGCAGTCTGCATGAAGAAGGTTGTTTGTTTTTTTAACGTATGCAGACTTCTAAAATAAATTGGTGGGGGTGTACGGACGGTGGTGGTGGGTAGTGGTGCTAGACAGTGATGGTGGTAGACGGTGGTGGTGGGTGGTGGACGATGGTGGTGGTGGTGATGGACGGTGGTGGGTGGTGGACGGTGGACGGTGGACGGTGGTGGTGGACGATGGTGATGGACGGTGGACGGTGGTGGTGGTGATGGACCGTGGTGGGTGGTGGACGGTGGTGGTGATGGACGGTGGTGGTGACAAACAGACGTTTTTTAATGAAACGTCTTCGGAAAAACAAACAGTCTGCGTGTGACAATGTCTGCGCGTGGTCTGCACGGCGCAGACAGAAAAGCCTGTGCAGAGCTTTTCAGAAAAAACAAACAACATCTTAGAGAACTCCTATTTTCTGTGCGAGTTTTGCCACCATTTTTTACACAAACGTGGATGAACATATTACATACACACCTGTAATTTTTTTTTTGCCGAGTAGTGTTTTACGCCATTTACACCACTGTAAAAAAGTTGCTAACATCAGGATT
Source organism: Helianthus tuberosus (assembly GCA_030545235.1). Lineage (NCBI taxonomy): Eukaryota > Viridiplantae > Streptophyta > Magnoliopsida > Asterales > Asteraceae > Helianthus > Helianthus tuberosus. Next base: position 17,150,004 of record CM060369.1, on the reverse strand, counting down.
TACCCCATTGTTTTTTTACGCTAGTGTAAATCAACACGTACTATTTCTTTTTAATAATTTTTTTGGAAAAGTTTTTTATAGGATTTTTGGTAAAAAATAATTTTGAAAAAATATATTTTGACTGAGTTCTCTAAGTTCTCTTACCTCAAGAGAGTTTTCATTTTATTATAACCCTGTATATATATATAAAACTCCTTTGAGTTGTGAGAACTTAGAGAACTCCGACTTTCCGTGCGAGTTTTGCCATCATTTTTTACACACACGTAGATGGAAATGTTACAAACACAACTGTAAAAAGCAAAATTTCCCAGTGACGTTTTCAACCTTTTTAAGTCGCTGTAAAAAGCTGCTGACATCAACATTTACACCCATCGTAAGAGTTTTTTTACGATGGTGTAAATCAACATTTTTTTTCTTGAAAAAAATGATTTTTAAGGAATTTTGGTAAAAGTTTTTTTTTTTTTTTTTTTTTTTTTTTTTTTTTTTTTTTTTTAACTTTCGTTTTGGTTGAGTTATATCTTAGGCCATTTAAAATTATCAATCTCAAAATTTATAACTTCCGCCCAATATATCATAAGCTATAGCTTTAATCGTTGATTAAAAAATAGTTTATATTATCTATTTCGTTAAAGCTTAAGGGACGCGTTTTCCGGGCTTGGACAGGGCACGTGAATTCTCAGGACCGGCTCTGGATATGTGTATGAAGATATAAAATATAAAACTAACTATTTTTATGATTTTTGTTTTGTTTATATTTTCATGTATCCTCACTTCATAATTTTCTTTTTCTTCTTATTCATGTGTATTTTTATATAAAGAAATTTTTTATAGTATGAAGGTATAACTTAACTTAATGTTAAAATGCTCATAAGGATGGTTTAAAATGAATTATATATGTTTTATTAATATGTTTAGGTATGTTATTGATTATTAAATATTATCTGTCAAGTTATGTTATTATAATGTATTGCATTGGTTGAGTCGGAAATGCTTATTGTTATTGTTAGGAGGAAAAGACAAATGTCACTAAAGTGTTCGAAATCAAATAACTTCCAAGATCCTAAAGTGTTCAAAATCATATAACTTCCAAGATGACACCGAGTTATTAACTTGGATGCATTTGATTTATTTATGCAATCATACTTATATAATATTGCAAAATAATGAGTTTGGTGCAATTATAAAATGGTAGTTGCGTAATGATACTTGTAAAAAAAGTTGTGTGATAATATATGGTATTTGATGTTTGTTTTTATGTGTTAATTAGTGTATGACAATTGACTGACTGATTGAGAACTAGCACCGATATGTCATATATATTTTTATGTATTTTGCAATACTTTAAAACGCATGCATTCCTTCTATCTCAAACGACTCTCCCTAAATTCGACAAGACCTAGTAAAATGTGTAGTGTTATGTTACACATGTCGAACATGACACAAAACATTTAATATAACGTGATTCTGAACGTGACACATTATTAAGCATGTCATTGTATTAACACTAGGGGGGGTTACTAGTGATAGGATTCTATCACTCCCACTATCCAATCAAATCATGCCATGTCAGCACCCAATATTCTATCACTAGTGATAGAAATGTAGTGGGGGTGGTATCACTAGTGATGGGATTCCAATGTACAAGTATTAATGCACAATGTACAAGATACTCATTCATCACCCAATACTTCAACGCGTTATATATATAACGAGTTATACTCTATCACTAGTGATGGAAGTGGAGGCGGCGGTGTTCCACGAGTGATACTATTGTATCACGGTAAATAACGTATCCACCCCGTGTGGCCTAACACAAACATGTTTAGAACTCGGCATGGGGAAGTCACCGCGGAGCTAGCTTGGTCGTGTAGCGGCTCCCAGAGTGAGATCACTCCGGCGGTTGGGAGGACCGTGCACTAACACCCCCCCCCCCACACACACACACACTAACACAAACATGTTTAATAACCAGTTTTTAAAAAAGAATGTCGCGACACATGTTTAACAAAATTAATATAACCAGTTTAGTTACATGAATGACGATAATTTTAATATAATTATTGACAGGAATCACTAGACACAATTGAAAAATAAGAAGATACAAGATGAATCCATATTTAATAATAACACAATTTAATTTTATTAAAACTATAAAACCATGTGTGGTCTTAATAAATGGTTATAAACGTGTTCACTCGACCTATTCATTCACCTACTTAAATAATAGGTTAAAGTGTTATGCGTGACATAACATAAACGGGTTACGCGCGTGACATAAACGGGTTACGCGGATCAAACCCGTTTAGACACGTTTTTAGTGCGTCTTTAATGTGACGACCTGTTTATAACTAGAAATTATTTAACTTCATATCGAATTGTAGCATGTTAACTGAGTGCGTTATAAATTGTCCGCCCTATTTCCGACCATCAAATTATTTCTACCTGAGGATATATTACTAAGAAATGGTTGTCTTACATAACCGTCACTCTTAATCTAGCCCTTATGAGGGGTTGTTTGTCAACTTCTGAATGGTTAAGTGCTGAATCAGTTTGAGGTCTGAACCATTAAGTGCTGAACCAGTAAGAAATCTGAACCATTAAGAACCAGTATTATGTTTAACCGTTCAGATGCAAATGTCTGACCAATTCATATTAGAGGTCTTAACCATTCAGACTTAGAGGTTGTTTGTTTAGCTCTTAATGAGCATCTTAATGGTTCAGACCTCTTACTGGTTCAACACTTAATGGTTCAGACTGTTTGTTTCACAAGCAGATATCTAAATGGTTCAGACATTTGCCTCTGAATGATTAAGCTTATAATAAGTCTGAATGGTTAAGACCTCTAATCTGAATTGGTCAGACATTTGCCTCTGAACTAGTTCTTAATGGTTCAGACCTCTTTGGTTCAACACTTAATGGTTCAGACCTCTTATTGGTTCAATACTTAACCATTCAGAAGTTGTCAAACTACCTCTCAGTATAATGTTTAACCATTCAAAAGCAAATGTATGAACCATCCAGACATCTGCTTGCGAAACAAACAGTCTGAATCATTAGATGCTGAACCAGTAAGATGTTTGAACCATTAAAATCTCACTAAACAAAGAGCCCTTGAGTATGGTTAACAAAACCTTATATATAATTCATTTGATTCTGCTTAATTATTTATGATTGATTAATTAAGGTTATCTTAGTTGTCTTGGAGGGTGTCAAAAGTAGCCACCTAACGAGGAATGTGACGTAAGAAAGGTTGTTTTATTTCTCATACCTTCAAATCTAACCTAACACCTCCTAACATAACTGTCAACTTTTCAAACCAATTTCATTAAAAACAAATAAATAATAATATACAAACAAACACCAACAATACCACCAATCATGTTTATCAATTGATCGAACTCATCTAAGGGTTATGATCGGTTCTCACGATTCTTGATATTTTGAAGGTGTTTAATTGAATCTTCTCACTTGTCTAATATGTGGTGGTACACGTGCATGGATATAACATAAAAATGTCATTGTTAATCTATTAAGAAACAATAGGTCCATACATCTAATGTGATTACACTTGTTACCATAAATGTTGGCTAACTTTATAAGGTATTATCTAGTGAACTTGAAATAAATAATTTGATTTCTAAATATATTAGAAAAATCAACTACTACAAGTGTAACTGCTCTACTTGCTCAATCGTTAGATTGTGCTAACATATGCAAGGGTTACAACGACATAAAGGTTGAACTTTCCAATTGTTTTACCATTGGCAGTCTCAACTATAAACATATTGGATTCTATAAACCATGACTAACAAAACTCTAACGTCGTTAGTCTCCGGAAAACCCTTTTTGGCCAGAAAAGGTTCCTAAAGGTCCGATCTAAGGTTACAAAGAGGTTTGAGACAAAAATGTTGAGTTTTCCGGCCAAAAATAAGTTTTTCGGCGAAAAAGGAGTTTTCCGGCAACTTCAATAATTGGGGTTTTCCTAGAAAAAGATTTCTAAATGTCCGTAATAAGGTTAAAAAGAGGTTTGAAACGAAAAGGTTGAGTTTTCCGGCCAAAAACATTTTTCCGGCGACTGGAGACTAACAACGTTATGGTTCCGTTAGTCAGGGTCCATTGGAGGCCAATATGTCAATAGTTGGGACTGCTAGTGGTTATTTTTGAAATTATAACTGTTGGCGACCAATGACGAATAATTGAGATTATTAAAATCCAATATTCCAAAATAGACAACTAGTAGTAAAGTTTCCTAAAGTAACAAGTTTCATATTTTAGTTCTCTTGCATGTCACTTGATATATTATCCAAAACCTAAGTAACAAGTTTCATATTTTAGTTCTCTTGCATGTTAGACACTTGATATATTATCCAAAACCTAATCAAATAAACTTGAGCAGTTATAGCTGGTTAGGATAATGCTATGCATCACTTTCGAAGTCTACGTTCTTACCTATGGCGCCAAAGCTTTTAGACCACCCGTAGTGGGGCGGTTTTTTTTAAAAAAAGTCAAAAAAACGCTCAAAAACGCCTCCCCCCCATTACATAGGGCGTTGTTTGGCATTATTTTTGAAAAAAAATTTACATCCGTGTTTTTTAAACAACGCTCAACATTGCATGCAACCATGTTGACTGGCAAATGGGAGTGGTCCACTAGTAGTTTTTTTTTTTAACCTCCTCTATATAGAAAAATAATTGTTTAATAATTGGAAGGGGCGTTATTGGGCATTATTCCCACTACGCCACTTTTACAATAACGCCCAATAATGCCCCATGCTGACTGGACTGCCAAGTGTCGCAAAACGTCCCATGGTAGGGACATTATTTGGCTAAACCACTACACATGGTCTTAGAAGATGATTGCTTTGATACCTTTCATTTTAAGGGAATCATATAATATACTCTGGTATTACTTTTTACTCCAGATGGGTTGTTAACCGTTTCCTAAATATTGAATTGTAAGGATATCAAGTTTTGGTTTTACAATAAATTGTAATTGTTTTATGATCTACTTTGCTACAATATGAAGTGTCTTGACAAAAGTACACCATATGTACCTCTTTGATCATTATAAGACACCATAATTAGTAGTCTAGATGTCTCTATGAATAGTCGAGTTTATAAACCGAGACAACTTGTCAAACCACGAGGTGACTTGAGTTGGAGGCGGTACAAATAGGAGTTTGGTTTATATCTCCATTCGAGCTTGGCTCGTGAATAACCTTAAAAAGTAAGAGTCAAGAGGTTGTGAGACTGAACTTGACCTAGAGTCGTCCGGCTCAATTTGCAAAGCATTTTCCAAATGGGTAGGTGGGTATACTTATTGATGTGGTTTCAAATTTACACATATATCATGTTTTGGTTTCTAGGTATTCGATAAATTTTACCCCGATTAAGGTCTCCAAAATTAACCAAATTTCAATGATAATATACACTTAGTGGTTAATATATATATATATAGGGAAAAGATCAAATATGAAGTTTATTTTGGCTAGGAAGTATAGGAAGCAATCTTAGCCGTTCATCATCTTTTTTTAAATTTTTGGACGCGTGGGCATTTTCGTCTTTTTACATTATCATATCATCGTTCTAATTCGATTATAGATTCTGTTACCTCTTTTCTTAGTTCATCACTCTCATAACATAATTGAAGATTCTATAACCCTAAATCGCCGTCGATCGCAAATTCACCTCTTTTCAAACATTAATCTTGTATCGTTCGTCAATTCGATAACTTCAATGTCTTCTTCAGACTCTGCTGGTATGTTTAGCTTCAATTCTGAGTAAATTTTTGTTATTTTTTCCGAATTTCATTGTTTTACGTTTTATAATTCGTGGTTCTGTAAGTAATATTTGATTTTTCATAAGTTTAATTGTTATTGTTGTATAATTTAACATAATTTGTTTGTTTTGTTTCTTCATCATTTTTTGCGTTTTAGTGAAGAGTTGCGTTTTATGATATTAATTAAATTATATGCATACAAACTTTTAGTTTAAGATTTATGTAATATAAAGCTATAACTGTCTATAACTGTTATTGTTGTACAATGTTTTGTTTTTTCATCATTTGATGCGTTTTACTGAATGCATTGCGTTTTATGATTTTATACATAATAGTTCATATACAAACCTTAAAGGTCTGCATTTCTAAATTATTATTAACATATTTTGAGATTTAACACTAAACACATTATTATATAGGATGTATTGCGTTTTATGATTATTTGTTAAGTGTTTCAGATCACATGATGCGTTTTACTGAACGTATTACTTTTTATGCTTTTATCCATATTAGTTCATATATAAACTTTAAAGGTTTGTATTTTTAAATTTTTATTAACATATTTTTATGTTTATCACTAAAAACATTATTATGTAAGAGGTATTGCGTTTTATAGTTTTTTTTAATTGTTTCAGATAACATTTCCAAGTGGGAGGAACGTGTATGCATAAACAGTGGAAGAAAGTTTTTCAAACCTAAAGTCAGTGGATCCATTACACCTGCTGTTGGAATGTTTTTTAAGTCATTTGATGAGGCTTTTGCGTTTTATCAGAGATATGCACTTGCTGCAGGTTTTTCTGCAAGAAAAAATACCTCTTGGAAAAATGGTGGTGGTTTAGTGAAAATAAGATATATTGTCTGTTCAAAAGAAGGATTTCATGTTAGCAAAGAAATAGATTCTGGTTCAGTTGAGAATAGTAAAAAGATTGTTAGACGTAATAGAGGTTCAAAAAGAGTTGGATGCAATGCTCATGTGAAATTAATATTAGAGAACAATAATATGTTTAAAATCTACTACTTTGAAGAAGAACATAATCATATCTTTGTTGAAGATGAGGATATTCATTTCTTGCCGGCTGCCCGAAGTATCGATTATGTGAAAGAAAGTTTTATATCTGGATTGTCTGCAATCAATATTGGACCTGTTAAAGCATTCAATATTATGAAAACAATGTATGGTGGTTTTGGTGAAGTTGGTGCTAGTAAAGTTGATTGTAAGAATTATAGAAGGGATTTGAATCTTTACATCAGAGAGTATGATGCTGAAATGGTAGTTAGGCGTCTTATTAGGAAGAAAGAATGTTGTCCTGGTTTCACATGTGATTATGTTATTGGTGAAGATAGAAGATTGAAAGGGCTTTTCTGGGCTGATGAGCAATCAAAAACAAATTATACAGTGTTTGGTGACATATTTGGTTTTGATGCTACTTATAAATCAAACAAGTACGTTTTTTTCATTTATTGCGTTATATATTCTATTGCGTTATATATCCTGTTCTATTTTTCTAATGCTTTTTTAATTTGTTTTTTATGCAGGTATGATTTGGTTTTTGTACCATTTACTGGTATTGATAATCATTTTAGGAATGTCACATTTGGTGGTGCATTACTTTGTTCGGAGACTGCAGATTCTTATAGATGGCTTTTAAGGTGTTTTGTTAATGCTTTTGGAAGTGAGCCTAAAGTTGTTGTTACTGATCAAGATGCTGCTATGAAGAATCTATTAAGGATGTACTTTCAAGAAGTAGGCATAGGTTATGTATGTGGCATATATGGGAGAAATTGAAGACAAAGGTATTAATTGCGTTTTATGATATAACAAACTGCAATTTTAAATTGTTTTATTATTGCGTTTTATGTATTATTCAATAAGATCCCAAAATATTTTTATCAATAGAATTACAAAACAATTACGTTTTACCATCAATGCAATATGTTTATCATTATCAATATATTGTTTTTAAATTATTGTGTTTTATGTTTCATAATATTATTACTTTTTATTCAGGTTGGTCCTGTTTTGTCAGCAAACACAGATTTTAATACAAGAATGACTCATGTTGTTTGGAATGATACTATTATTCCAGAAGATTTTGAAACTGAGTGGCATTCAATAATGTCTACTTTTGGATTGGAAAATCATGAGTGGTTAAAAGATATGTACGATCTTCGATTTGACTGGATTCCTGCTTATTACCATGGAGAGGATTTGGCTGGTCTTATGCGTACTACGTCGAGATGTGAAAGCGAGAATTACTTCTTTGGTCAGATTTGCAATCCAAGATGTACACTTGTTGAATTTTTCACTCATTTTGAGACTGCAATGGATATTCAAAGGCATGAGCATAGGAGGAATGATCATGATACAAGGTATATTGAGTCTAAGCCCTGGAGTGACTTTGTATTGGAGAAACAAGCATCAGAAATATATACCAAAACAATTTTTAAGGATATTCAGATTGAAATTGATGCTGCCATTACAAAGTGTATGTTAAAGTCTCTTGATATTGTGGGTGATGTTCAATATTTTGAAATAAAGGATTTCAGACAGCCATGCACATCTTTTTTCAAGGTATTTTTTAAATTTATAGAGTTTTAAATATATATTGCGTTTTATTTTTCCATCTTTCATTGCGTTTTATCATTATATGATCATATAGTTTTATCTGTATTATATTTATTATTCATTGCGTTTTATATTTCATTTCACAAATTTTATATAGCTTTTTAATCTTATTTACAGGTGCAATACAGCAAACAAGAAGATGGTTTAACTATAAGTTGTTCTTGCAAACGGTTTGAACAATTTGTTATATTGTGCCGGCATATATTTTACGTATTACGGTATGATGATATAACTGAGTTTCCTAGAAGATATGTTCATAGAAGATGGATGAGAGATGTTGTTTCTGTTGGATCAAATCATTCCAATATTCGGTTTGATGAAATTGGTAGGAATAGTGAAATTGATAAAGTTTATAGAGAAATCGTTGTTGCAAATGAGTATGTGGTTAATAGGCTGGTTGGCGATTTAGATGAGCTGTGTCGTTACAGGGATCATATTAAAAGTTATATTGATAAAGCGGATGAGGTTATGGTTGCTGCGCCGCCTCCTAGTCGCAAAGAAAGATTTGCTGATATTGGAGGGAACATAGAAAAATCAGATTCTATTATTCGTGTCCCGATCAAAATAAGGACTAAAGGATGCGGTGTACAAAAAAGGATCAAGTCAAATCGTGAGATTGCAATTCAGAAATCATCAAAGATCCGGAAATCGTGTCGTGTATGTGGTGAAAAAGGACATAACAGTCGCACATGTAAAGATAAGGTTTCTTCTAATGCTATAGGTTCTAGCAATGCAATGTAATTATGTATACAAATTCTGTCAAAATCAGATATCAATAAGTAAAAAAAAAAATTATCATTGCGTTTTATGATGTATATGTTTCATCTCATTTTGTTACTGCATTTTATGATATCCTTCATAGTTATCAGTATGTTTTGGTTAATCGCGTTTTATGATATCCTTCACAGTTAACAACAATATATTGTTATTGCGTTTTATACATAGAACAATATACTTTAATTTGTATTTTTTGATTATTGCGTTTTATTGTAACACAGACCATAGATTAAATTAAACAAGAAATGATGACAACCCTAAGCTTCCATCAGGGATTTCCAAATCACTTATCAGCTTTTTTTGGTTAATTGCGTTTTATGAAAACTGTATATTGTTATTCCGTTATATACATAGAACAATATACTTTAAATGGTATTTTTTGATTATTGCGTTTTATTATCACACAGATCATACATAAAATTAAACAAGAAATGCAAGTGGATATAATAAACATTGAGTTATATAGATAATGATAGTTTTAAACAAAGATGATGTTTTCAAACCACAAATTTAAATAAAAATTAGTAGCATGATCAGCTTCATGGATCAAAGTTTGTTTCTTCATCGGATGAGAACCCTAAGCTTCCATTAGGGATTTCCTCATCACTTTCAGATTCAACCCAAAGTTCAACCTGTGAGACTACTGCGTTTTAAAGCTTCTCTGCAAATTTGCTAGCAGAGTTGTTGATGATTGGTATTTCAGATAACTGCTTCAAAAAATTTAGATCCTCACTGGTAGATATCTCCTTTGGGTCATACGTCTCCACATCACCATCGTCCCAAGTCACTGAAACTTTGAAAGTTTCCTCAATGAACTCCCAAGATGTAACCTGGGCATCTTCAGTTGCAGTTTGGTTCGGATTACCAAATCTTTTGTGTAGAATTCTGAATAGTGCGGCTGTTTGATCTGTGTAACAAGAAGGTGGTATACCTATTTCGTTCATCCTTTTCAAAACATTTTCGTTGCAGTTTTGAAGAACAGAAGCAACGGAATGGTATTTTATTTTTTTTCCATCAAGGAATTGAAGAACGAAATTGCCTCTTTTAACCCACCAAACTGATAGTTGTTGATTAGCCATTTTAGGGTTTGTGTGTGTTGGGTATTTGGTGTATTTTGGTGTATGATGAGAGCGATGTGAAAATAGTTTAGGGTTTCTGTTCTTATATAATCGATTGGTAGAGGAATTTGAATCAACTGTCTTAATAATAAAAATGATTATTTTTTATTTTTTTCTTTGAATTGATTGTTCAATCATACAGTATTATATATCAGGAACCCAAAAGGCTTTTTAAGGCTTTTGGTCTAATCAATTTCTTGTCATTAAGCTATCAGTTTATTTTTTTTGTTTTTTTTGGTCTAATTTGTTTTTAGTGTTATAAAATTGTAAAAAAAAAATTCATTGCGTTATAAATATATTGCGTTATATGTTTGGAAATGAATAATTAGAATAAACATTGCGTTTTATAATAAGTAGCATTTCAAAAAACATTGTAATAATTTAAATAGACAATGTTGAGTTATAACATACTATTAAAATGTTGCGTTTTATAAATTTTATATATATTTTATAAACTTTTTACAAAATAATGTTTAAATAATTTTAAAGCATACATATTGCGTTTTAAAATAACAAACAAATAAGTGCATTTTAAATATATCATCAAAATATTGCTTTAAATGAAAATTATCCCAAAAGAAAAAACATTGCGTTTTATAATAAGTAGCATTTCTAAATCAAAGTAACTAGCAAGATCAAGAAAATAATGAGTTATATAAAATCATGATAAATGAAAAAACATTGCGTTTTATAATAAGTATCATTTCAAAATCAAAGTAAACCAGCAAGAGCAAGCCTGTCTTTAATCCTATCTAAACTAGTGTCATAAGATTGTTTTTTAAGTTTCGCACTGAGGTCTCGAAACTTCTTTGAGTCCTCAATAACATAATCTTTTTGTTCGTTGATTTCGTGCAATAATATCTTCGCGATGAACTTTCTTCTTAAATCTTCAAGTTGTGCGGTCTGCTTGTTGACTGGTTTTTTGTTTTTAACCTTCTTGATAATTGCAGGTTCTTCATATTCCACGTTAAACCCACAATCCCATTTTTCGACCGGTTCTCCATGATAACATTCCATATGACGCATAGTGAATATACCACAGTCAATGCCATTATGTTGTGTCCTCCATTTCATCTGCATTCTAACAGGGGTTATTCCCTTTATATCATCTGCTTTTTCATGTCCAACATATTTAAGGTAAGCTGCCAAAGCATCCCTCTACGGAAAAAAAAAACAAAACAAAAAGATTAGGTGGTTTATATTTGTGTTTTAAAAGCATAAGTAAGAATACTTACTGTATTTTCAGGCATATTCCCATATTTAGCTTCATTTGTTTCTTTTTTCGCACTGTTGTCAATGATGAATATTTGTTTCTCTTCAAGATTGAAGGATATAACAAAGAAATGCTGTATATAGAGAATCGGGACAAGGATAATTTTAAAATCCTTTATGCTTTTTAGCTTTACACCTTGAAGAATTTTTTCTATGTTCATTGTGAATGCTTCTATCATCTTTTCTTTATTTTCAGTTTCTTCCTTTTCACTATGTGGTAAAGCCTGCATAAAATTAAACAAATTAACATATTATTGCGTTTTATGAAGGTAAATAAACATACAGCCGCGTTTTATGAAAGTAATAAAACATACAGCTGCGTTTTATAAAACTTCATTCTAACAAAGTAAGCATTGCGTTTTATTAAAGAAATAAAAATGCAATTGCGTTTTATAAACTTCATTCAATCAAACTTGAAAATACTTCATTATACGAATACAGAAAAATTGCGTTTTATATATCATACCAGCATTCGAATAGTACAGAAAAATCTTGGAGTTTTGTTGTCTTTTGATCTTCTTTTTTCTTCTTCATTCAAAATATATGACCAACAATTGATTACTTCTCCGGTGATTTCCAATCCTGGCCTCATTGTTTCAGCAGCATATCTATATAGAAATACATGATCTTTAATTTCAAAGAGAGTATCCCTGCAAAAAAATAATAATAATAATAATAATTAAATTATAATATTTTGATTTTTGTTTTTTTGTTTTAGTGTATATAAATGAATTTTTACATCATTTCTCCTTCTGCATGGAATGCATATCCCGATATGTTGTTTTCGTGTGCCGTTCTTGCTTCCTTCATTGCTACTTGTCTTTGATAGTATGGTGAACAAAATACTTCTGGTACATTTTTCTCTCGATCTGGTCGTACCATCCTTGTGATTATTTCTTCTGTTTTGCTTATATCACTTGTTGGTTGTTCTTGATGAACTGATTTTGCAGGTGTTTTATACGGATCTTCTTGTGGGTTTAGGAATGATGTGTTTTGAAGTAGATCACTGATTTCCTTTTCAGTATCCTGTTCTTCAATTCTATCAAACATTGTTTGTATTCCACTAATTTGAACATCTTGTTCGATTGTTTTATTTTCAGATTCCGCTTGAATTTCGGTTTGTGCACCGTGGCGAGTAGCATCAACTTCAACTTCATTTTCATCAACATTTGAAGATAACTGAGAAATTTTCAAATAAAAGGATGGTACCTTATCATCATGAATTTTCTTTTGATTTGATTTTTTTTCTTCTTCATCTGTCTTTTTGATAATCTCCAACATTAATGATGGAGTTTCTTCGCTAAATGATGATTGTACCATTGAAGGTTTTTCAATGTGTGTTTGCAGAACAGATGCAGGTTTATTCTCACTGATTTTTTCTGGATTGGATGACTGAAATACAGGTGAGCTATCCTCATTGCGTTTTGTATCATCATCATTGCGTTTTACAATCAATGATGTTGAAATGATTTGATTTTCAGTGTCTTCATTTTGGCTCAAATTTAGAAATCTTGATGGTATTTCCATCATAGTTGAATCAATATTAACTTTCATGTGCTTTTTTGCTTGATGGTTGAATTTTTCAATCAATGACACCCATTCGTTTACTTTGTTATGAAGAGCTTCACTGTTTGGATATTCTTCCACAATCTCATCTATGCGTGATTGGATGTTTTCGAAAATTTCTTCAAATCCTTTAAAATGATCATCTAAAGCAGTCACAAGATATTCTTCATGTGATTTTTTATCTTTAATGTTCTTCATATTTTCATCGCCACTTTTTGTTGAATGAATGTCAGAAAGACCTTCACTTTGATTTTGTGATGGCATGAAATTACGCAGTCGGCTTTGACTGTCTACCCACATTTTATCTTTATTTCCTATTGATGGTTTAATGAAGAATTGCCCCCATGATCCTCCACTTTCTGTATGTGTTTTCTCAGTTTCATTGGTTATAATTGGGCTGTTTTAAACATTCTCTTGATTCTCTTGATCAATCCAGTCTGTTGCAGCTTTAAGTAAGGTGATTGGTTGTTCTTCAGCATCGTCTTCATCTTTTTCTTCAGATTCATCTTCAAAAATTTCTTCGTTTTCATTCTCGGATTCAGTTGGATAAACATAAAATTCATCCCTTTCATCTTTCTTTTTTTTGTTTAGTCTTTCTGACTTTTTTCTCTTTATCCATTACAAGACATCTCCTCTCATTTTGCGAAGCAATTTCCAATTCATCTTCAAATTCTTGTAATGTTGTAGAGTCAATTTTATCAAGAGAGAACTCTTCAGTGTTTTCAGCATCGTCAAATCCTTGTTTTTTGTAAGCATATAGTATCTGTATGATTCATTGCGTTTTAGATAAATAATCAATTCAAATTTTGTTGCGTTTTAAAATATAAATAATTGTAAACAACTTACAAAACTATTGTTTTGTAACTTTAAATATATTGCGTTTTACAAAACCTTGCGTCTTACACAAGCAAAGAATAGTTTTAAACAAACAAAGAATATAAACAAACAAAAATGAAAGATCATTGCGTTTTAAAATATACATTGCGTTTTATAAAGTATAGTTTTAAACAAACAAAGAATATAAACAAGCAGCCTAAACAAGCATTCAGCAAATATGTAGCAATAATGAAAGATCAGATTTCATACCGCTAACAATGCAATAGGTCCATTGAAGAGCTTCTCATTTCCAGGCCATTGTCTTCTTGGACGCCTTAAAACGGTCAGCATATATTCACACCAATTAAAATCCTGGGTTTTTTTGTCACTTTTCATTGATGGCAAGAATCTTTGATTAACATTACTACTTTGCATTGCCTCCGCCATGATCGTAAAAAATATAACCAAGAAATTCAGTTTGAACAATCTTCCAAGCTCATTTCTTGATTTTAAATAACTAATCAAGTTGTGCGAATACATTCTCTTCAAAATATCTTTGCTGAATTGACCGTGCCAGAATTTAATTATAAGATCAGTGTCTTTTAGTCTCAGTTTTTCCATAATCTCTGTTTTTCCATTTGGTATTTGAAATACCTTTTGGATAAATTCAGCTGTGATCTTAATCTTTTCATCTCCAATATTTATCTCATCATTTTCAGCATCAAAGTTTTTTACCAGCCAATATCCGAATTTACGTGGAACTGAATGCAGCTTGAATTTTAGTATGCTCTCAAACCCTATTTCTCTAACAACATTCCTTTGCTCTTTTGACAAACCTTCAATATAATCTTTTAGATTATTGACTGCACATCTTATGTTGATTTTTTTTTCCGTCGTAATCATAATATGGTTGTTGTTCTGGTTGTTCTTTTGTTTTATCTTTCCTCAGTGATCTCTTTGGTTTTGATTCTGCCTTTTCCTTCTTTTGATTTTTTGTCAGGTTAACTCTTGGTTGTGGATCAACAAAATCATCATCTGATACATTGAATTGTGTTAAAAACATATATTTTTTTTCATGAAATTTGTTAAATGCGTTTTATGTTACCTGAATTTACTTGTTGTTGTTTGGAAGTATGCAGAACAATAGCTCGACTAGATTTTTCATCCTTTGAATCAGAAACTGTATCTTCTGATGATTCTATCACCACTTTCTTTCTTCGCCTTTTTTGTTTTTCCTCTTGTTGTTTTTCCTCTTGTTTTTTTAACTTTAAATAGAATAATGAAACAATGTCAATTAACAAATTTATGATAAAACGCATTAGCTAACACCATAAAGATAAAAAGCAGTGATTCACAGGTTTAAGATAAAACGCAATACTTTACATCATATTATTTAACACACCAAATTAACATTACATAATCTCATTTTGTTTTTTATGATATATTAATGTAAAACGCATTAGTCAACAATGTCAATTAACAAATTTATGATAAAATGCATTAACTAACACTATAAAGATAAAAAGCAGTAATTCACAGGTTTAAGATAAAACGCAATACTTTACATCATATTATTTTAACACACCAAATTAACATTACATAATCTCATTTTGTTTTTTTTATTATATATTAATATAAAACGCAATAGTTAACAACACATGTATCTCAGCAAATTCAAAGATAAAACGCAATGTTCTAAAATTCGATTACAATTATCATAATAATAATCTCCTTGTTTCTGTAAATTTATTAAGGTAAAACGCATTAATTCACAATATATAAATCCCATAAGAAGCATTAGCATCTTAGATCATAGTTTTAACATAAAACGCAATATAGTCTCTAGTAACAAAAATGTTAAGATAGGGGATGATATAACTCATTAACTATTTTTCGGAACGGATATGATATATTAGGTCTATTGTACTTCATAAAACGTAACTTGAATTCAGTTAAAGAGCAAAAATAGATAAATATACCATTGTCTGAAATATCTTTGTGTTTTCTAGTTCTTTGTTGTTTCACTGTTGATTTTCGGCTAATATTTACTTGTTCATCTATGTTCTCTTCAGCTGTTGATGTTTTTCGCTTCTGTGATGATTTAGGGTTTTCAGAGACTGATTTCTTTTGAGTAACTCGAATGTAAACCTTCAAATTATCTCTCGACGACGCCATGAACTTCAATGGAGTATGATTTTCTCAAATTTCTGTATGTGTTTGATCGTTCAATGGAAGTGTAAAACGTAATGCACTTTTTTTTCGAACGTTTCTGTGTATATTCAACGGCGGTTATTTTGAAATTTAACGATAATACCCCTGAAACCCCGGAGAGCGTGTTTAAATGACAGTTTTTAATTTGATTTTGATCTAGACCGTAGATTGTGCAATTAGACGGTTATGATTGCTTCCTATCCTTCCTAGCGAAATAAACTTCCTATTGTAGCTCCACCCTATATATATATATAAAATTAGAATAGAATGATAATCATATAAACAGTGTTTTGATTAAGCCAACGGTAAAAGCCAAAAAAAAAAAAAAACTATTAAATCCTCTCAATTCACTTTCTTAAAAACTTACAATGTTATCGTCTGAAAATATATGATTCGAAAATATGTAGGGCGTCACTTACATATAAGATACACAAATACTCTATCATGTAGAACAACCCCTATACGTGTTTTTAATAACACTTAAAATAAATTTTATATAAAGACAATTTCATTGTCCACGGAAAATTAAATATCTCGAACAAATGTTCGTAGTTGTACCATGCATCATACCCCATCGCTTTCTTTTGATATCATTAAGGCCATGGGGTATGGGGCTTGGGTTGGGGCGTGGGTTGGGGGAAAACGCCCAAGCCACCATCCCGGGTGGGCTTGGGTTTGGGCGTGGCCCTTGGGGCTTGGCTTTCAAGCCGGGCGTGGGGCGGGGGAGCAAGCTGACATGGCGGGTTGTGAATGGCCCTTTCAAACTAGCCGTTTGCTAGCCGTTGGGGTCTACATTTAATTTTTTTTTCTTTATAAATACTTACCACATTTACACAATATCAAACACATAAAACACAATATCAACCACATAAAACACAAATATTGCCATGAGTTCTTCAAGTTCTTCATCATCTGACGATGGTGCGGAAATATTTCTACAAACGATCGCGGCGGTGGTGAAAGCTATCGTGGAAGACGAAGACGGTGAGGAAGAGACTCAACAACCTAAACGGAGGAGAAGGTACATCGCTCGTGAACGGCACACCGCTAACGATTTGTTGGTAAGCGATCACTTCTCAGCGGAACCTAAATATGATCAAAAAATGTTTAGGCGTCGTTTTCGTATGAGTAGAAACTTATTTTTAAGGATATCTAGAGATCTTGAGGAGAAATATGTTTATTTCCAACAAAAACCTGATGTAACCGGGCAATTAGGATTTAGTACGTGGCAAAAGGTCACGGCCGCACTTAGGCAGTTAGCGTACGGCAATAGTTCGGACATTATGGATGACTATTTAAAAATGTCTGCACGTGTAGCTAGAGAAACTCTTCACAACTTTTGTTCGTGTATTCTAGAACTTTATTGGAAAAGATATTTGAGAAAGCCATCCTTCAGTGACATGCAACAAATATTGGAACATCACGAAGATTATCATGGGCTACCCGGGATGCTAGGTAGTTTAGATTGTATGAAATGGCCTTGGGAACTTTGTCCTACCGAATGGCAAGGCGCTCACACTAGTGGATTTCACGGGGTGCCAGCCATCATGCTTGAAGCGGTTGCGTCCCAAGATCTTTGGATATGGCATGCGTTCTTCGGTATGCAAGGTTCACATAATGATATTACCATCATACACCACTCGCCTCTTTTCAATGATCGGGTAAATGGTATAGGACCTAAAGGAACTTTCTTTGTAAACGAGATTGAGTACGTGTATGGGTACTACCTAGTTGATGGGATTTACCCAGAGTGGGGGGCTTTTGTAAAATCGTTCACAAAACACGATACGACAGATCCAAAGAGATTAAAGTTTAACAGGGTCCAGATGGCTGCACGTAAAGACGTCGAGCGTGCATTCGGTGTTTTGAAGAAAAGGTGGCGAATATTGGCAATGCCTTGTCGACTATGGGACAAGGATCAAATTGGAAACGTGATGTACGCATGTATCATTCTTCACAACATGATTTTGGAGGATGAAGGTAGAGCGGTCGTTACCTATTACGATGACGAGGACCCCCAACCAGGTAACGTAACAGACGAAGATAAAGCGGCAAATGAATTTTTATTAAAGTCAAGGGATATACATCACAACCTTCGAGCTGATTTGGTGGAACATGTTTCAACGATTCCTAGGTTTGAAACCGACGAAGACGACGAAGAATGATAGGTTTTTATTTTTATAATTATTTTGTATGTTTATTTTAATAATTATGTTGTATGTTTAATAATTATTTTGATAATTATTTTGTGTGTTTTTATTTTGATAATTATTTTGGTTATAAATATATATATATAAAAAATAAAAAAAAGCTGATGTGGCTTGGCCACGCCAGCCAAGCCACGCCCACCATACCACCTTCAAAAGTGGGTTGATGCCTTGACTTTTGAAAGTACACGTGTCAACCAATGCCCAACCCAAGCCCCAACCCAAGCCCCACCATACCCCATGGTCTAATAAGGTAATGCTCTACAAGAAACCCCATTTTTTTTAGAAAACTTAGCAAACTCTACTTGTGGCCTACATTTATCCACGTTGCCCATAGTCACCTCCTCTTCCTTTTTGCTTTCAAGGTTATATCAGTAATTTTCCCAACCTAAGTTATTTTCCCAATTTGATTTGACATGATCATTTAATGCCCATCAACTCATTTGTACAAATCACCCACCCCCATATTTCTTTTACAATATTTCATTTTATTTTATATCTTCTTTAACAGAAAAACCATTATCATCCTCTCCTCCAAATTATCCTTTCTCTATTAATGTCCATGGAGACAAATCCACCAACCTCCGAGTTAATGTCGCCGGTCCATAGTTTCCCCAACAGGTTCCTTAGCAGTGACTTCCATACTGATGAGGAATTAAATGCTCAAGGTTTGTCTCTTTATCTAACTTAACTATCTCGAATATATGTTTTTTTTTGTTATTTGACATTTTTCTAATGGAATAATCCAAATATAATGCATGGCAATGTTCACCTGTTCCATTCGAAGCTTCTGTATATACTTACATGCCTGTTGATGGTTCTCGATCATCTGAAGACCCTGTTAGATCACCGGATGTTCTGATCTCCAACAAGTTCATGAACATCGCTTTCCATTCTGACGAGGTTATGGATAATGATCAAGGTTTGTTTTTCCATACACTCGTTTTGATTTTTCTTCCCCAGATATGGCATAGTTCAAACATGTTGCATAATGTTCACATGTAGCATACCAAGATTCTGGCTACGCTAACATGCCGGGTGCTGGTTCTGGATCATCTTAGGGCCCTTCTGTGTTTGCTGAATTATCTCGCGGCCCTTTAGACGGTTGTTTATTTTCCATGGGAGCACACTTTATACTCATATACCAGAGTTCTAACCTTTTGTCCTGCCATATACCATATTCCTAACCTTTTAGTTTTCTGATGCAGGGCCAGCGCATCCATGCTTCGTTTTGATACCCCTCAGGGAACCCGTTACTGGATTCCTACCGTCGCTGATAAGTTCATACCAGTGTGTGGGAAATCTTATCCAACATTTGAGGCTGTTCTTTCCATGTATGAACTTTATGCGTTTGAAGCTGGTTTTTCTGTTAAAAAAGGCCAAACTAAAGTCTGGAATGGAATTCCCACACACAAGTATCTTCGATGCTCAAAATACGGGAAACCACAACCCAAGAGGACTTTTGACACACTAGATGAATCTTCTGTAAAGTCTAGGAGAACCAACTTCACATGGTGTGACTGTAAGGCAAGCATTCTAGTCTCAATCTCTAATGATACATACACAGTTATGAGTTTCAATGATATTCATAATCATGAACTTGCTGAGAATTACAACCGTGATCTTAGCAAGATATCAAGGAAGCTGTCATTCTCCACCAAACAATTCATTCACAATATGAGTCTAAACCATATCGGACCCATGAGAGCTTATAGATGTCTTGTAGCTTTAAAAGGGGGCCATCACAATGTCAATGGGACTCCGGTGGATTTTAAAAATTTTAGCCACCAGTTGCGAATTTTTATTGGTGAACGCGACGCACAAGTTTTCCTTGAACACTTGCGTGAGCGCTTTGACAACCTACCCAACTTCTATTTTGATTACACTGTATCAAATGGAAAGTTGTCTTCTGTATTCTGGGCTGATGAGATTTCAAAGCTAAACTACAAAGCTTTTGGCGATGTCCTCGCCTTTGACGCGACTTACAACACTAACAGGTTAGTTCCCCCTTTAACATGTGTTAGGCCTGATATCCAAGTATACAAACCAAACCAAAAAAGTGTTACATTTTCTTAACCTCAAATCCATTTTTATTAATAGGTACAAGATGGTTTTTGTGCCATTCACGGGTGTGGATCATCATTTCCAATGTGTTACATTTGGTGCGGGTTTGATATCAACCGAGTCCATTGAATCTTATGTGTGGTTGCTTAAGGCTTTCTTGAAGGCACACGGTACTCAACCAACTCTCGTGCTGAGTGATCAAGACCCATCCACGCTTCAAGCTCTTCCTATGGTCTTTACCGAATCACGCCACCGTCTATGCATGTGGCATATAATGAAAAAACTACCCTCTAAGGTTAGGTTAAATTGTTAGCCTTTAACATGTGTTATTCAACATCACAGACTTATGTGTTTTTAAACTGTTTAATCTAACATGTGTTAGTAACTCTTTAATCTACCAGATCTCTGCGGACCTTCTTGACAACACTGATGTTCGGTCCTGCATTCACCGGTTGGTTTGGAATGTTTATATCAAACCAGAAACGTTTGAGTCCCGCTGGAATGACCTTCTAGAAACATTTGGCCTACAAGACCACACTTGGTTGAACGACATGTACAACATCAAACATCTTTGGGTACCAGCCTACTTCAGGGAACTGCCAATGTGTTGCTTGATGAAGACCACGTCACGCTGCGAAAGCTCTAACGCTGCCTTCAAGGTCAACTCAACAAGCGCAAACACCCTTGTACAATTTATGATGTGCTTTGAAAATAGGGTAGATAGCCAACGCTATCGGCAACGTGTATCCGAGTACAAAACCTCATCCACGGTGTTCAAGGGCACTACTGAATTAGGGATAGAGCAGCACGCGTTCGCCATTTACACAAACGCTGTTTTCGCGAAAGTTCAAAAGGAGATAATTAAAGGGAAGTTTTTATGCTACATCACAAACCAAACCGATTCCAGTAATACCACTCTTTTGCTAGACGTCTCTCATTTGGACAAAAGGAACAACATCACAAACGTCTATCAGGTAACACATGTTAGGCAACTTCATTATTACCACTCCACTAACATATGTTAGATCTAAAGCCTTTTTATATGCTCCTTCTGTTCCTAACAGGTTACATATAACACTGTAGACCACTCCGCCAGTTGCTCATGCAGGAATTTCACACGTATCGGATATTTGTGTCGCCATGTCTTTTGCGTATATCGATTGAAAAATGTTGCAAAGATACCACCCCAATACATAAACGATAGGTGGCGCCGAGATGCCCTCCCAAAAGAGGTTTTTTCACTTTCCAGCCGATACGGCGTCAACCCACACGCACCGTCCGTTATGCGTAATGAAATCCTCGACCTCGTTACTGAATGCGTTGATGTGGCCAGAACCGACGAGGATTCGTTGTCAAAATTGGTTGCCCAACTCCGGGATTTCAAGATCAATGTGCTTTCCAAGCAACCATTGGGTACAATCCAAAATGAAACAAACGAGTGTGAAATGGAAGAAATAGTTGGGCAACCAATCAACATTCCAGTCGAAGTTGCTAATCCAGATGTTGTACGCAATAAGGGATGTGGTACACATACTCGCATTTCCGGACCCGGTGAGAAGGCAAAGACAAAACCACCTAAACGTCCAAAGCAGCTTCGGTTATGCAAGCGCTGTGGTCTTTATGTCGACGACCACGACTCACGCAACTGCGTTAAGGTGGCCGCAATGAAAGCAGCAAAGGCAGCTGCTGAACAACAAAGGCAGACCGCCCCTGGTGCCTCCCCCTCTGATTAAAATCTGTCTTTTCGTTTACTAGTACTATGTAATGGGAGACTCTCTTCATTTTGGCCTTCTTACACACATGTAACAGTCTTTTAACATCATCCTCCCCTTTTCTGTTACGTGTGTAAGAAGGTGGAACTATTTTTATCCCATTTATCATATCCAGTCTTGTAAAAACTTTATGGCCTTCGGTACTTTGTGTTTTGTACGCCAACTTTTGTGGACCTCTGTTTGCTATTAACAGGCTTATCTTATTATTATATGCATGGATAATTGTGGTTTTGCTTTATATTTTACAACAGCATCAAAACAGATGCTTAACACATGTTAGCCCTGTACCTAGGGTTTTTTTAACTGTAAAGGATCAACACAAAAGGTTTTAACCACACCAATAACTTATATATTAAGACACATCAGGTTATAGAATTAAACTTCACAACTAGCCAACTTAACCACACATTCTACTACTAGGTTACAACCGAACCCAAAACTTCCAAGAATCCTACTACATTTTGAGAATAGTGGGCCCCTTGAAAACAGGAAGCAGCATTTTTACATGACACACCCACAAAACACCTATCCCACAATAAGTTTAAAGCAACATCCCAAAAGCAAAGTACATGACACACCCAAAACAAAGCTGGCACATTTAACGTTACACCTATCCTACAGTAAATACCATTCACCCCCTAACACACGTTACTCTAACCGGCAATCCTGCTGGATTTTAGGCAGCAGCACGTTCACCTCCGAACATAAGATGTGCGCAGCATACCTCTTTCTCAACTTCCGCACCTCCGCCATCTTCTTCGCCCCACTCATGCTGAACCCATAGTTAAAACTTTTTTTTTCCCCATGTAGCACTCCATGTGACGCATTAAGAAGACCCCACAATCAGTTTTGTTTGCTGTGGTCGCCCAACTAACCGGCATACGCTGGATGTTGCAGTAGTCAATGTCATCGGCTCGCGGATTCCCAACCTCCCGAAGGTATTGCACAAACATATCTTTCTGCATATACATATACAAGCCATGCTCAATATAAAAAACACATCTTGAATACAATCACACTTACGTTACAACATGGGTCATTTTAATAACTTACAAACTTATACGGTGTGTCCTTGTGGAGGTAGTATACACTATCTTCTATCGGCTGTCCTTGTCTGGCTTTGTCATTATCAACAACATAAATTCCGGGGTCCCGTAACTCAAACACTAGCAAGTAAAAATGTTTGTGCTCCAAGATCGGGAAGAAAACAATGTCGTGCTTTCTAAAATCAGGATCTTTTTCAGCGCTGTTAACCCCACCTTTTATTCCAACCCGGAACTTGTGCATCCGCGCCTCGACTCCACCTTTCTCAGTTGTTAACATCCACGGAAACTTTCATAAAAGAGAAATTAATAAGGATAAGCACTCGGCACACCGTAACTACTTTTCCACAGAAAACATCAATCTACACAAATAATGTCTATATTCAAATCACTCACCACAACTTTAGTACCAAAGAATTGCCTACTGTAAGCCTCTCTTGATTTCCGTTTCTCTTGGAAGTTTAGCACCTCCGCCCAACAGTCGATAATACCATCCGATACCTCATTACCAGCATTTAAACTCTTGAACATAGCCCGAGACGCTTCTACATGGGAAGGGCTTCGAAACAGCAACTCCTTGGTTTCATACGTACATAAAAAAAATTAACTTCCATACCTTAACACATGTTAATGTAATTTAACTCATTTTTTAATAGTCTCCCCCTACTTACACAGCCATGTGTATCGGGCTATCTACATCATCAACTGACGACGTACCCTGTTCCTTCCTGCGGCAAAAATCAAAAAATAACCAATTAACTAGATCCATTGGGTTCATGGTTTACACCCCTATTATACAACAATAAACCTCGTGGTAGTTCTACTTACATGTTTGCCTCCATTGCTCGCTTCCTACGAGAATGCCCATTTAGGAAGTGCGTTGGGGATTCATCAGCGTATATGTAATCCCACAGATTTGCCTCCTTCTTAGTGATTGGCTGACCCATGTCAACAGACCTTATATAGTAAGGTGATCTATTTGGTTCCGCTGCCACTTTCTCTCTAAAAGGAAGCTTCCTTTTTTGGGCCCCCAATTCAGCTAACATACGTACACGGTTTGCTAGCGGCAAATTGTCCTCCACCTCATTCGCATCACCACCCAATAATTCCACCCCAGCTTGCTCCTTGTGGATAGCAATTGCGGGGTCATATGAGCTCACCGGTTCTACCATTATAACCATACTCAAGTTTGGGGTGGTCTCCACATCGCCTAAACACGTATTAAAAAAAACAATTCAGGTTACTTTGTAACCAATTTTTACACTTTCACAGTAAACAAAAATAGTCAAGCTTACCGGAACGTTCGGGCGTTGTTTCTGTCCCAGCCATGTCATCCACCTTTGAACTTTTGCAACCTACATGTTCGATGCAAATAAGTATATTGAAATGACTCAACGAAACCAGCAATCCTAATCATTTTTTTGGTGAGTGTACCGGTTTGCTGTGACTCGTCAAATTCACCACCAATTTGTGTCATTCCAAGACTCCAATTAGGCCCATCGAAACCACGTTCATCAATCGACGCATCGCCCCAGTCCACTGTTCTTACGATTAACACACGTTAACCCCACTAAATGTACCTAATAGCTAACACATGTTATAGCATAAAAAGCTTTTACCGTTAAAATCCGGCTGCCCCTCCTCTACCCCCGCTTTGCCTTTACCATCCATAACCACCTCCTCAAATTCACCGAAAGTATCTCCTTTCACAGAGCCAACCACCACGCCAACACACTCTTCATTAGGTACGAAGGTTGAATGGAGTACGTCATGCTCAGTCTTACTATATGAACCTGCATAAAACATTCTTATCACATCTCATGCATAGGTTACTATTTTGAACCTGCCTAAACATTTAACCCTTACAATCACAGTGACTCTTCTCTACAGCTGCCCTGCCTTTGCAGTCCGAAACCACCTGTTCATCCTTGTCGCTAACATCACCTTCCAAGGGTCCAAATACGACTCCACCACATTCTAACGTACTTGCATCAGTTGCATCCACCACTTCATGCTCAGTCTTACTATTTGATGCTGCATAAACATTCTCGAAAAAATTAGAAATGGCTTAACGTGGTGCGTCTAGAGTTTTGTCGAAACCTACAAATAAGATGCTTTCTGAAGATCACCTTCATTGTCATTCCCTTCAACCTCATCAGTAAGCTTAACACCCATCTCATCACTTTTGTCTACCTGATCAGTAATCTTATCCTCTTTGTCAGCAGTCGCATCTAAATCGGGGATCTGCTGATCATCGTCCTTCTCATCCATATTTTTTTCAGGTGGAGGTTCATGTCCTGTTGCCTCCACACTATATGCATCTTAACCAACCAACCGCATGCCTGAGCCACCGTCAACTGTCAAAGCAAGATCACACATGTTAAAACAGAATTAAACAATAAAGCACATTATAAAAAATTAACAATCTGAAATTGTACGAAGCACTACCAGGTACACCCTGGGCCCCTGCTGCTTTTAAAAGCAGTATCGCACGCATTAAACCGAACGGCTTATGGACTTGTTCAACATCACTTTTATCCTCGCTCCATTGTCCTTCAATATGTTCCGCCCCACCCATACTACAGTCACCCCCAGTTGAAATACCAACCTCATGAACACTCTTATCACCGTGTTGCTTCTCAGTCTCGTTGCACCCTATAACATCACATTAATATTAAATGGGTTCAGACACGTACGCATATTATAGGGACATAAACTTTGTCCCTGTACAAACAACGCATCACCATCAATGTGTACTTATGTTTTCTTCCTAGGTTGCCACCTATACACTTTAGCGGCAAACGTACAATGTATCTGGTAACACATGTAACACTTTACCTGTTTCTTTACCCCCATCCGTGCTTGGCCCATCAAACATCCTATTTGTCTTACGCCTTCTTGGGGTCACACAGCCTAGTTCTGGCTCAGGAGCATCCTTTAACTTTTTCAGTCGAGGAGATCTCCTCACCCGCAACGACTTCCCAACATCTTGCAGCGTCTCAGCACACTCTTTGCCATCATCTGGTATGCTTGCTTGGCCCGCAACATCAGCTGCAATGACAACAGATGTTAAACAATACATTTCAGTCCCCTACGCAATTTACAGGGACATAACATATGTTAGACAATACATTTCAACCACAACAGATGTTAAACAATACATTAACATGTGTTACACCATACATTTCAGTCCCGTATAAACATTACAGGGACATAAACTTTCTCGAGCACTAATCAACGCGTCACCATCAATGTGTACTTATGTTTTCTTCCTAGGCTGCCATCTATACACTTAACTATAAACGTACACTAAAAATGGTAACACATGTAACACTTTACCTGTTTCGTTACCACCATCCATGTTTGGCCCATCACACTTTATATTTGTCTTGCGCCTTTTTGGGGTCACACAACTTTCTTCTTTCTCAGGAACATCCTTTAACATCTCCAGTCGAGCAGATCGCCTCACCTGTAACGACTTCCCACCATCTTCCATCATTTCAGCAAACTCTTTTCCATCAACAGCTACGCTTGATTGCCCCGCAACATCACCTGCAACCACAACAGATGTTAATCAATAAGATCGGTAACACATTAACATGTGTTACAGTGTACAAGTCAGAAAGATAATAATCACACCTTCTATGCCATCAAAGTCTATGGCTGAAGATCCTACTTCTTTCAATCTCCTTTTACTGATCCCTTTGTTAAGCCGATTAATTGACTTCCTGTACAAACTAGCTATTGGCGAACCATCCGAGAAATCGTCAACCACGCCATCCCCTACGAAAACGTTGCACATCAATAAATACGTGCCACATTAATCAAGTCAAATTTTTACAAACAATAATAGTGACTAACCAGCGTTCTGTCCCTCGTCAACGTGAATACTTTCATCATTTTTCAAATCTTCCAACACCTCATTGATAAGGTGCGACGATAAATCTACCGCTTGATCGTGATCTGTACTTGCATACGCTCTCTGTTCAAACAAACTTTCATACATTGCCTTCAACGTCTGTACTTCCTCGTCATCAGGGCTCTCCACACACATAGATTCCAACATACCCTCTATTTTGATTTTGTTCTTGTTTGTCACATTAATTAGCTGTCGTACCATCAACAGCCTCTCCTATTTCAAAAGGTTAAAGCAACAGTTTCATACAAAAATTATATACTAATTGTAAAAAACACATGTTAGTGTATATAACTATACCTCCTTACTTGCCCAGTGTTCCACGTTATAGTTACTTGGAAGTGTTAACCCTTTAAACCCTCCCAGACCAAACCCACCAGCAAGTATTTCTAGCCTTTCTCTCTCTCGCAATCTCTTCAAGTTCCAGAAAGCCAAAGGACACACCGCCTTGTCAACCTTCATCCCTGTGCACTCAATGCTATCAACGTACAACAGCTACAAGTAACAGCGATCAGTTCAGTCCGAAAAACAAGCAAGTATATTTAACACATGTTAATTCAGGACGTCAAAATAAATTTCACTTACTATCAGAATCGAAAGAGGCCCAACAAAGATGCTTTGTGGGTCAAGCCGATCCCAGGTATCTTTGCAAGTTTTCAACTTCTCTACCACCAGGTCACACCATTCTAACTTTGCAAAATCCATTTCGTCATCTAGATGCTCTAAGATTTCTTCCCGTAAACAACTTTGTTTATGACAGTCAACGAGCACTGCCACAAAACACATTACAAAATCCATGCGGAAATCAAAACTGTCTTCGCCGTCGGACTCATCTATCATTTTCACCATCTTTGTTGGAGGTACCATTACACCCGGGTATCTCTCCCTCCAATCCGCAATGGCATCAACCAAGATAGGAAGCTTATCAATCGAACTAAACTTTTTCCCACCGGTCGGGATCCCAAGTAACTGATGTATCACTTTCCTGTTTACCTTGATATTACCAGCAGGTGTACATATCACCATCTTATCGGGATTAAAATTGTCGACAACAAAATAACCTAACTTAGCTGGTAACCCATCAACGCTGAAAGTAAGTAAACGACCAAAGCCCATTCCCCTGACTGCCTCACGTTGTTGGTCTGTCAATGCCCGTACACACTTATAAAATTGTAGTGGTGCGGATCGCGTCCTTATTCCCCGAAATTCATCCTTCTTTGCTCGCTTACGGGCTTTGGGAACATTTGCTTGTTCGTTAACAACTTCTTTTTGCTTCCGTTTTTGAACTTTCACACTCTCCTCTGAAACTTTCTTTGTCCCTGACCGTAAGGTTCTCCCGCTTGATGTAGCTGTTACATCTGCCCTATGTACTGGTATAACGTTTTATACAAAACCAAAACAACCATAAAATAATTAGTCGACTTTATAACCCTTTTTGTCAAATCTTTCTAACACAAACGGTAACATTACAGTTATAAGATCAAACATCCAACAATTAATCATTTGAACATCAAACAAATGAAAGTGAATAAAAAATAACTAACCACGGGTTCTTTGCCTTCCTTTGCCAGAATTATCATCCGCAATGTTTTTTTCTCTGCCAATTAACACATGTTAGGCAATGAACTATAATCAGACCATTAATTCTTTGGCAGACAAACAAATCAAACCCAATGATCTTTGGTCTATCCATTAATTGTTTAACACATGTTAGGCAAACTTCGGAAATTACCTAACCACGTTATAGAAGTTCACATTCATACACTAACAAAATGTTTAACATTTTTCAAACACCTAATCTAATAATCTTAACTGATTGTACCATTAATCCAATAACCTTAACATAATTTTCAAACTGTTAGGCAAACTTCAAACTCCCACTATTAATTATTTGGCAGTCAAACAAATAAAAGGCAATGATCTTTGGTCCGTCCATTAATTATTTAACACATGTTATGCAAACCTCTAAAATTAACTACCCAAAAATTAATGTACTTCCACAGCCAGAACTATACAAGGCAACGTTTTTTTTCATAACCATTTAACACATGTTATTCCAGTTCACATTGATACGCAATTTCAAACTATTGTAACCAAAAGGCACTTACCATTGATACTATTATAACATTTTTTTCCTTACCATTTAAGACATGTTATACAAGTTCACATTGATACGCAATTACTAACTATTGTAACCAAAGGTACTTACCATTTAACCGTCGTTTCCCAGTGGATGTTGACCCAGTGTCAGTATCTTTATACACTGCAAATGCAGCCAAACAAAAGTATGTTATGAACAGAGCCTAATTCAACACACTATACATCACCTAAAACTACGTTCACGGTTTATACGCACATCAATACTAACCTAAAGCCCTCTGGGTCGGACCGAAGCGACATTGTTGCTTGGTAGGAACTTGCTTGGAATCATCGGATATAATAAGAACACTACGGCTGGCAGACCTTTCCCGCCCTAATTTAGGTCTCCTAGTGCAATAGATAGAAAACAAAACAAAATCAGTTGCCATTTTTGAAGGGGAATTCGATAGAACAAAACCCCCTTTTACAGGCCAGATTACAAGAACTAACCTTTTGCTTGAACTCTTGATCTTTCGTAATCGTTTCATTTTGAGTGAGGACGACAAAATTACGAACGATTTCCTCATTCTCCCGGATCCACACTACCGGCTTATGTCTTAGGATTAGAAGGCATCGATCGATGTTGTCTTGGCGATGGGGAAATATGAACAGTCTATCGGATGGGGGAAATATGAACAAAACTGCATATGAACAGTCTAGTGGGAAAGATAAAGATGAAAATATTTTTGATTTGACTGCTACTGCATGGCAGGGATTTGTTTTTCCAAGGTTCTATTGCACTACCGAAAATACCCTTCAGTGCTTTTCATGTGTATTATAATATTTCTTTTAATTATAATTCTTTCCAAAATGATGAGAACCATTGATCAACTTGGATGAAACATAATCAATGGATGACAATGAGTTTGCAAAGTTTTCTAAAAAAGATAGAGTTTCCTATATAGCCAAGCCCATCATTAATATATATTATATGATAATAATAAGAATAGAAAAAGAAAAGAAAAATATTTGTCACGTGGCTTGAGCCATTTGTAGGTGAAGGCATGCTTGAGGTATCCACATGGCAATGAAGAAGCCGCCGCCTGCCCCTGGGGGGCAGCCATATAGTTGGACCAGTCAATAGTCAACACATATCATATAATATTCTGGGTTTTTTTTTTTTTTTTCATATTTCTTCTTAAAAAACTTTGAAATTGAATATATACCCGAGTCAAAAATTAAATTGCATATTTCCCCTATATTAACTAGTAAAATTACAAATTTACACATTTTGATTTAATTTATTAAAATTAAATTATAGAAAGACTATTTTACCCTTCATTTTACTAACTCCTGAGCTTGATCAACCCGACCCGCTTTAAAATGAGCCTTCAATACCAGATTAAACGACTTAACACCCAGCGAAACACCCGCCTTTTTACGAATGTTTCATAAGTCTGATGAAACTTATCATCGTGAATCTTGTTATCCAGCATCAAAGAAAGCACCCCACAAAGCGATTTTTCAGTCAACGTGCAGGTTTTTCTCTGAAGCATTTCGTCGAACACCTTGAGTGCGTTGTCCACCATTCCAGCTTGTGAGTTTAACATGACAATTCTGAGCCAAAACCCTTCTGAAGCAAGTTGTGGGGCGGGTGAATCAGTGATTGATTTGGATAATATACTTTCTATTGTAACCAGTTTTAATCACAATACAATATCCAAATCATTACCAAGTTTATCTTTGTCTACTTTTGTAATCTGGTTATTTTGTTTGGTAAAACGGTTATTTGGTAATTTTTTTTAGGAGGAACACTTTGAACACTTGAAGACCCGAGTTGTGCAAAAGGTACAACACTTGGAACACCTGGAACACTTGAAGATTCCACTAAATGATGTATCGGCGGCCACCGAGAAATTTTCCAAACAATATCTTATTTGGTCAGGCGGATACAGCAGGGTTTATAAAGCAAAACTTAGCCATTTTAATGTTATAGAGATTGGAGGAAACAATAAAGGTGATCTGAGGAAGAGACAAAGCACTGTAGCCATTAAACGCATTAATAAAAGAGAAGACGAGCAGGGGGCAGAAGGATTCTTTGCAGAACTTCAAACACTTGGTTCAGAGCATTGAGAAGATGTATGATTCAGAGAGGATTTAGAGGTGGGTAGTTTTGTCATTTTAATAGAGAAGGGGAAATATGTAATTCTTATTTAAATTTGGGTAAATATGCAATTAAGGGTGTTTTTAAGGGGAAATATGCAATTATTCCTAATATTCTTTTTAATACTATCGTAATGTTTTTGTACATTTTGTGATGTCGTGTTAACACGTATAAATGTATAATATAAGGTTCATTATATAACAATCATTCTTCTTGATTTTTCTAGATTTTAATTTTCATAAACCCGTATCTTATTCATTATTGCTAAATTACTAAATACTATAATTTTCAACATCTATCGTACCTAATAAAGGTCATATCTAGAGGACATATGACATCCATTTAGGGTCTCTATTTTCTGTTTTCCCGCCAAAAACACAACACAATTCCCTTTGGTGCACCAGTTTGAAGGACCCGTTCTACTGATTTGGGTAAAAAACGATCTAGGGTATTTATACGTTATAACCCGTTACAAACACAGAGTTCGTTCACATCTAGGGTTTCTGCATCTTCAATCTTACATTTCCCTCTCATTAATCTCAAAATTGAATCCCTTCACCAAGGTACGATTCCCTTTTCTATCAGTCAATTCTTGATTATATTTCTTCTTATTTTCTTATTTTCTCACTCACTCTATTTTCCTTTTTGGGATGTTAGTATTAAGTTTGGACAGATGTTGAATTTATAGAAAAACAAAAACAAGGACCACAACTTAGGAGAGTGTCAATAATCGTGCCTGACGAGTTCTACATGTTTTTCCTTTCAAATAGGATTGTCGTACCTTTGTTAAGGTTTCGAATCACACACAATTCCATTTAGAAAGAAACATTGATTTAAAGCATCTAGAAAGGTCACATGTAAGCTAATACCATTTGAGAAGCATTTTCAAAAATTGATTGGTTGGTCTTTCATCTTGAATTTGGTTTGTTAATCTTGTATGGATCTTTCATTTTGTGCTTAATATTATATATGGTTCAAGTTATTTTACAAGGCTTCTAAAAATAAAAAGTGTAGAAAGACACAATGGATCCCACAGAATAACACAATGTCGAGCAAAATATAACACAATGCCGAAAAATATAACACAATGTCGAGGAAAAAAGATACAACAAGTTGCAAAAAAGACACAATAACGCAAATATAGAAAAGACATAATGATAAATAAAGACATTATGATAATAAACAAAAATTCTAAAATCTACAATCTATAAATCCAAAATTCTAACTTCAGATTGCCATAATAAGTTCACGCGTACAGTTTCTTTATAATCAATAACATATTTTTTTTTTCCAAAAGTAACAAACATATCATTTTTCAACACCGCGAAATTCGCAGGTATTAGCACTAGTACCTAATAAATAATTAGTTAGATGTGTCATGCGTCACAATTCTATAAGCCTAAGGTGTCATGCGTCATAATTCTATAAGCCTAAGGTGCAGTTTGTTTTTTAAGAGGTAAAATGTCTCCGGTCTGTGGACTACATCTGCAGACATCTGTAGAAGAAGAGGTTGACCAAAGCTCTGCAGTATATAAGAAGAAAACCGTTTGTTTTTTAAGGTATGTACACTTCTAAAATAAATTTGTGGTGGTGTACGGACGGTGGGGATGGGTGGTGGATGGTGGTGGTGGGTGGTGGGTGGTGGACGTGGACGGTGGGTGGTGGTGGTGGTGCTGCTGCTGCTGGGTGGTAGACGTGGACGGTGGTGGTGGACGGTGGTGTTTAACCCTCTGCAGTCCTTAGAACATCTTAAAAGTGACTTGGCCAAGTTTGCAACAAGAAGAGCTCGCACAGACGCTTTTTAATGAAACGTTTTTGGAAACACAAACAGTCGTCTGCTGATGGCAATGTCTGCGTGGCGCATACAGAAGAGCCTGCACAGATATTTTCTAAATAAACAAACACCACCTAAGATTCTTTTTTCTGCTCCTCTTATTTCACCCCATCATATTTTATTTCTTAATTAAAAAAAGTTAATCATATCTTATCTCAAAATATCGTTTGATAATTCCTAAATCTATATTGCTGACTATTTAATATTTCTTTTATTTAACCCATGTAATAAATGAGTTTATAACCTAATAACTATATATAATAATAGTGTTCAACGCTATATTACTATATTGGATAACTTGTAAATATAAAAGCTAGGGCTGTAAACGAAATGAACAAACACGAACAAGACCTTGTTCGTGTTTGTTTGCTAAGAAATATATGTGTTCACGAACTGTTCATGAAAACTTACCGGACGAGATTTTATGTTTGTGTTTGTTTGTTAAGGAAATGAACTTGTTCGTGATCGTTTGTGTTTGTTTGTCAATTTTAGGCGACGAACAAAATTGAACGTTGATGAACACAAACTAATGTTCATGAACACAAATGGAAACAAACGAACACAAAATGTTCATGAACAAAAATATATAATACACTGACACTTATTAAATATTTTATTGTCGGAATTTTGAAAAGTAAAATATAAAAACTAAAAACATAAACGAACATGTTACCGAACGTTCACGAACGCAACCTCTGTTTATGTTCGTTCATGTAACTAAACGAACGAAATTTCTTGTTTGAGTTCGTTTGTTTAATAAACGAACGAACACAAACGAACTTCCCGCCAAACGGTTCACGAACTGTTCGCTGAACGGGTGTTGGTTTGCAGCCCTAATAAAAGCGAATCTATGCATTTAAAAATATCCATAATTACACAACCTTATAGACCAACCATATAAAATCTTACAAACACCATGTAATCGTTATCGTATTAAGATATGGTTAGTTTTACCTTTTAGATTTTAGTAGTGTTTTCAACAATTAGTATTCTGAGAATACATTGGTTTTAATGTTTTATTACAACATCACATATGTAAGTAAAACGAGATTTGAAGGTAGAAAAGTCAACGTTTTATTACAACGAGAGGAAGACGCTATAGC
The DNA here is from genome assembly GCA_030545235.1 of Helianthus tuberosus. Lineage (NCBI taxonomy): Eukaryota > Viridiplantae > Streptophyta > Magnoliopsida > Asterales > Asteraceae > Helianthus > Helianthus tuberosus. Next base: position 17,115,658 of record CM060369.1, on the reverse strand, counting down.
ATTAGTTGCAGAACAATGTGAGGCGGCAAGACAACTTATGTATGATTGGCCACACGACAATGTTCCACCAGAGATGTTGCCATTTACTTTAGCCCGAAAACGCAAGATCGCAAAAATTGTAATTGTTCATGCAATTTCTAATTTTTATTATAATGGTTTATGTTTATATTTTCCTAGTTTTAAATTAGTTTAATACATTTTCATATTTTTTCTTAAAATACTAATATATTAAAATAAGTTTTCAACAACTTAACATTTGGACAGAATTTAAAAAAAATTTAATCTTGTGTTTTGGTGGAAATCAACCACAACACAAACCCATAACTATGAAATTAATTAGGAGGTTGATGGGTCACACATGTGAAAGAGTGAAGGTAAATTATGAAAGTTTGAATGTAAATTACATAAGTACCCAAAAACACTATTCACAACTTTGTGTTTTTAATAGATAGGATAAAATACATTTTCATATTTTACTTAAAAGACTAATATATTAAAATAAGTTTTCAATAACTTAACATTTGGACAGAATTTAAATAAAATTTAAGCTTGTGTTTTGGTGGAAATCAACCACAACACAAACCCACAACTATGAAATTAATTAGGAGCTTGATGGGTCACACATGAAAGAGTGAAGGTAAATTATGAAAGTTTGAATGTAAATTACATAAATACCCAAAAACACTATTCACAACTTGTGTTTTTAATAGATAGGATAATATTTTTTCTTAAAAGACTAATATATTAAAATAAGTTTTCAATAACTTAACATTTGGACAGAATTTAAATAAAATTTAAGTTTGTGTTTTGGTGAAAATCAATCACAACACAAACCCACAACTATGAAATTAATTAAGAGATTGATGGGTCACATGTGAAAGAGTGAAGGTAAATTATGAAAGTTTAAATGTAAATTACATAAATACCCAAAAACACTATTCACAACTTGTGTTTTTAATAGATAGGATTATTTTTTCTTAAAAGAGTAATATATTAAAATAAGTTTTCAATAACTTAACATTTGGACAGAATTTAAATAAAATTTAAGCTTGTGTTTTGATGGAAATCAACCACAGCATAAACTCACAACTATGAAATTAATTAGAAGATTGATGGGTCACACGTGAAAGAGTGAAGATAAATTATGAAAGTTTGAATGTAAATTACATAAATACCTAAAACACTATTCACAACTTGTGTTTTTAGTAGATAGGATAATAGGATAATATCACATATGTAAGTACAACGAAATTTGAAGGTAGAAAAGTCAAAGTTAACTATATAAAGTCAATTTGTTCTGGCAGAAGGTCAAACATGTGATATATGGAAGACTTTTATGCCTCTAATAAAAAAACACAACATACATGATACATGAGTATTGGATGTTAGAATGTAGAACCCAACAATTGAAATCTAAAGTCAAACGCCAATATATGTTCAAGTATATTAGGGGTAGCATAATGAAAGTCACATTGTTTCTAGATGATAACCATATGTTTCAAGTCTTTATAGTAAAAGTTTATATTAAATAATAGTTAACTTTTAGATTCTTAGGGTTAAACAATGGAATGAGACAACTTAACTTCTAACCTTTTTTTTACTTAAATGTATTATCTTTTTATATCAAATAATATCTTTATCTACGCTTTAATTTATATAACTTAAATTTATTATCTTTTTACTATTTAATAGGTTAGAAACCTATGTATTATATTAATAGAATAAATAACATATTAGATAGTTAGTAATAAAAACTTAGAATTTATAAAAATATTATTTTGAGATACAAAATATGATTAAAATTATGTATAGCTAAGTACTAACTAATAAGTTTAATATATTATATTATATTGTATTATGCTTTATTACTTCTGCTTTTTTATTAATTTTTTAAAATTAAGAAATATAATCTGAAGGGATGAAATAAGATAAATGGAAAAAAGATCTTGTATTCACATAATAGTAATATGTGACGTAACCAATTACTTATTATTTACTAGATAAAGATTTTTTTTTTATTTTATATTGTAGCCTTACCCGACCGGACTTTTTTATTTTGTTTGTGTAAATATTAAAGTTGTACAATTGGGTCCCTAAAAATTTCCCCAGTAGAGTTATATTTTTTATTTGTTTGGTTTGTAAAATTTATATTTACATAGTATAAATTTAGAACACTTTTGTGCATAGAGATGTTGTACTTAATGCTTAGGGATGTTTTAAAAAAAATGATTTTTTTTACTTTTAGCTTAAAACTATTTACTTTTTTAACTTTTAACCAAAACTATTTGATTTTTTACTTTTAAGATAAAACTTTTTTTTTTTTTTTTTGCAATTGAACCTCGCAACGTTTTACTTTCAACTTTCGTCTCCTATACTGTTCATCTTTTGCAAATTCTTCGTTTTAGGTTTCGTTCTAAATTTTGCAAATTAACACAACGTAACATGTGTGTGTGGTTTAATGTTTTTACGTTTCGTTTTACGCTTTATATGATCTAAATTTTGCGAGTTTATATGACACCGTTTTACACCCCCACCGCAACATGGGAGAGCTTAATAGTAGTTTATTTGAATTTAAAGGTAAGAATTTCTCTCAAAGAAAAGTGAAAATAAGAATTTCTCTCAAATTTCTTTACTAGTTAACAACTTTTACCAAGTGAAGAATTTCAATCAATTTGGTATCTTTAATTTCTACACCATCGCCACCACAATCACATCTAAAATAACTACCGCTACAACAATAACAATCGCGGTTTGCATCGTCATTGTTCCCATCACCATCGTTGCTGCCACAACCACCATACACGAACAACCACCACTGTCGTGCCGCCAATCCCCACCATTTTCTCCAACACCACAACCGCCGCCAACGGCCCAACACAATTGCCATCACAACTGAGGTCCCCAACCCTACTACCACATCTAAGTTTATAACAAACATACAAACCAAACATGATCTTTTTGTCAATCAAGTTATTGGATTAAAAAATTGTTTTAACATATTTTATTTCTTCTTAAAGAGAATCACGTGTGATATTTTGTTAAATGGCCGGATAGAAGAAGTTATTTCTTTACATAAATAGTAAAACTATATTAAATTAACGAGTGATTATCTACAAACACATGTGTGTTTTCACATTGGTTATGCTAAAAATATTAATATTGTTATTCTTTTGTAATATTTGTAAGCATGTCAAAGTATTTCAATTTTCAAACTTAGAAATTTTAGAATCGTTCATAGTTGCTCACAGTTGGTGATTGCCTATCAACCTAGACTAAAAATTTACAAGATCCAAGGATGGTCTCCGAGACCTGCTCACATGGCCCATACACAGCGGCCCATATTCTAAAAGCCCAAAAGTATTTAACATAATAATAATCGGATTTTAAGACGCTAAGTTTTAAGACATGGTCCAAATTGTACTAGTGTCTAGTGTTGATTGATGTTCACTATAAGATGACAACGAGTTGAATAAGTAATAAATTTGCTATAATGACCTACAAACCTTATAGTGTTATACTCCTACATACAATTTCTACATACATAGTAAAATTTGGGCCATAGTTTTTAAGGGCACACAGGGCACTCAGGCGAGGCGCAACGCAGGAAAACACCACGTGGTAGTCCAGGTGCATTCTGACAAGAAAATAACCTGAAAAGCATATCTTCTAGTGGATAGAAGGTTGGGGTAGATTCCGGCCAACACCCGGTCCAAATTTTAGAACTAGACAAAACCAACTTGAAGTTTGATGCGCATCTTACTAAGGCTGATCCATGGTCGAGCCGTATCATTGACCATGGTTCTTTCGTCTGTTACTTCTTAATCCTTTTAATATTGCCTGTATGCCTTTTTTTTTTGCTTGTAACATTATTGGGATGAATTATGAACATATGATAATTTATAAGTAAAATTTATATAAAATGTTATTTTATCCATTTCATGCATTAACAAACATGTTTGATTTAGTAAAAGTTATCTAACATCGTTATTCACTACACCTTATAGTTTCCATTAACTCTCCATATATGTAAGCATGGCATTAGAGCTGAGAGAGAGGGTGTACATATGTAAAATAACATTCAATGAAACCAGAGATACAAATAATAGCGTGAAGAGTTTCAACCATATTAAGTTAAAAAGATAACAGGACATCTCAATTATGTGGAAGCACATCTAAAATATGCTGCAACTCATGGACAACATCTTCAATACTCATCCGTTGTGGCGGAGAATCCATAGAGCATGATACTCCAATCTGTATGATTGAAATCAAGCATTCCTCCATTTTCTTTGCCTTTGCTTCTGTACTTTGCTCAACAATTACACTACCATCAATAATGTCAATCACTTGGTTTGGAAATGATGTCGAAGCAAATTTATGTAAGCTGAGGTCTTCATTGAAGATGTCGTCTGTTGGTTTTTTCCCGGTCATCACCTCCAATAATAATATGCCAAAACTATAAACATTCCCATTACTTGTCATCTCACTCCCAAAACCATACTCTGCCACTTATAAGCAACTACTTAAAAAAAAGAAACAATCTAAACATATTTATAGGCATATGGGGTGTAAGAATCTTACCTGGAGGTGCATAACCAACTGTTCCTTTAACACGTTGAGTTGTTTTGGTTTGAACCTCTTCCAAGAAACCGAGCTAAACCAAGTCTCCAACATGGGCCACCATATCCTCATCAAGTAGAATGTTGCTAGGCTTCAAGTCACCATGAACAATGGTTTCTAGGCAATGATTGTGAAGATAATTAACAGCAATTGCAACATCCATGAGGATACCTATTCTTTGAACAAGGTCTAGTTTGGATGTACTTGTACTTGAATGCAACCGATCATGTAAACTCCCATTGGGCATGAACTCATAGACCAAAGCTTTGAAATCATTGCCTTGATGGTCAACACTTGAACACGAAGTTATTATCTTCAAAAGATTACAGTGTCGAATACTTCACCAAGCTTCACACTCTCTCATAAAGCTTCTGTGAGCTCCTTCATTAAGATGGAGAACTTTGACTGCAACATCTCTATTATTAGAGGTTGTGTAATGGGGCGGCACATCACGGGAGAAGGGGCTATAGCGCCCCATAGAGCCGCCGAACACCATTACGGCAGGTGCTATGGGGGTTCAATTTTGGATCCCCGCGAGCTACATAGCGGCGTGACCCATTTTACCCAACTCACACACATATATATACATACATATGTATGTATAATTGAATGGGTTATATAACCCCCTTACCACCACACTCTCTTGTGATATAAAGCCCCTCCCTTACGCGTTTCGCTACTTGTCAAGTAACGCCCCACAAAGCAGTGGCGGAGCTTGACCAAAAGTTCCGAGGAGGCGGAAAGTCATGGGACCAAATTTATATATTGTATAAATATTTAGGAAAAATAATTGGGGAGATAATCCTATATAATTTTAAAATTTTAGGAGGAAAAATAGGAAATTTTACACTTCTAACCGAAACATTCGGGGGGGGGGGGGGGGCGGGTGCACCCCCCACTTTACACTATCCTCCGCCACTGCCACAAAGGGCTTTATGACTACACATGGCCTTAGCATCATCAAGGATTCCTTTGTAAACAAAGTTGTACCCACCTTGTCCAATCAAATTTGCTTCAGAGAAGCCATCGGTTGCCTTGAGAAGTTGGTTGTATGAGAGTAATTTCCTTTTTGAGTCGTTGTACTTTCGTGGTTTTAACAATTTGAGTACAAAATAAAAAAGTTTAACGTCCCGAATACCTGAATTTTTATTTTATAACCTTTTGAGTCCAAATTACTAACACTGTTAATTTTCTCAATTACTTTTTTTAAATCACCAAAATACCCTTTTAAAAAATAAAAATAAGACAACCACCAATTTTCAGTGATATTCACTAACCCACGTGTGAGAAATATCTTCATTTTCACTATATATATCCTTTGATAGCTGAAAAAAACATTAGCAACATGCATTAGAGACACCATATAATAAATTAACAATACATAAGATAAACTACAAATGATAGCCTCAACTTACAGTTAGATAATTCGCGAGGTTCAACATATGCATATGTTGAAACTAAAACAAAAGCATCTCGATAATTCGCACTTAGATATAATCCCAACAATACAAAATTAAACTACTTGGTTTATTACAAGACAATAATCATACATTTATGTCACCTCGAATTAAAATCACAAAATAAACGTAGAGTAAAAACTTTTTGACAATGTCACACACCACTCCTTGTTGCAGTTGCACCATGGGGTTAAACCTGAGTGAGTGTGTATACATGTAAAATAAGATTCAATGAATTCAGAGATGCAAATAATCCACGCGAACAGTTCTAACATGTTAAGTAATATGAGAGAAGAGTGCACCTCAAATACTTTGAAGAACATCCAGAATATGCTGCAATTCATGGACAACATGTTCCATACTCATCCGCTGTGCGGGAGAATCCATAGAGCATGATACTCCAATATGTATGGTTGAAACCAAACATTCCTCCATTTTCTTTGCTTTTACTTCTGTACTTTGCTCAACAATTGCAGCATCATCAATAATATTGACCACTTGGTCTGGCAATGACATTAATGCAAATTTATGTAGGCTAAGGTCTTCATTGAAGATGTCGTCTGTTGGCTTTTTCCCCGTCATCACCTCCAACAATGTTATTCCAAAACTATAGACATCCCCACTACTTGTCATCTCACTCCCAAGACCATACTCTGCCACATGTAAGCAATTACTTCAATAAAAAAAAGTGTAACACTGTAAAGCAAATATAAGGGCGTGCTGGAGTATATAAATTTTACCTGGAGGTGCATATCCAATAGTTCCTTTAACCCCAGTTGAGTTGTCGTTGGAATCTGTTCCAAGGATTTGAGCTAAACCGAAGTCTCCAACATGGGCCACCATATCAACATCGAGTAGAATATTGCTAGGCTTTAAGTCACCGTGAGAAATGGTTATTGGGCAGTGATTGTGAAGATAATTAACTGCAATTGCAACATCGATAAGAATATTTATTCTTTGAAGAAGGCTAAGTCTCTGTGTACTTGTGCTTGAATGTAACCAATCATGTAAACTCCCATTGGGCATGAACTCGTAAACCAAAGCCTTGAAATCGTTGCCTTCAAAGTCAACACTTGAACATGAAGTTATTATCTTCAACAAATTCCGGTGCCGGATACTTCGCCATACTTCACACTCTCTCATAAAGCTTCTGCAAGCTCCTTGATTTTGGAGATGGAGAACTTTCACTGCAACAAATATATCGTTGCCGTCATCATCATTAAGGGTACCTTTGTAAACAGAGCTGAACCCACCTTGTCCAATCAAATTCGCTTCAGAGAAGCCATCAGTAGCCTTGAGAAGTTGATTATAAGAGACTTTCAAGAACAACCCTTTCCTTGATGATTGAGACGTTAGGGTGTTGCCTTTTTTCTTAATCCAACAATACACAAAGCATAATGTGGCGAAGATTGTGGATGCACTCAAAATGACTATAATGAACAAAGGAAACTTTTTTTTTGGTTTCTTGATCTCCTTGCATTTGGGTAACCCAAGTTCAACCAAGCCGCCACAAAGTCTACTATTCCCCAAAATCGAGAACTTACTTCTATTGGCAAACACTCCTAGCACTGGCACTTTGCCCACAAAATCATTATAGCTTAGGTCTATATATTCTAACAAAAACCGTTCGAAGAATTGTGGAATTTGACCCGATAAATTATTATGAGAAAAATTGAGTCCCTCCACTCCTTTTAAAGAACTTAATGATTGTGGTATCTCACCATCAAATAAGTTGTCATTGAGGAATAATAATGAAAGGCTAGTGCAACCCCCAAGGCTACGAGGAATATTACCAGATAGATTATTATAAGATACATCCAGATAAGTCAACATCTTGAGGTCTCCAACATATGTTGGGAGTGAACCAGAAAGGCAGTTTTGCGAAAGATTTAACATTATGGTTAGAGATGGAAGTTGAAGAATTTGTTTAGGTATTTTACCGACGAGTGTATTGTTAGAAAGGTCCATATAGGATAAACGATGACAATTTCCCAAGCTAGATGGCATATGCCCTTCTAGTCTATTGGTATGTAGATCAAGTTCAATCAACATTGATAAGTTCCCGACGGCACCTGGAATCAAACCTGCTAATTGATTTTCGTTCATCGTAAGAACTCCTAGAATTTGTAGCTTACCAATGGTAAATGGGATTTTTCCTGTGAATCTGTTACCTCTTAAATGTAAAATGGTCAGGCCAACTAGATTACCTATACTTAAAGGAAGGTTCCCATGCAACTGATTTCTTGCTAAACTCAGGAACCAGAGATGCTCTGAAAGATTACCTATTGATATTGGGAGCTCTACTTGAAAGTTGCAGGCATGAAGACTCAACACTTTTAATCTGCTGCAGTTTTTCAAAGAATCAATAAACTTCATTTCATCAGCTTCTCCGTGTCCGCCGAGTTTGTTTTCGTATAAGGATATTGCATAAATATCTTTTAGTTCTGAAAAGTCAATTGTCAACTTCCCATTAAAATTGTTATCACCCATTTCAAGAAGTTGTAATTTCGAACAGTTAGATATAGAGGGTGGAATAAGTCCAGTCAGATTGTTATTTCTTATTTGAAGTCTGACAAGATGAGGGAGCATTGTACCTATGGCTAGAGGAAGAGTACCAGTAAGTTGATTCTCAACTAAAGAAAACCAAGTAAGGAGTGAGAGGTTAAAAATGGAATGAGGGATGGAGCCAAGTAAGTTACATTCACCGGCGTAAAATTTTCTCAAGTTTTTCCAACGACTTAAGGTGTCTGGAATACTCCCACCAAATGGATTTTCCCCAACAGCGAATACTTCCATTGATGAGATATTCCCCAAAAAAGGTGGGATTCCACCTGTTAAATCATTATCATAAAGTTCAATATCAGTAAGTTCAGAAAGAAAACTTATCTCTTTGGGTATACTTCCAACTAGCTTATTAGACCAAAGAGAGAGCTCTTTAAGGTTAGAACAAGCAGACAAATTAGTTGGAATGAATCCGTTGAATTTGTTGTCAGCAAGATAGAGGACGCGTAGCCTGGAAAGACGACCGAGTTCATGAGGGATGCTTCCATGAAAGCTGTTGTTCGTGAGATATAGCCGGTGAAGGAAGCTGAGGTTGCCCACATGAGGAGACAAAGAGCCTACCAGTCCTTGCGACTCTAGTTGTATAACAGTCACTCTTCTATGGCGCTTCCCACACGTGACACCAATCCAATCACAGAAATGAATGGAAGAGTTCCACGAGGTTAGAGATCTGTATGGATCATGGGTAATCATCGACTTAAACGACAACAAAGCCTGATAATCAGTCTCATTTCCACCATAGGAAGTAGAGATGGTCGGTGTGGTAAGAAATATTACAACAAGAGAATAAAGTAGGAATGCCATTCTAAAAGAAGATGATAAGCAAATTTTGGGTTGGCTTGGATTCTTTTTTAGAACTAAATATTAACGAGATATGAGAATATCAGTGACGCTACTTCCAAAGAGGGTGATTGTCAACCTTTAATTTGTGATCTTAATAGGTGAAGCTGCATTGGATGTGAATGATTTACATGTTTTAATCAGTTCCACTAAAAAAGCTTCGTCATGTTTTAGTTATTAAACAATAAAATGTTTGAACTTCAACATAAGTAGATACAAAATTTAGAAAAAAAATATCCAATTAAGGGATTAGAAAAAGATTTAACATCCCAATTAACCTACTTTGTTGAAGAAAGTGTTGCCGTTTATCATTAATCAACTTTTTGGTTTGCAGTTTTACTCGATTGGACAAAAAAAAAAAAAAAAAAAAAAAATTGAACCTATTTCAAGGCCACATAACTAAATTATGTGTGTGGTGTTTTTAAAATATAAAGAGTATAAAAAGTGGTTGTGAGTTGAGGAGAGAAAATGTTACTGTTCATCTGTATATTTGAGGGACACTGTTCACCCCCTATAATTTTTTAATATATTTTGAAAGTGGTTGTGAGTGGATGAGAGAGAAAAGATAATGATAAAGGTATAAACAATATTATTTAATTGAAAATGAGAGAGAAAATGTAATGTTTTTTAGTGTAATTTAGGGTGAAAATATGGTGGATTGAATGTGAATGTTTTAAAGCGGAATGATGATGCTATCCATAAATTTGAAATTTCTTATCTCCTTCACAAATGGCTTAAAAAGAGAAGACAAAAAGTCTCGAACCTCTCTTGGGGGATAGAAGTCGTCATGTGGGAAAAAATATTTTAGCCTTTTATGTTTAGATGATTAAATATCATCACCCTCAATGATTAAAAAAAAAAAAGAAAAGGAAAATGAAGAACTTTACAAACAAAGATACATAGTATTTTCCTATACTATGTAGAATTTGTTTTAAATGGATACCCATTTCTTTTTGTCATGAAAGGGTTGGGATAAGTCCAGTTTGTTATAACCAAAGGTATCATTGAATCGAATCACGAATTTTGGAATCGAATCGAATTTGTTTTCCAATTTCTTCAGCATCTTTGTTTTCCAATTTCTAAATAATTTCATAAATGCTCAAGTTATCCAAGTCTCCACTATGCTTTAGGATCTCCAGGGGTGAAATAAGATAAATGGATAAAAGATCTTGTACTCATAGAATGATGATACGTGACACAACCAATAACTTATTTAGTAGATAAAGATTTTTTATTTATTTTATACTGTAGCCTTACCTGACCGGACTTTTTTATTTTGTTTGTGTAAATTATTAAAACTGTATAATTGGGTCCCTAAAACTTAGTAAATTTCCCAAGAAGAGTTATATTTTTTATTTGTTTGGTTTGTAAAATTTACATAGTATAAATTTACAACACTTTTGTGCATAGAGATATTGTACTTAATGCTAGGGATGTTTTAAAAAAAATTGATTTTTTTACTTTTAACTCAAAACTATTTACTTTTTTAACTTTTAACCTAAAACTATTTGATTTTTTTTTACTTTTAACTAGAAAGTTTTGACCTTTTGCAATTGAACTTCACAATGTTTTACTTTCAACTTTGTAACACCTCGAAAATTCACGTCCTATAAGGTATTGACACGTGTCATAAGCTTGAATGTGGGAAAGTGTACTTTAGAGGGACTAAAGTTGACAAACATAGAAAGTACGTGAAAATAAGGGTTCAAAATGTCAACAATGGATAAATATACTTTACAATAACCCTACATGATGTTTATACCCTTAGACGGATAAATCATGGATCATACGAAGCTAAAAGTGAGAGATTACAAACGACAGGGGTTAAATGTGTCAACATGTTTAAGTTATGCCACTGAGTGACCTTTTGACAAACCCGAAGCTTTGTAACGGTTAATTATGCTCACTAGAATGCACGATATAAATTTCATAAAGTTTCGTTATCGTATGAGCAAGTTGTGATCAAATTCGTTTACAAGGGTTAAAAGCGTTAACGTTGAAAGTTTGGACTTTTCGGGTGACAATAAAGTTAACCGGGGACTAAACAAAATAGGTAAATGTCTTGGAGACCTTATATGTCAAATTAGAGGGTCCAAAGTGCAAAATAAAGGTTACTTGACCTTTCGGAAGGGCCAAGAGACACTTATGCAACAAATGGAAGATGTGAAGGCTGATCATAAGCCCTACGCATCGTAGGCATACATGCCCTACGATGCGCAAGCATGTGCCAGCGACAGCAACTTGGCTGTTGGCTGTTTTAAGCGTTGCAACTCACTTTTAAACGATTTTCCTCATAATTCTTGGCCCCTAAACACCCCCTAAACATCTAGGGACACTTGTTAAGATGTTGTGGTCACTCATAGACTTGGGTGTCAAGAATTTGTGGTGATCTAAACACTATATAAAGCCAATAAGTTGCAACACATTCTTCACACTTCACTTGTGCAATTGAGGAGCCTTTCTGGAACTTCAAAGCAGACACAAGACCTTCCTAATCAAGCTTAGGACTTCAGTAAGTTTTCTAATCTTTCCTTAGTTTAAGTTTTAGCTTAGTTTAGCTTAAAAGTCAACCGTCGTAATTAAAGGTTGACTTAACGATTAATCACTATTGGTCCAGTGATTAGTCAAATCAAAGGTAGTTATAAGTTGGTAATCATGTGGGCTTTAAACCCTTAAAAGGGCATCCACTGATTCTCATCCTAACTAGGTCATTTGTCGAGTCAAAGATAATTAGAAAAAGTCAACAGAAATGTAATCTTTCGTTTAACGCATAATTAACAAGGTAAAAGGCGTGTAACCTATTTTATCATTCATATAACTTGATAATAAGCATAAGAACTTGTCTAAGCTTGTTTGATTCGACAACTTTCCATTGTGAACCGATTCGGAACCGAAAGTCGCAAAGCTTTGACTTTTTCTTTGACTTCAGTTCTGACCCGCTTTAGTATGATTTGGAAATTCCTTAGAGTTTCCTTAGGACCAGGCTACATGTTAGCATAACCCTCTGTGGTTGGTTCATTGATTGACCCATTCGTTTACGCGTTTCCGTTAATTGCTCATATGTTGACCATTATGCCCTTATTACCTTAAAACGTGATTTATGAAAATGTAAAAGTGTAGAAACCTTAATTACTGATATATAAACTTGTATGCAAAGTTTGACATCAGTTTGACATATAGAATAAGAGTTATGCTCATTATCGCAAATTTGTAGCTTTATGTTAATAAAACGGCGTAATTAGCATATAGCCTAGTTAAGCCTACTTTTCGGTATCAAACTTAATACCCACTGATGTAATATATTATTTTGGGATTTTTAAAGATTTTTAATTAATTTTAGGCTGAGCATAACTAGTAGTCGTAGGCTTAACCCGGTAATTGTCGGTTTTGCCCTTACGGGCCGTAAAATGAGTTTTACATATCTAAACGACTCCAAACCTTTTTCTACTGATCACATATGATAAATAAATTATTTTAAGCCTTCTGGAAATATAAAAATATCAGATTTAAGTATCGAACCCGGAAATGGCCTTTAATCGCCTTATTTAGCGTTTTTAACGCATAGTATGTATTAAAATTATATTTAACAAACCCGGGTTGATACCTACTGATATAAGAGGCAAATTATAATATTTTAATAGTAAGCAAAGGTAGATAAACTCAGACTTCAGTTTTGAGCTTTTCGGCTTATGTGAAATTACCAAAATACCCCTACGGGGCATAGTTTGGTTATAATGGATAAATTTCACATATGTACTTTATCCTACTGTTATAACTCATTAATTTGAGTATGTTTACTGATTACATCAGACCTGTAACTCAGTTAAACACTTAAACCCTTTTACAACCTTTAAAATGACCAACTACCCCTACGGGGCCTAGTTTGTATTTAAAAACGTTTCGGGCATAATGAAAGACATCCTACTGATGTCACAACATATTTGAGGCATAATTAACTTAGGAAACCTGTTTAGGACCCATACGGATACCCGTTACGCATATTTCGCGTTCGGTTCGGTTTTTGTGACTTGTTTGCATAAATTAGCCGAAACGGGTCAAACCTATATCCGTTTTATCTCAAAATCCAGAATGTGTTTAGTTTACCCATATTATACAAGTCTTCAAACTTTTCGGGTCTAAATCACATTCTATTCCGGTCTTCGCTTAATCATGCGTTGAACCGTAAACCTTCCTTAAAACTAACCGGTCTAAGTTACGACTTAAATAAGACCCGTTAGGAATCTAATAGGTTAATAAAACCTTCGTTCCAGATTGAGAGCCCCAGTAGAAGTACTTGTACTTGCTGATTAGAATATACGGCTGAGTATAAATTGCATTGCTAGCTCAGGTAAATACTTTTAACTTATTTTCCCTTATACGGGCTTGGGATACGGTATTATAAAAATACCGCTTGGTCGGGTGTAGAAACCTTTTAATCGGAGATGATTAAATTGCATAATCCCGTTTTAATCTGTATTGATTGATAACAAATAACATTGGGGGTTAATGACCGTGTCCTGGATATCCTTGGCTCATTTTAAAAAGTGAATGGCCACGACGTAAGCACAAGGTGTAGACATAACACCTCCTGTTGCATATGTATAACGTATACTCACTCGTAAGGGTGTCTTCTTGTGAGATCATATTTGTGGTGTGTCGATTAATCTTGTCCGGCTTGTATTGTATAATCACCGGCCCTAAATGTTGGACAACCATGTAAATCGGATACAATATTTTTATTAATAAAATTGTCCCAAGTATAAAAGATTAATTTTGCCTCTGTGCATCTTAATCAATGTGTCAAGATATTTTGTGCCGTTTGCACTCGAATCACTTTTCAAACTCTTTTTCCAAAATGAGTCAGTTAATTGTATTTACCAGTGTAAACTGACGTATTTTTCCAAAAGGTTAAGTGACAGGTACTACGCATAATTGGCTGGGAGCTCAGGGCGTCATTAGGGAATCTTGCAAGTTCTAGATGCCTAAAGTCTGTTGAACAGTTTTAGTTTCTTTTATTTGATCCGCCTGTGGATCCCTTACCTTCTGTTGTAATACTTTGACATTACTTATATTCGGAATGTAATATATTTATCTTTTGCTTCCGCTGTGCATTTATATGTTGTGTTGTTTGACCATGATGTTACCAACTACGTCACGATACTCCCCTATCGGGCCCACTGTTGACACGTGGAAATCGGGGTGTGACAGGTTGGTATCAGAGCCAACATTGAGTGAATTAAACACTAGCTTTTTGTGTTTAATCTCAATGACACAATTGCACATTCCTAAATCTTCTGAGTCTAGACTTAACATAGGAATACTTTCAATCCTAATCTGGAAATCTTTTCTTCCAAAATTTTTATATATATTGGATACGTCGCCAAGCGAAGAAGCCGTAACAGGAGTTCTCCACACCCGGAGCCTTGACATGATGAGCTTCGTACCGCGGCCAGGATGAAACGTGCAACCAAGGAGAAAGCATTCAGACATAAAATGAAGAGGAAACTCCTTTTTGCTGAAGATCGTTTCCTTAATAGTCCTTATAAGGACATATTTATCTTTCAGTCCCTTCGAGGACACATCATCCCTTCAAGGACCCGCTTAGGGCAACTCTGTACCTTTATTTTCATATAATGGATTGATTAAATTAAGTTTTCATTCTAAACATGAAATATGAAATGAATGGAAAATAACATCCCTTAGAAGGGAAGTGCCTACGGGCTATAATTAACGTCCTCTGAGACTAAAAACGGAGGTAGCCTACAACTCTCTGTCAAGGAAAAAGTAATGAACTTTGATTCACACCTAAATGCCTCGATCCCAGACGATCATGGCTTATAAATTAAACTTGTCCACGTGACTAAGCCTTTTGTGCTATTACTAAATGCCTCGATCCCAGACGATCATGGCTTATAAATTAAACTTGTCCACGTGACTAAGCCTTTTGTGCTATTACTAAATGCCTCGATCCCAGACGATCATGGCTTATAAATTAAACTTGTCCACGTGACTAAGCCTTTTGTGCTATTACTAACTTATAAATTTACCTCGATCCCAAACGATCATGGCTTATAAATTAAACTTGTCTACGCGACTAGGCCATTTGTGCTATTATTAACTTATAAATTAGGATTTATGATAAAAATCCTGAATAAAATAAATAAATATTCTTCCTTCCCTGCCAGTAGGCATTTTAAAAAGAATCTTAACAGTGAAACCTAGCCTACGCGGCCAAGATGGTGAAACCTACCCAAGGGATTCAGATCCTTGTTAACACCTAAGAACGTGTTAGCACTCCTGACAAATGTGATTCGATAAAATCACAACAGTCATCCTTATATTGGATTCTTCCAATTTTCTTATCTAGCCTACTGATTTAGAAATCATGGCTTGTGTCATCCTATAAGATGATCATATTATAAACATCCGATAGTGATGAAGTGCCTGCGGGCTAAACTTGTTGTCCGATAAGATAACGACAGTGGTGATCTTTGACCTTCTGTCTAAAAATGTTGGACTAGGTCCAAGCTTAATAGTCGGTAGGATCCATATGATCTCGACTAATAGCATCTGAGAAGATGATCATAGTATAACCATCCCTCAGAAGGGAAATGCCCACGGGCTATATCTATTATCCTAAAAGACAAAAGACAGTTGAAGTTTTTAGCTCTCTGTCAAGAAAATGTAATGAAATATGTTCAAACCTTAATGCCTCGATTCTCTGAAATCATGGCTTATAAATTTAAAATTTGTCCTTGTGACTAGGCCTTTTTGCGCCACTTTAATATCCTTGATGATTTATAACTAGGATAAATTATAATGAAAATACAAATTTAATATAACTAACAAATTAACCAATATGGTTTATATTACCATGGTTGATGAATCGTCAAAGATGATGATTCCATAATAACCCTTGAATAAATCATTGTCAATGTTTATGTAGACATCAAGCTACATGGCTGGATTAGATGAAGTTAACAGCCACATGAATGAGGACAATGATACTACCAGAATTAATGTAACTGGAGCAGAACTACAGGCAATAATAGATTATGTTGTTACTCGAGCTCTTGAACGGCAGTATGATGAGTCAAATGATACCCACTCTAAGACTCTATCCGTGGCTCGTTGTAAGCCCCCTTCTAACACACATGAGTTGAGGGAGGACGATGTTCATGACTTGTCAAATCAAAGGAGTATTCTGCCTAGACAGGTTGTGTTTCATCAAGAGGCACCAGTTAAGACCTGTTCATATAAATATTTTGTCTCCTGCAAGCCCAGAGACTTTACAGGAGAAGAAGGGGCCATCGATTGCGTGACATGGCTCGATGAGATGGACGCTGTTGTTGACATCAGCGGTTGTGCGGAGCAAGATGTTGTGAAATTTGTTTCACAATCATTTAAAGGAGAAGCGTTGGCATGGTGGAGATCATTGCTCCAAGCCACGGGAAAGGTTCTACTCTACAACTTATCTTGGGATCAATTTGTTGCATTAGTCAAGGAAAACTATTGCCCTCAGCATGAAGTAGAAAAGATAGAATCAGACTTCTTGACTTTGGTCATGGAAAATTTGGATTGTCAGGCATACGTGACAAGTTTCAACACTATGTCCCGCCTAGTTCCTTATTTAGTCACCCCTGAACCTAAACGCATAGCGCGTTTCATTGGAGGCCTAGCACCAGAGATAAAAGGAAATGTTAAAGCATCTAGGCCAACCACATATAGGTCCGCGGTGGACTTATCCTTATCTCTCACCTTAGATGCAATTAGAATTAAGTCTGTTAAGGCTTCTGGCGAGGGAAGAAGAGAAAGAGAAGAGGAAAACTCTCATCATTTTAACAAGAAGAAGAAGGGAAGCTAGGAGCGCGGGAAGGATTCCGAGGTTAGGAAGAACTCGAGTCAGTCTGATAACAGACCCAAATGCAGTAACTGCAAAAAGCAACATTTTGGAAAATGTACAATCGACCCACGTGCTAAATTGTGTGGAATTTGCAAGACCAAGGGTCACAAAACCTTAGATTGCAAGGGGATGAAGAACGCCACATGTAACAATTGTAACGAGGAAGGGCACATCAAAACCAACTGCCCAAAGCTTATAAAGAAGCCTGGAGAGGCCAGGAAAACAAACGCATGAGTCTTCCGGATGAACGCCAAGGGATGGTGCAGAAGGATAACTATATAGCAGGTACTTTTCCTTATCAAGCAGTTTATGCAGAAATTTATTTGATGGTGACACATGTGATTCAATAATGAACGATGACTGTTGAGAACTGTTGTCTTCGTCTGATTAGGACTTCGGTCATTTATACGAAGTGAAAATTGGCCGATGATACTTTAGAAAATGCTCCAACAAACCTTAGATGGATATTTTATATCTAATAGGAATCACTCTTTTCTGATATTCCTATGGCAAGCTTTCAAGCTACCTAAATTCTTAAATATAATAAAGACAGATGTGACGTTTTGATCCTCTGTCAGAAAAGTGATGGACTAGGTCCAAATCTTTAATGCCAGTGATGGTCTTTTGCGACCTAGGCTAAGTAATATTAATATATCTTAAATAATGTTCATTAAGAATGTTATCGTTATAATAGCCTGTATAGGTTATTGACGCCATGGTTAGTATATGTTAAGGCCATCAGAATGAAAAAATAGAAGTTGTTAGATTTCAACTAAGAAATTGTTTTATTGGTGTTAGGAACCAACAGAAAGTATGGCAAACTCGGATAAGACAACAGTCGATCGCGCCATTGATGGCACGACGCATGCTAATGATGCTGAAATTGTGAACCTTAGAATTTCCAAAGATGTTCTTCAAACTATGATAGATGCAGCTGTTGGAAAAGCTGTGAAGAAGGCTGTGAAAAAGTTCAAGGAGCCTCATGCTGCTCGGTCCAAATTTTATCTAGGACCACACATCCTTACTCTTAAGGAGGATCTCGTTCATTCCTCTGATGTAAAGGATGAACTAAAAAGGAAAAGGAAGGTAGATAACTCCCAGAGTTCTAAGAAAAAGAACAAACAAAAGTCCGACCAGAAACCAGTATGTGAGACCTGCAAGAAGCGCCATTATGGGAAATGCAGGTTCGAAGCAAAATCCAAATCGCAGCCCAGGACTTGTGGGATCTGCAAGGCTAAGGGACATAAAACGTTGGACTGTAAGGACATGATGAATGCAGTCTGCTTCAGCTATAATGAGAAGGGCCACATCAAGACTACGTGCCCTAAATTTGTCAAAGGGAATGCGGCTGAGGAAGTAAAGCCTAAAATTGAAAGCGCCTAAAATGCCTAAGCTAGTCCATAAATAATGACAACAGGTACATTCCTTGATATTTTATCAGTGATTTAGATGCTAAGAGTTTTTATTTTGGTTCGGATACCAGTAAATCCTTCATAAACTATAAGTATAACAAGTTTTTAAAACTTTTCATAAGGACCCTATATATATTAAGTGTAAGGTAAGAACTTACAAGTAGAAAATTAACCAGAACTATTTTTCTGTTCCTTTAAGAAATCGGTAAGTCGCAAAAATGGTGGAACCGGCCGTCCCCGGAATCGAACCCGGGTCTAGGCCGCACCCTTTCGCGCGCCTAGCCAACTGAGCTAGGTGCCTAGTTTGTAAATTTTGCATCCTGATTATATATAAGTACATACAGTTGATATCTCTTTAATCTCTATCGAATACCAAATGGTATGATAACAACGTCATGTGAGGATTGGTGTATCTTAATAAATTCCATAGATTGCTTCCATGCCTGATCAGTATGGAGGTTTAATGCATGGAACCACAAAGATATCCCAATGATCATATGGTATTAAAGTCAACTAATGGTATTCAAAGAAGATATCCAAAATGAAATTGTCCAAGTAAATATTCCCGATTAAGGAATTCGTGGACTAGTAACATAAATGTGTCACTTATTCGACACAAGCAACAATGAGTGAACTGGAGCCTGAGATATGAAAATCTCTACAACCTCCTTGTACTTTGATTATTTTCTCCTAAGTTTACTATGTTTACCTCCCTAGAGGCAAGTAGAGTTAAGATTAACATCCCGCTTTGGGTTAGAGTGTTGTAAGAACTCCATGTTGATATGGAATAACCGAAAACCTGATTAAGTAAATTTTAAGATAGGAGATTCATATAGCTTAACTCGATATTTCAGAGAATGATATTTGTTAGGTAAGAAAGACGGTTCATTTTGCTTATGCACTCATTACCGCAACCCTATTTAGACCACGATTAAAAATCGCCATCAACTACCCAGGATCGTCGAATTGTTCGACTAGCCGTAAGGATTAGCTACTCCTTAAGATTTGTTAAAACGGTGGTTGGAATAACCATCTCAAGAGAAGCTTTTCTATAATAGTTGATATAAAAGTGTCGAGGTTGCTCCTTTAGAGACCTTGTACAAATGAAATGTTAAACATCTGTTGTTAGGACAATAGATTGGTAAGTCCAATATTCAGGATCTGAAAGTTGCATTAGAAACAACAAATAAGATCATACAAATTCCTAATCATCTGTAAGTTGCCATTATTAGGCAGAGAATACTTCCTTTATTTCGGTAAATCTCGGGCCGAGATTTCTTTTAAGGGGGTGAGGATGTAACACCTCGAAAATTCACGTCCTATAAGGTATTGACACGTGTCATAAGCTTGAATGTGGGAAAGTGTACTTTAGAGGGACTAAAGTTGACAAACATAGAAAGTACGTGAAAATAAGGGTTCAAAATGTCAACAATGGATAAATATACTTTACAATAACCCTACATGATGTTTATACCCTTAGACGGATAAATCATGGATCATACGAAGCTAAAAGTGAGAGATTACAAACGACAGGGGTTAAATGTGTCAACATGTTTAAGTTATGCCACTGAGTGACCTTTTGACAAACCCGAAGCTTTGTAACGGTTAATTATGCTCACTAGAATGCATGATATAAATTTCATAAAGTTTCGTTATCGTATGAGCAAGTTGTGATCAAATTCGTTTACAAGGGTTAAAAGCGTTAACGTTGAAAGTTTGGACTTTTCGGGTGACAATAAAGTTAACCGGGGACTAAACAAAATAGGTAAATGTCTTGGAGCCCTTATATGTCAAATTAGAGGGTCCAAAGTGCAAAATAAAGGTTACTTGACCTTTTGGAAGGGCCAAGAGACACTTATGCAACAAATGGAAGATGTGAAGGCTGATCATAAGCCCTACGCATCGTAGGCATACATGCCCTACGATGCGCAAGCATGTGCCAGCGACAGCAACTTGGCTGTTGGCTGTTTTAAGCGTTGCAACTCACTTTTAAACGATTTTCCTCATAATTCTTGGCCCCTAAACACCCCCTAAACATCTAGGGACACTTGTTAAGATGTTGTGGTCACTCATAGACTTGGGTGTCAAGAATTTGTGGTGATCTAAACACTATATAAAGCCAATAAGTTGCAACACATTCTTCACACTTCACTTGTGCAATTGAGGAGCCTTTCTGGAACTTCAAAGCAGACACAAGACCTTCCTAATCAAGCTTAGGACTTCAGTAAGTTTTCTAATCTTTCCTTAGTTTAAGTTTTAGCTTAGTTTAGCTTAAAAGTCAACCGTCGTAATTAAAGGTTGACTTAACGATTAATCACTATTGGTCCAGTGATTAGTCAAATCAAAGGTAGTTATAAGTTGGTAATCATGTGGGCTTTAAACCCTTAAAAGGGCATCCACTGATTCCCATCCTAACTAGGTCATTTGTCGAGTCAAAGATAATTAGAAAAAGTCAACAGAAATGTAATCTTTCGTTTAACGCATAATTAACAAGGTAAAAGGCGTGTAACCTATTTTATCATTCATATAACTTGATAATAAGCATAAGAACTTGTCTAAGCTTGTTTGATTCGACAACTTTCCATTGTGAACCGATTCAGAACCGAAAGTCGCAAAGCTTTGACTTTTTCTTTGACTTCAGTTCTGACCCGCTTTAGTATGATTTGGAAATGCCTTATAGTTTCCTTAGGACCAGGCTACATGTTAGCATAACCCTCTGTGGTTGGTTCATTGATTGACCCATTCGTTTACGCGTTTCCGTTAATTGCTCATATGTTGACCATTATGCCCTTATTACCTTAAAACATGATTTATGAAAATGTAAAAGTGTAGAAACCTTAATTACTGATATATAAACTTGTATGCAAAGTTTGACATCCGTTTGACTTATAGAATAAGAGTTATGCTCATTATCGCAAATTTGTAGCTTTATGTTAATAAAACGGCGTATTTAGCATATAGCCTAGTTAAGCCTACTTTTCGGTATCAAACTTAATACCCACTGATGTAATATATTATTTTGGGATTTTTAAAGATTTTTAATTAATTTTAGGCTGAGCATAACTAGTAGTCGTAGGCTTAACCCGGTAATTGTCGGTTTTGCCCTTACGGGCCGTAAAATGAGTTTTACATATCTAAACGACTCCAAACCTTTTTCTACTGATCACATATGATAAATAAATTATTTTAAGCCTTCTGGAAATATAAAAATATCAGATTTAAGTATCGAACCCGGAAATGGCCTTTAATCGCCTTATTTAGCGTTTTTAACGCATAGTATGTATTAAAATTATATTTAACAAACCCGGGTTGATACCTAATGATATAAGAGGCAAATTATAATATTTTAACAGTAAGCAAAGGTTGATAAACTCAGACTTCAGTTTTGAGCTTTTCGGCTTATGTGAAATTACCAAAATACCCCTACGGGGCATAGTTTGGTTATAATGGATAAATTTCACATATGTACTTTATCCTACTGTTATAACTCATTAATTTGAGTATGTTTACTGATTACATCAGACCTGTAACTCAGTTAAACACTTAAACCCTTTTACAACCTTTAAAATGACCAACTACCCCTACGGGGCCTAGTTTGTATTTAAAAACGTTTCGGGCATAATGAAAGACATCCTACTGATGTCACAACATATTTGAGGCATAATTAACTTAGGAAACCTGTTTAGGACCCATACGGATACCCGTTACGCATATTTCGCGTTCGGTTCGGTTTATGTGACTAGTTTGCATAAATTAGCCGAAACGGGTCAAACCTATATCCGTTTTATCTCAAAATCCAGAATGTGTTTAGTTTACCCATATTATACAAGTCTTCAAATAAGACCCGTTAGGAATCTAATAGGTTAATAAAACCTTCGGTACAGATTGAGAGCCCCAGTAGAAGTACTTGTACTTGCTGATTAGAATATACGGCTGAGTATAAATTGCATTGCTAGCTCAGGTAAATACTTTTAACTTATTTTCCCTTATACGGGCTTGGGATACGGTATTATAAAAATACCGCTTGGTCGGGTGTAGAAACCTTTTAATCGGAGATGATTAAATTGCATAATCCCGTTTTAATCTATATTGATTGATAACAAATAACATTGGGGGTTAATGACCGTGTCCTGGATATCCTTGGCTCATTTTAAAAAGTGAATGGCCACGACGTAAGCACAAGGTGTAGACATAACACCTCCTGTTGCATATGTATAACGTATACTCACTCGTAAGGGTGTCTTCTTGTGAGATCATATTTGTGGTGTGTCGATTAATCTTGTCCGGCTTGTATTGTATAATCACCGGCCCTAAATGTTGGACAACCATGTAAATCGGATACAAGATTTTTATTAATAAAATTGTCCCAAGTATAAAAGATTAATTTTGCCTCTGTGCATCTTAATCAATGTGTCAAGATATTTTGTGCCGTTTGCACTCGAATCACTTTTCAAACTCTTTTTCCAAAATGAGTCAGTTAATTGTATTTACCAGTGTAAACTGACGTATTTTTCCAAAAGGTTAAGTGACAGGTACTACGCATAATTGGCTGGGAGCTCAGGGCGTCATTAGGGAATCTTGCAAGTTCTAGATGCCTAAAGTCTGTTGAACAGTTTTAGTTTCTTTTATTTGATCCGCCTGTGGATCCCTTACCTTCTGTTGTAATACTTTGACATTACTTATATTCGGAATGTAATATATTTATCTTTTGCTTCCGCTGTGCATTTATATATTGTGTTGTTTGACCATGATGTTACCAACTACGTCACGATACTCCCCTACCGGGCCCACTGTTGACACGTGGAAATCGGGGTGTGACAAACTTTCGTCTCCTATACTTTTCAACTTTTGCAAATTCTTCGTTTTACATTTCGTTCTAAATTTTTGAAAATTAACACAACGTAACATGTGTGTGTGGTTCAATGTTTTTATGTTTCGTTAAACGCTTCACACGTTCAAAATTTTGTGAGTTTATATGACACAACGTGCTTGTGTGATTCAACATTTTTACGTCTGTCTATTTTTTCTCGTTTGACATGTTCGTCGCAACGCGTAGATCTTAGATCGACTTAGTTTATCTTCTATATTTTATGTTTCGGTCTAATATATACGCATTAACATGCCGCAACTTTAGTGTTGGTGGTCGCTGATTATGATGTGACATTGGTGCTATTTGGCACATTTTTACGCCCCCACCGCAACGCGGGGGAGCTTCATAGTAGTTTTTTTGAATTTAAAACTAAGAATTTCTCTTAAAGAAAAGTGAAAATACGAATTTCTCTCAAATTTCTTTACTAGTCAACAATTTTTACAAAATGAAGAATTTCAATCAATTTGGTATCTTTCATTTCTACACCATCGCCACCACAATCGCATCTAAAATAACTACCACTAAAACAATAACAATCACGGTTTGCATCGTCATTGTTCCCATCACCGTCGTTACTGACACAACCACCATACAGGGACAACCATCATTGTCGTGCCGCCGATATATAACCGCCGCCAACGGCCCAACACAATTGCCATCACAACTGAAGTCACCAACCCTACTACCACATCTAACTTTATAACAAACATACAAACCAAACATGATTATTTTGTCAACCAAGTTATTGGATTAAAAATTTGCTTTAACATATTTTAGTTCTTCTTAAATAGAATCACGCGTGATATTTTGTTAAATGGATAGAAGAAGTTATTTCTCTACATAAATAGTAAAACTATATTAAATTAACGAGTAATTATCTACAAGATAAAAGATCAAATACAAATACCCTTATCATACAAAACGTACGAATAGGATGAAAAGGTAAAAAAACGTGGTGGCATTTTCGTAATTATTTACTTGCAGAGTAATTATCAAAATTACCCTACAAATGATCTTGCAGGGTAATTTTGATCATGTAGGTCGGGTAATTTTGTAAAATGTTCTTGTCAAGTAATTTTGATCTTGTAGGGTAATTTTGTAGAGTATCATAATTACTCTACAAATGATCTTGTAAAGTAATTTTGATAATTACCCTACAAGATTGTTTTGGTCAAAAATTACCGAAGCAATTAAGTGATCAAATTAGTAAAGTGAGGTAGTGTGCTAAAAAGTGTATTGAAAATATGCTTGTTAAGTTATTTAGAAAATCAGTATTCAGGATACGGATCAGAATATTGAGCTGTATCTATGATCAAACTATGAGCAAAAGTAAAGCAAACGACACGAGATGTACGAGGAAAGCCCTTGATCAATCTAGATCGCCGGCATAAAACCTCGGGAGCTGACAATCGCAGCTGCCTTGTTCTTCTTATTACTTCAAACGTCAGGATACAGTGCATGATGTGGTGCGGATCGACTATGTGTTACAATGAAATTTGAATACAAGTGTGGTGTTTGCAATGAGCTAGAGAGTGAAAGTGTTCGAGAGTATCAGTGTAAAATTGTGTGCCTTAAACTGATCCGGCCCCATCTATTTATAGTAAAGATAATATAACAAACTATCCTAAACTTCCGGGATCCACCGAATATTCCTTAATCGAACGTTGTAGACCTGGTCTTTCGGGTTCAACGTCTCTCCTTCAACAAACACGTCCGAGTCTTGAGGAGAAGAAGTCCACTTGACCGTTAGTAAGTCTCAGCCTTTAACCTGCACGTGGTTAATTCGATAAACCTCAGGATATCGCCCAAGATGTTAGCAATATCCTCTTCCAGCATCCTGGTCACAAATAAACAAATAAAGGCAGGATATTGGTCAGGATATGTATGCTTAGAAAATGAGCCATAACAATTGTCCCCAAATATATCGGTTGGGATACCAATCCAACGGATATATTTCAAAAATCTTATCCCATAATTCAAGGCATTTAAAACGAAACGACGGTCAAGATCACATCGTAACTTCCAACGCGTTTTTTACTCAATGGAGATCCACAATGCCCCTATATCTTCTCTTTTCTTGTTTGAAAAGCAGATATCTTCAACAGAACCTTCAGGTAATTCTCCATTTCTGATTTACTTTCTGTCAATTTACATCGCCTTACTTGCAATGGATGCCGAGACCTTCATCCAGCAGAATCTCCTTAAAAATCCTGAAAAAGAGATCTGTGCTTTTGACAACGCAGATATTGCAACTTTAAGAGCCTCCGGCGCTTTCCCTGATAACACGGTCTTTAGACCATTCGATCGGTCAATTCGATCGGATGTTTCTTCCACTGAATGTGTTTGTTTTCCAGCATATCCTTTTTCACTAGGTCTTCGATACCCTTTTCCTGAATTCATGATGCAATTCTTTCGAACCACCGGCATCTCTTTTGCTCAAACTATGCCCATGGTTTGGAGAGTACTAATTGTACTTAACCAAATCAAAAACCTCCATTGTTCCGACCTCCGCATCGAGGATTTGCCTATTGCTTATCGCCTCCGATCCCATGGCTCTAGCCGGTTCTTGCTCTTCTCGACCTCCAGCAAACCCCTGATTCTCAAAGCCACCAAAAACGAAGATGGATGGCAACGAAAATTTTTCTTTGTCAAACGAGACTCCATTGCTGAGGGTGCCAAGCTTCCGGTGGAGTGGTTAACCACCGGTAGGGTTATAAATATTCTCATAGACCATTTAATTCTTATCTTCTATTAATATCCTTCTTTTCGATCTTTATGCAGTGAACTTTAAGGAAGTCGCTCCTCCTACCGCCGAGTCAGAAGAAAGAATCAATACTGTTTACCGGTTACCAGCAATAGACAGGACCTTCACCACACACGTCCCCAGTTCCAGTCAATACTCGTCCTCCGAAATGTCTAGTAAGGATTACTTTCAAAATAATTAGTCAAGACAGTATAATAGTAAAATGAAGAGTAAAACTTTTCCCTTTATGCAGCACCGGCCAAGATCCCTGAAGTCTTTGACCTCGACGAATTGGATAGTTATTCTGATCAGATCCAGGTCAAGAAAGAGTCTAGCCCCAAGACCACAGCCACATCCAAACCCAGCAGTTCTAAAGCCATCATTATTCCCAAACCTTCACCGGCTACCAAGCCCCGGAGTTCAAGTTCCCGAAAAAGGAAAGAACCTGATTCCCCTGTCATTTCTAACACATTTCCTTATGAGAAGCACGGGTTCATTGAAGCTAGCGGGTTTATGACTTCTTTTCTTAACTAGGTTAGTATTCTCATATCATATCCTGCGATTTACATTATTATCAAAGATTTATCAATATTAATACCTGTCCTCTTACTTTTGTAGGGTCTTGAGCGTTTGGTTAACTTATATCAAGAATCCTGCAAGCTCAACAAGACGCTTGAAACCAAGCTAAAGGAAGCTGAAATCACAATCTCCGATCAAGGCATGATTGCAGCCGCCAAATCTCGTCATTACGAGCAGAAATTTAAAGCCATGACTCAAGAACATCAAACCGCTCTCAACAAAGCTACTCTTCAAGCCCAGACCGATCTTGAAGCTGCCCACGTGCAGTACGAACGGGATATGGTCAGCTACCGGGAAAGCCTCAAAAGTTCCGTCGTCATTTCTCTCCTCCAAGCCAGGTTGAAGATGGCCCATGAAGCCAAAACATTAGGTTTTGAATGCCCTTCTTGGGATGTTGGTGCTTGGGAGACCAAGCTAAAGAACCTCGGGGGCACCTCTTCCAAATCAGCTGTCGAAGAATCTTCCAAAGCAGTTGAAAAAGCAACCGATGCTGAGAAGGATGCTGAGAAGGATCGCAAGGCGGATGTTGCTGAAACCACTATGGACGACGAAGGCACTACCCCCTAGAGCTTATTTCCTTTAAATTATTCGAACAATTTTATGTTTTTATGAACAATTTTTATTTCTGTGTTGAAACAATTTGATAGCCAAAGGTGGATGGGTCCTGGGTTTCAGGATGAAACCTTCGGTTATCAACTAGTATTGATTGCTTCAAGAATAATTTCATCTTTTTATTTGTTTGTTATTGCCTTGCATTATTTAATGTAACTCTTAACTTTGTAAAATTTTGTAATATTATCTTATGAAAATATCCTGATCAATATACTCAGCGATATATTGTAAAAACTTTTTATTAGATAGAACTTCCAAACATTCCTTCAACTTTGTAGAAAGTTTTTGAAAAACAATCTATTTTTCCAAAACCCGTTTATGATAATACTTAAATGATCAAAGTTCCAAACTAATACTAGTTTCAAACACCTTAATCAAATATCCTGAAAAGGACTTTGAGAATATATCAGGATACTTGACCTTTTATAAAACATAGTGTTACTAAAAACTTAGATGATGTTTACAAAGGAAAGATCATACCCGGAGTAGTATATAACCCTATTATCAAACCTCAATCTCCTTGCAACTTTTCCAATGAAGATGTCCCCAGTGTGAGATATTTAACATACTAGTTCCGAGCTTTAGCCTTTGAGCTTTATATCACTGCCTTGGTAGGAATGTCCCCTGTGTACAATGTCTTCAAATACTTAGAAATCTTCTGAATGTCAATTTCCATCGTATAGGCAATTTTTTAGATCCCAAGGGTAAAACCCAAGGATGTACTGGAGATAAATCCCTTGTATCCTGGGGAAAATCCCAAATTTTCATGCGCTACAGGCGGGAGTGTATAAACTCCAAGACTTAGAAAGGTGAAAACCTTTAAACCTTAGAGAGTATGAAAATACCCTTTCGTGAGAGAGGGTGATCAATCCTCATATACCTTTAGGATTCAGGATATAGCCAACAGTAACGAAATTGTCAGCCACTTTTACATGGACTGGTCCCGCCACCTTGAACTATCCCTGAATAACTTGCGCTCCAGGCGGGGTGTTTAAACCCAATTCGGAAGAAAGGTGAATACCTTTAAACCTGTGAAGGGATCAGGATCCCTTGTACGTGAGAGAGGGGGCCAATCCTCTAATCTTCCGAAATATCCTGAGTGAGCATCCCGTAGCTATATCCCGAAGCATATACAGCAAAACATCCTTACACTAAGGTGGGTGTTAGCTTGGCTAACACCCCTCCGATGCTTAAGTCAGTATTGGGTTACAAAGAACAAATTAAACCAAACATATTTAAAAAAGGTAGAATTCATACCATCCTGAGTTAGAAATTAAATTCTAAACTCACTTGAAATAGAGCTTAAGGTGTATAGCATTCCAAGATCTCGGTAGCATATCCCCCTCCATATTCTTGAGTCTGTATGCTCCTTTCCCTGCTTCTGATTCAACTTCGTATGGTCCTTCCCATTTTGGAGCTAGCTTGCCATCGGCACGATTAGTAGTATTCTGAAAAGCCTTTCTTAACACCCAATCTCCAACCTTAAATCTTCTGATCCTAATATCCTTGTTATATGCCCTGGATATTCTCTGTTGATATGCTGCCATCCTTAGCCTTGCCGCATCTCTCTTCTCATCTATAGTGTCTAAATCCTGACTCAAGGCTTCAGGATTCTGCTCAGGATCACTTAGGGTAGATCTTGCAGTAGGTATCGTCATTTCCGTTGGAATCATTGCTTCTGCACCAAATACCAAGGAAAATGGGGTCTGGCCTGTTGCATTCTTTACCATTGTCCTATCAGCCCATAAAACAAAGGGTAATTCTTCTGCCCATCTTCCTTTTTTGGCTCCAAGCCTTTTCTTTAAGTTGTTGACAATTATCTTGTTTGAGGATTCTGCTTGTCCATTCGCTTGAGGATGTACCGGAGTAGATGTGATCATTTTGATCCCCCAACTCTTGCAAAAGTCAGTAGTTCTCTTGCTTATAAACTGAGAACCATTGTCACAGATTATCTCGGCTGGTACTCCGAATCTGGTCAGGATATTTC
Organism: Helianthus tuberosus; assembly: GCA_030545235.1. Classification (NCBI taxonomy): domain Eukaryota; kingdom Viridiplantae; phylum Streptophyta; class Magnoliopsida; order Asterales; family Asteraceae; genus Helianthus; species Helianthus tuberosus. The sequence goes on along the minus strand of CM060369.1, from coordinate 17,086,073 downwards.
TCTTTATGAAAGATACTACTTCTTGGTCTCTAACTTGAACAAATGCTTCAGCTTCAACCCACTTAGAGAAATAATCCGTCATTGCTAGCATAAAGACTTTACCTCCCGGAGCTTTTGGTAGCTTTCCCACTATATCCATACCCCACTTCATAAATGGCCAATGGGAAACAATAGGATATAATGGTTCAGCAGGTTGATGCAGTATGTTACTATGTCTTTGACACGCGTCACATCTTCGAGCATATTCTGCGGCATCTTTTCTCATTGTTGGCCAATAATATCCTGTCCTTAATACTTTTGAGAATAACGACCTGCCCCCAGTATGGTTACCACAATCCCCTTCATGAATATCCTGAAGTACTTCTTTGGCTTCAAGATCCTCCAAGCACCTCAAATACGGTCCTGCAAGAGATTTCTTGTATAAAATATTATTTATAATAGTGAATCGTGATACCTTCATCCTAAATGCCTTAGGATTTTCATTTCCAGGAATGTGTCCTTCTTTGAGATATCTCATGATTGGAGCCGTCCAGGACTTAGGATCCTCTTCAGGATGCTCTGCTCCAGGATCCTGAATACCCGCTACTTCTTTATCCTGAGGATTCGTTGCAGGATATAAGACATGTAATATTGGTATTTGGGTCCCTTCAGGTATCCTGATCGATGATCCCAAATTTGCTAAGGCATCCGCTTCAGCATTATCCTCCCTTGGTACCTGTTCAAATATAAAAACATCGAAATATCCTGCTAATTTTTTGAGAATATCGAGATATTCGATTAATTTCTCACCCTTAACCGCATAGGATCCATTAAATGGTTAGTAATTAACAAAGAGTCAACATATACTTGCAAATTTTTGATATTCATGCTCTTAGCCAACTCTAATCCTGCAATTAAAGCCTCATACTCTGCTTCATTATTAGTAGCAGGAAATTCACACCTAATAGCCTGGGGTAATATGTCCCCCTGTGGCGATTTTAGTAGTATTCCTAATCCTACTACTCTTACATTAGATGCACCATCAGTATATAATGTCCAGGATCCTGAGGATTCTCCTAACTGTTGAACTTCTAGGTCTACCTCGTCCTGAATGTCACTACTGAAATCAGCCACAAAGTCAGCTAAGGCCTGAGACTTTATGGCATTCCTAGGATCATATACTAAATCATAAGCACTTAATTTCACTGACCACTTGGCCATCCTGCCTGACATCTCTGGTTTCCTAAGCACATTTTTGACAGGATGATTTGTTTTAACATGAATCCTATGTGTCTCAAAGTAATGTCTAAGTTTCGTTGATGCCATGACTAATGCTAGTATCAATTTTCCTAAATGAGAGTACCTAGTTTCAGCATCTAACAAACTTTTACTAACATAATAAACAGGATATTGCTGACCTTCATGGTCTTTTATAAGAACGAAACTTACAGCATTCCCTGATACAGCAAGGTATAGGGATAGTGGTTCACCATTTTCAGGTTTCATCAATAGAGGTGCGGTTGAGAGATATCGCTTCAAATCCTGTAGGGCCGCTTCATGCTTCTCACTGTTAGGGGTCATTTTCTTAACATATGTATCCTGACCAATATCCTGCCTTTGTTTGTTTATTTGTAATCAGGATGCTGGAAGAGGATATTGCTAACATCTTGGGCGATATCCTGAAGCTTGTTGAATTAACCACGTGCAGATGAAGGGCAGAGGCTTGCTAACGGTCACAAGGACTTCTTCTCCTCAAGACTCGGACGAATTTGTTGAGAAAGAGACGTTGAGCCCGAAAGACCAGGTCTGCAACGTTCCAAGAGGGAATATTCGGTGAATCCCACGAGTTTAGGGTAGTTAGTTATTTTATCTTTACTATAAATAGATGAGGTCGGATCAGCTTAGAACACACATCATTTCACACTTACACTCTCGAACACAATCACTCTCTAGCTGATAGCAAACATCACACTTGTATTTCATTTTCGTTGTAACACCTAGTCGATCCGTACCACATCCTGCACTGTATCCTGATTTTTGAAGCAATTGAAGAACAAGGCAGCTGCGATTGTCAGCTCCCGAGGTTTTATGCCGGCGATCTAAATTGATCAAGGGCTTTCCTCGTACATCTCGTGTCACTTCCTTTACTTTTTGCTCATTAATTGCTCATTGTTTGATCATCGATACAGCTCAATATCCCGAGCCGTATCCTTAAACTGTTTTTGCAAGTAATTTAATTAACACATTTTTGACATTTACTTCTAGCACACTACCTCACTTAACTAATTTGATCACTTAATTACTTCGGTAATTTTTGACCAAAACAATTTGGCGCCCACCGTGGGGCAAGTGGTGCTCTCTTTACTAAAATTTTTTGTTAAATCGCTAATCGGTTTTTTATTTTCAAAACTTTTTGCTACATTGTCCACAATGGCCTCACGATCAAACATGAGTTCCTCTACTGTGTCTGCTATGACTTCTGCTACTACCGGTTCGGTGCTTCCACCACCTCCTCCAAGGATGCCTGCCTCTACACAATCTCAAGATGTTATCCCAACTCGGAGTGTCCAGGGATCTGCTCCCGTTTTAGCTTCTAATGATGAAATTTTAACCTTATTTGGAAGTGTGCAGGAACAAATGAGGCAGCAACAGGAAACGAACCAAATGCTTTTGAGGGAGATACAACTCCTGAAGGCTGGCTCGAGCAGATCTGCGGAGGACAACGTCACTCCGTTACACCCCAGAGCGTTGAACTTTAGCTCAGCTGTTTATACCGAGGATAATAGGGGGAATATCGTGCCCAGTCTTCCTCAGAATCATACTCCTGAAATACCCTCCTCGATTAGGATGTCAACCATGAGGAGCTCAGGATATGCTTCAGGATATGGGCAAAATCCTCCAACTGGTAACGTGTCTAATAATAATAATACTCATACTACTAACAGTGGTGGATCTTTGCAGGATACGGGTGTAACATCAGCACTTACCAGGGAACTTCAGAAGTTGAAAGACATGATATCTAGTGTACCGGGGGTGGTCCAGCCGATCCCGGAAGTATCTCAAGATAGCCACAAGATATCTCGTTTTGCATACCCTATATATGATGCTGAGATCCCAAAGAGATTCCAAACTCCCAACATGAAGCTTTATGATGGGACTACGGATCCTGAGGAGCATATTGCCCAGTATAGGGAAAGAATGGAGATTAACCCTATCCCTCCGGAGCTCAAGGAAGCGTGCTTGTGCAAGGGATTTGGTTCTACTCTAACAGGATCAGCCTTAAAATGGCTGTTAAACGTTCCTCCTCACTCAATTACTTCATTTGCTCATTTGGTTAATTTATTTAACAGTCAATTTTCTTGTAGTCGGAGTTTTGAGAAACTAACCAGTGATCTTTACAGGATAACTCAAGGGCCTCAGGAATCCTTGAGGGATTATGTGAACAAATTTAGTCGAGAATCCTTGGATATCCCACATCTTGATGTTGCAACAGCTGTGCAAGCTTTTAAGATGGGATTACAAAAGGATTCTCAGTTTTATCAGGATCTTGTAATGAATCCCTGCAGGAATCTCGATGAAGCTCGTAACAGGGCCTTGAGATATATCCGTCTGGAAGATGACAAGAAGATGCAAGAAAGGATGAACTCATCCAACACTTATGAATCAACTAATAGGAAGTCAGAATCCTCATTTAAGTCATATCGGCATAAGCCATATGGTAGAAATGAAAACAAGAAAGTGAATGCTATCGAAGATGAGGATCCTGAAGAGTATCCTGAGTTGTCTGAATATTGCTTTTCTGTTAATATTCCTGAATTGATGTATGCTATGCAGGGTCTAGGAGACAAGGCTAGATGGCCTCGAAAGAATCAACAAAAGGCTGACTGGAAGGATAAGTCAAAATGGTGTGCTTTCCACGAAGATTTCGGACATATGACTGAGGATTGCATTGCTTTAAGGAAAGAAATAAGCTATCTTCTAAGCAAGGGATATCTGAAGGATCTCTTAGGAAAGAAGAAGAATAAGGGTCAGGATACTGACAAGGATCCTGAACGAGCAGCGTCACCTCCCTCGGATGCCAAGATAATCAACTTCATTTCGGGAGGATCTGACATTTGTGGGACCTCGTATTCGGCAGCAAAGAGACATGCGAAGGAAGCTAAGGCCGAAAGGGGAGACAAACCTGTCAGGATGACGACCCTCACAACTGACAGAGTGATCACTTTTGATGCTGATGACAGGGATACTGTCCAGGATCCTCACCATGATGCTCTGGTAATAACGTTATATGTGGCTAACCATTTTGTACGCAGGATATTGGTTGATAATGGCAGCTCCGTCAATATAATCCAACTAGAAACTCTGAAGAGAATGAATGTATCTCCAATGGATATCACTTCGAAGTCCACCGTGCTTGTTGGATTCAGTGGAGAGGCTAGAAACACAGTGGGAGAGATAAAGTTGCCAGTATACGTTGAAGGAGTCAATTCGATACAACGTTTCTGTGTGATGGATTCTCTATCCTGCTATAACATCATATTGGGAAGACCATGGATTCACGATATGAAGGCCGTGCCGTCAACGTATCACCAATGCATCAAGATACCTACCCCTTGGGGAGTGGTCAAAGTTGATAGTGATCAGCAGGAGGCGAAAGAGTGCTGCTCCTCCTCGATGAAATCTTCAGCCAAAACTAGCGCAGCATAGCAATTAAAGTCACGGGCACAGGATATCGTGGAGGATCCGGAGCAGGATGTGAAGAAGGTTATCCTGGACCAGGATAACCCCGATATTTCGGTGCTCGTAGGGACCAATATCCCTCAGGATATTGAGGAACAATTAATTAACTTTTTGAAATGCAGGATGTCTACGTTTGCATGGAAGCATGAGGATATGACAGGCATATCCAAAGATATTATCACTCACAAGCTTGGAATTGATAAATCATTCAAGCCTGTGCAACAAAAAAGAAGGAAGTTTGCTCCTGAGCGGAACACAATTATCCAGGAGGAAGTTGAAAGATTATTAAAATCAAGAATGATCAGAGAGGTTAAGTTCCCAAGGTGGCTAGCAAACGTGGTTGTAGTACAGAAGAAGAATGGGAAATGGAGAGTTTGTGTAGACTACACAGACTTGAACAAAGCTTGTCCTAAAGACCCATTTCCTCTTCCCCATATTGATGCAATGGTAGATGCCACTGCTGGGCATGAAATGCTGACCTTCATGGACGCATCCTCAGGATTTCAACAGATCCAAATGGAGCCTTCTGACCAGGAGGATACCGCCTTCATGACGCCAACAGGTATTTATTGTTATACAGCTATGCCTTTTGGTTTGAAAAATGCAGGTGCAACATACCAAAGATTGGTAAACATGATGTTTAAAGACAAACTGGGGGACACCATGGAGGTGTACATTGACGATATGGTGGTAAAATCAAAGAAAGCTCAGGATCACCTCCAGGATATTAAAGGAGCATTTGATATCCTGGATCAATACAACATGAAGCTGAATCCTGCTAAATGCCATTTCGGAGTGGGGGCAGGAAAGTTTCTTGGATATATGGTGACGAAAAGGGGGATAGAGGCAAGCCCGGAGCAGATTAAAGCTATCCTGGATATAAAATCACCCTCGAATATGAAGGATGTACAAAGGTTAACAGGCCGAGTAGCAGCTCTAAACAGATTTATCTCAAGATCCTCGGAGAAATGCAAAGACTTCTATGATATCCTAAAGAAGAACAAAAGATTCGAATGGGGGGAAAAGCATGAAGCAGCCCTACAAGATTTGAAACGGTATCTCTCAACCGCACCTCTGTTGATGAAGCCGGAAAAGGGTGAACCACTATCCCTATACCTTGCTGTATCAGGGAATGCTGTAAGTGCCGTTCTTATAAAAGACCATGAAGGTCAGCAGTATCCTGTTTATTATGTTAGTAAAAGTTTGTTAGATGCTGAAACTAGGTATTCTCATTTAGAAAAAATGATACTAGCATTAATTATGGCATCAACGAAACTTAGGCATTATTTCGAGACACATAGGATTCATGTTAAAACAAACTATCCTATTAAAAATGTGCTTAGGAAACCAGAGATGTCAGGCAGGATGGCCAAGTGGTCAGTAAAGTTGAGTGCTTATGATTTAGTATATGAACCTAGGAATGCCATAAAGTCTCAGGCTTTAGCTGACTTTGTGGCTGACTTTAGTAGTGACATTCAGGATGAGGTAGACCTAGAAGTTCAACAACTAGGAGAATCCTCAGGATCCTGGACATTATATACTGATGGTGCATCTAATGTAAGAGGAGTAGGATTAGGAATACTACTAAAATCGCCACAGGGGGACATATTACCCCAGGCTATTAGGTGTGAATTTCCTGCTACCAATAATGAGGCAGAATATGAAGCTTTAATTGCAGGATCAGAATTGGCTAAGAGCATGAGTATCAAAAATTTGCAAGTATATGTTGACTCTCTGTTAATTACTAACCATTTTAATGGATCATATGCAGTTAAGGGAGAAAAATTAATCGAATATCTCGATATTCTCAAAAAATTAGCAGGATGTTTCGATGTTTTTATACTTAAACAGGTACCAAGGGAAGATAATGCTGAAGCAGATGCCTTAGCAAATCTGGGATCATCGGTCAGGATACCTGAAGGGACACAAATACCAATAGTACATGTCTTATATCCTGCAACGAATCCTCGGGATAAAGAAGTAGCTGGTATTCAGGATCCTGGGGCGGAATATCCTGAAGAGGATCCTAGAACCTGGACGGCTCCCATCATAAAATATCTCAAAGAAGGACACATTCCTGGAAATGAAAATCCTAAGGCATTTAGGATGAAGGTATCACGGTTCACTATTATAGATAATATTTTATACAAGAAATCTCTTGCAGGACCATATTTAAGGTGCTTGGAGGATCATGAAGCCAAAGAAGTCCTTCAGGATATACATGAAGGGGATTGTGGTAACCATGCTGGGGGCAGATCGTTATTCTCAAAAATATTAAGAACAGGATATTATTGGCCAACAATGAGAAAATATGCCGCAGAATATGCTCGAAGATGTGACTCATGTCAAAGACATAGTAACATACTGCATCAACCGGCTGAACCATTATATCCTATTGTTTCCCCTTGGCCATTTATGAAGTGGGGTATGGATATAGTGGGAAAGTTACCGAAAGCTCCGGGAGGAAAAGTCTTTATGCTAGCAATGACGGATTACTTCTCTAAGTGGGTTGAAGCTGAAGCATTTGTTCAAGTTAGAGACCAAGAAGTAGTATCCTTCATAAAGAGGAATATCCTGACCAGATTTGGAGTACCAGCTGAGATAATCTGTGACAATGGCTCTCAGTTCATAAGTAAGAGGACTACTGACTTTTGCAAGAGTTGGGGAATCAAAATGATTACATCAACTCCGGTACATCCTCAAGCAAATGGACAAGCAGAATCCTCTAACAAGATAATTGTCAACAACTTAAAGAAAAGGCTTGGAGCCAAAAAAGGAAGATGGGCAGAAGAATTACCCTTTGTTTTATGGGCTGATAGGACAACGGTAAAGAATGCAACAGGTCAAACCCCATTTTCGTTGGTATTTGGAGCAGAAGCAGTGATTCCAACGGAGATGACAATACCTACTGCAAGATCTACTTTAAGTGATCCTGAGAAGAATCCTGAAGTCTTGAGTCAGGATTTAGACACTATAGATGAAAAGAGAGATGCAGCAAGGCTAAGGATGGCAGCATATCAACAGAGAATATCCAGGGCATACAACAAGAATGTTAGAACCAGAAGATTTAAGGTTGGAGATTGGGTATTAAGAAAGGCCTTCCAAAATACTACTAATCCTGCCGATGGCAAGTTAGCTCCAAAATGGGAAGGACCATATGAAGTTGAATCAGAAGCAGGGAAAGGAGCGTATAGACTCAAGAATATGGAGGGAGATATGCTACCGAGATCTTGGAATGCTATACACCTTAAGCTCTATTTCAAGTGAGTCTAGAATTTAATTTCTAACTCAAGATGGTATGAATTCTTACTTCTTTTTAATATATTTTTATATTATTAATTCTTTTGAACCCAATACTGACTTAAGCATCGGAGGGGTGTTAGCCAAGCTAACACCCACCTTAGTTTACATTTGTTTTGCAAGATATGTTCCAGGATATAGCTCCAGAATATGCACTCGGGATAACTCAGAAGATTAGAGGATTGGCCCCCTCTCTCACGTTTAAGGGATACTGATCCCTTCACAGGTTTAAAGGTATTCACCTTTCTTCCGAATTGGGTTTAAACACCCCGCCTGGAGCGCAAGTTATTCAGGGATAGTTCAAGGTGGCGGGACCAGTCCATGTAAAAGTGGCTGACAATTTCGTTACCATTGACTATATCCTGAATCCTAACGGTATATGAGGATTGATCACCCTCTCTCACGAAAGGGTATTTTCATACTCTCTAAGGTTTAAAGGTTTTCACCTTTCTAAGTCTTGGAGTTTATACACTCCCGCCTGTAGCGCATGAAAAATTGGGATTTTCCCCAGGATACAAAGGATTTATCTCCAGTACATCCTTGGGTTATGCCCTCGGAACGAGAAAAATTGCTTATGCAATGCAAACTGACATTAAATAGATTTCTAAGCTACTTGAAGACATTGTACACAGGGAACATCCCTGCCAAGATGGTGGTGTAAGGCTAAAAGAATGAAGTTTGCGACTAATGCATTAAGTACCTTGCACTGGGGACATCTTCATTGGAAGAATTGCAAAGGGATTGAAGTTCGGTAATAGGTTTATATCCTATGTCTGGTATGGTCTTTCCTTTGCAAGTCTCATTTAAATTTTTAATAACATCATGTTAAATATCTTGACACATATCCTCAAAGTCTTTTTAAGGATATTTGGCTGGGATGTTTGAAACTAGTATTGGTTTGGAATTTTGATCATCGTCAAAACTTGGTTTTGAAGAGATAAGCTATTTTTTACTTTCTAGAAAACTTTTTATAAAAAGATAAAGGAATGTCTGGAAGATCTATTTAATAAAAGGCTTTTGCAGTATGATTTTGAGCATACCAATCAGGATATTTTGTGAAATAACAGTATGAGATTTTTGTAAAGCTAAAACTTACATTGAATAATGCAAAGTAACAGAAAAATAAGTCAAAAGATAGTTATATTATTAACAAGTCAAAAGTTGTGCTTTTGGTAAGGCCCATCCGTCAAAAGCACAATTAGTTGTTACCATAATTTTGTAACGGTTGCAGGATCTGTCTCAAAACAGGACCCGTTCACCTACAACCGTTACTGTGTTCAAAACAAGTTATACTAACTGATGACCAAGGGCTTCGTCCTAAAACCTAGGACCCATCCACCTTTGGTCATCACATTGTTCTAGTGCAGGAAAAGTAAATTGTTCAAGGACAGGAAAAGTAAATTGTTTATGCAACCACAACCATGAAATTAAAAAGTGGGCTCCGGCCTTGGCACGTATATCCATCATCGCCCACTCTGCTGCCTAAGGGGCAGCACCTTCTTGAACAGCAACCTCCTTGCCAGCATTCACCCCAGCATCACCCTCAAGATTCTTCTCAGCACCATCATCAGCATTGGCCACCTCCTCTGCCGTCTTAGAAGGCTCTTCACCAGTATGTTTTGCAGGATGAGCAACGGGATGACCTCCAAGGCCCTGTAGTTTCTCCTCCCAAGCCTTTACATTCCAGGAAGGGCATTCAAACCCAGATCCATGGCTTCATAAGCCATCCTTATCCTGGCTTGGAGAAGAGAGACGACCACCGAAGTCTTTAGGCTATCCCGGTATGAGCTCATGTTCTGCTGATATTGGAGAAGAGCGGCGTCCAGCTTGGCTTGAGCATCCTCATTAGCTTTGTGAAGGGCGGCTTGATGTTCCTGAGTCATTGCCTTGTATTTGTCCTCATAGTGATGGGATTTGGCAGCTGCGATGGTCCCTTGATCAGCTATGGTGGCTTGAGCTTTCTCCAACTGAATCTGCAACATCTTGTTAAGACCTGTAGCATCTTCGTATAAATGCATGAGGCGATCCAGACCCTATAGATGAAGACGCAGGTATTAATATAGGCAGGATAAAGACTAACATACTTATGCAGGATATTGGAAAGAAAGTTCTACCTGTTTGAGAAATGAGGTGGCGTCATTGAACCCATGATTCTCAAGAGAGAATGTTTCAGAAACAGCTGGGGAGTCAGTCTCCTTTCTCTTCCGGGAACTGGATGCCCTGGTCCTGGATGCCGGAGGGCCTTTGGGAGCAGAAACAGTTTTCGAGGAGGTAGGCTTTGGTGTAGCAGACGACTTTGGCTTGGATTCTTGTTTGGCGGGTTCAAGGCTGGAATAGCAATCCAGTTCATCGAGTTCGAAAGCATCAAGGTTGACGACTGGTACTACATAAGGGAAGATACTCTTAAAACTCATCATATTTTTTAATATAATTAACATATGAAAATATGCTTACCAGACATTTCTGAGTTTGATTTTTGATGAGGATCTGTGAGAGACAGGGAAAAACTTCTTTCGCTGGCAGGAAGACGGTAGATTTCCTTGATCTTGGATTCGGATTCCGCGCTAGGAGGGACTAAATCTCTGAAATTCGCTGCATAAAAACATCAGAATATAAGTCCGGGATACAGTTTGAGAATATAATTGGGGATATTCCTAAAACCCTAAATCCTACCCTTGGTTAACCATTTAACCGGTAGGTCGAAACCCTTATCAATGGAGTCTCTTTTGACGAAAAAGAATTTTCGTCGCCATCGATCCTCGTTCTTGGTGGCTTTAAGGACCAAAGGACTCTTGATGGAGAATAGAAGATAACGGTGGTTGCCGTGGGATCTTAATCGGTATGCTACGGGAAGGTCCTCAACAAGAAGGTTGGGGTAATGACGAGATTTGATTTGATCCAACACTATCAAGATTCGCCAGACCATTGGCATAACTTGGGCATAACTAAGGCCGGTGAGGTCGAAAAAACTGGAGATAAAGGGTGAAAATGGATACCGGAGTCCAAGGGAGAAAGGATAAGCGAAAAAACAAACCCACTCATCGGATGATGCATCCGATCGGGCTTCCTTGTCAAACGGGCGAAAGACCGTTCCGGCGGGAAAGGCACCGGAGTCTTGGAGAGCAGCAATGTCAGCATTATTGAAACAGCAAATCTCCTTCGCTGGATCAGTGATAAGGTTTTGACTTATCAGGGTTGAGGCAGACCGGACTGAGCGGGATTTCGTTCGTGGTGCCATTGAGCAAATCATGAAAAATTAAGGAGAGAAAATTAGAAGAGAAGTTACCTGATGCTTGCTTGAAGATAAGGATGACCGAGACAAGGAGTCCCTTGGTTAATATAGGATGAGTATAAGGGGGTAAAAAGTAAATAATGCCTTGGAAGTTGCACCGCTGTCATTTCAAGAGTCTAGTCATATTAATGGCCTTGAGTTATGAAGTAAAGTTTTGAAATATATCCGTTGGATTGGTATCCCAACTGATATATTTGGGGACAATTGTTAGGGGTCATTTTCTTAACATATGTATCCTGACCAATATCCTGCCTTTGTTTGTTTATTTGTAATCAGGATGCTGGAAGAGGATATTGCTAACATCTTGGGCGATATCCTGAAGCTTGTTGAATTAACCACGTGCAGATGAAGGGCAGAGGCTTGCTAACGGTCACAAGGACTTCTTCTCCTCAAGACTCGGACGAATTTGTTGAGAAAGAGACGTTGAGCCCGAAAGACCAGGTCTGCAACGTTCCAAGAGGGAATATTCGGTGAATCCCACGAGTTTAGGGTAGTTAGTTATTTTATCTTTACTATAAATAGATGAGGTCGGATCAGCTTAGAACACACATCATTTCACACTTACACTCTCGAACACAATCACTCTCTAGCTGATAGCAAACATCACACTTGTATTTCATTTTCGTTGTAACACCTAGTCGATCCGTACCACATCCTGCACTGTATCCTGATTTTTGAAGCAATTGAAGAACAAGGCAGCTGCGATTGTCAGCTCCCGAGGTTTTATGCCGGCGATCTAAATTGATCAAGGGCTTTCCTCGTACATCTCGTGTCACTTCCTTTACTTTTTGCTCATTAATTGCTCATTGTTTGATCATCGATACAGCTCAATATCCCGAGCCGTATCCTTAAACTGTTTTTGCAAGTAATTTAATTAACACATTTTTGACATTTACTTCTAGCACACTACCTCACTTAACTAATTTGATCACTTAATTACTTCGGTAATTTTTGACCAAAACACTCACCCCATTCAAATCTTTTGTTCTTCTTCAGGATATCATAAAAATCTTTGCATTTCTCTGAGGATCTCGAGATAAACCTGTTTAATGCTGCCACTCGCCCTGTTAATCGTTGAACATCCTTCATATTTGAGGGCGATTTAATATCCAAGATGGCTTTAATCTGCTATGGGCTCGCTTCTATTCCTCTTTTGGTCACCATATATCCTAGAAATTTTCCTGCCCCCACTCCAAAATGGCATTTAGCAGGATTCAGCTTCATGTTGTATCGATCCAGGATATCAAATGCTCCCTTGATATCCTGGAGGTGATCCTCAGCCTTTTTAGATTTCACCACCATATCATCGATATATACCTCCATGGTGTCCCCCAGTTTGTCTTTGAACATCATGTTTACCAATCTTTGGTATGTTTCACCTGCATTTTTCAAACCAAAAGGCATAGCTGTATAACAATAAATACCTGTTGGTGTCATGAAGGTAGTATCCTCCTGGTCAGAAGGCTCCATTTGGATCTGTTGAAATCCTGAGGATGCGTCCATGAAGGTCAGCATTTCATGCCCGGCAGTGGCATCTACCATTGCATCAATGTGGGGAAGAGGAAATGGGTCTTTAGGACAAGCTTTATTCAAGTCTGTGTAGTCTACACAAACTCTCCATTTCCCATTTTTCTTCTGTACCACAACCACGTTTGCTAGCCACCTTGGGAACTTAACCTCTCTGATCATCCTGGACTTCAACAATCTCTCAACTTCCTCTTGGATAATTGTATTCCGCTCAGGAGCAAACTTCCTTCTTTTTTGTTGAACAGGCTTCAATGATTTGTCAATTCCAAGCTTGTGAGTGATAATGTCTTTGGATATGCCTGTCATATCCTCATGCTTCCATGCAAACGTTGACGTCCTGCATTTCAAAAAGTTAATTAATTGTTCCTCAATATCCTGAGGGATATTGGTTCCTACGAGCACCGAAATATCGGGATTATCATGGTCCAGGATAATCTTCTTCACATCCTGCTCCGGATCCTCCACAATATCCTGGGCCCGCGTCTTTAATTGCTATGCTGCACTAGGTTTGGTTGAGGATTTCATCGAGGATGAGTAGCATTCTTTCGCCTCCTGCTGATCACTATCAACTTTGACAACTCCCCAAGGGGTAGGGATCTTGATGCATTGGTGATATGTCGATGGCACAGCCTTCATATCGTGAATCCACGGTCTTCCCAGTATGATGTTATAGCAGGATAGAGAATCCATCACACAGAAACGTTGTATCGAGTTGACTCCTTCAACGTATACTGGTAACTTTATCTCTCCCACTGTGTTTCTAGCTTCTCCACTAAAACCAACAAGCACAGTGGACTTCGAAGTAATGTCCATCGGAGATACATTCATCCTCTTCAACATTTCCAGCTGAATTATATTGACAGAACTACCGTTGTCTACCAGTATCCTGCGTACAAAATGGTTAGCCACATATAATGTTATTACTAAAGCATCATGGTGAGGATCCTGAACAGTATCCCTGTCATCACTGTCGAAAGTGATCACTTTATCAGTTGTGAGGGTAGTCATCCTGACTGGTCTGTCCCCTCTCTCACTCTTAGCTTCCTTTGCATGTCTTTTGGCCGCCGAATACGAAGTTCCACAAATATCGGATCCCCCTGAAATAAAGTTAATTATCTTGGCATCTGCTGGGGGTGATGCTGCTCGTTCAGGATCCTTCTCGGGATCCTGACCTTTATTCTTCTTTTTTTCCCAGCAAGTCCTTCAAATACCCTTTGCTTAACAGGTAGCTTATTTCTTTCCTTAAAGCAATGCAATCCTCGGTCATATGTCCGAAGTCTTCATGGAAGGCGCACCATTTGGACTTATCCTTCCAATCAGCTTTCTGCTGGTTCTTCCGAGGCCACCTAGCTTTGTCTCCTAAGCCCTGCATAGCATACATTAATTCAGGTATGTTAACAGAAAAGCAGTATTCAGATAAATCAGGATATTCTTCAGGATCCTCGTCTTCAACAGCATTCACTTTCCTATTATCATTTCTGCCATATGGCCTGGAGCGATATGGCTTATACGAGGTCTCCGACTTCCTGTTAGTTGATTCATAGGCTGAAGTAGAGTTCATCCTCTCCTGCATCTTCTTGTCATCTTCCAGACGGATATATCTCAAAGCCCTGTTACGAGCTTCGTCGAGATTCCTGCAGGGATTCATTACAAGATCCTGATAAAACGGAGAATCCTTTTGTAACCCCATCTTAAAAGCTTGCACAGCTGTTGCAACATCAAGATGTGGGATATCTAAGGATTATCGACTGAATTTGTTCACATAATCCCTCAAGGATTCCTGAGGCCCTTGAGTTATCCTGTAAAGATCACTAGTTAGTTTCTCAAAACTCCGACTACAAGAAAATTGACTGTTAAATAAATTAACCAAATGAGCAAACGAAGTAATTGAGTGAGGAGGAACGTTCAACAGCCATTTTAAGGCTGATCCTGTCAGAGTAGAACCAAATCCCTTGCATAAGCATGCTTCCTTGAGCTCTGGAGGGATAGGGTTAATCTCCATTCTTTCCCTATACTGGGCAATATGCTCTTCAGGATCCGTAGTCCCATCATACAGCTTCATGTTGGGAGTCTGAAATCTTTTTGGGATTTCAGCATCACAGATAGGATATGCAAAGCGGGATATCCTGTGGCTGTCTTGGGATACTTCCGGACTTGGCTGGACTACTCCAGGTACACTGGATATCATGTCCTTCAATTTCTGGAGCTCCCTGGTAAATGTTGACGTCATACCTGCATCCTGCAAAGAGCCATTGTTGTTAGTAGCAAGAATATTATTATTTGATACATTACCGTTCTGAGGATTTTGGCCATATCCTGAAGCATATCCTGAACTTCTCACAGTCGATATTCTGACTGAAGAGGGTATCTCAGGGGTATGATTCTGAGAATAGCTTGGGACGATATTCCCCCTATTATCTTCAGTGTAAACTGCGGAACTGAAGTTCAAAGCCCTGGGCTGTATAGGAGTGACAGTTTCTTCAACGGGTCTACTCGAGCTAGCTTTTAAGAGTTGTATTTCTCTTAACAGCATTTGGTTAGTTTCCTGTTGCTGCCTCATTTGTTCCTGCACACTTCCAAATAAAGTCAAAATTTCATCATTAGAGGCTAAAACAGGAGCAGATCCCTGGACACTCCGAGTAGGGATAACATCTTGAGGTTGTGAAGAAAACGACATCCTTGGAGGAGGTGGTGGAAGCACCGAACCAGTGGTAGCAGAGGTTGTAGCAGACATAGTGGAAGAGCTCATGTTTGATCTTGAGGCCATTGTAAACAATGTGGCAAAAAGTTTAGAAAATAGAAAACCGTTTAATGATTTTGCAAAGATTTTTAGTAAAAGTAGCACCACTTGCCCCACGGTGGGCGCCAAATTGTTTTGGTAAAAAATTATCGAAGCAATTAAGTGATCAAATTAGTAAAGTGAGGTAGTGTGCTAAAAAGTGTATTGAAAATATGCTTGTTAAGTTATTTAGAAAATCAGTATTCAGGATACGGCTCAGAATATTGAGCTGTATCTATGATCAAACTATGAGTAAAAGTAAAGCAAACGACACGAGATGTACGAGGAAAGCCCTTGATCAATCTAGATCGCCGGCATAAAACCTCGGGAGCTGACAATCGCAGCTGCCTTGTTCTTCTTATTACTTCAAACGTCAGGATACAGTGCAGGATGTGGTGCGGATCGACTATGTGTTACAATGAAATTTGAATACAAGTGTGGTGTTTGCAATGAGCTAGAGAGTGAAAGTGTTCGAGAGTATCAGTGTAAAATTGTGTGCCTTAAACTGATCCGCCCCCATCTATTTATAGTAAATATAATATAACAAACTATCCTAAACTTCCGGGATCCACCGAATATTCCTTAATCGAACGTTGTAGACCTGGTCTTTCGGGTTCAACGTCTCTCCTTCAACAAACACGTCTGAGTCTTGAGGAGAAGAAGTCCACTTGACCGTTAGCAAGTCTCAGCCTTTAACCTACACGTGGTTAATTCGATAAACCTCAGGATATCGCCCAAGATGTTAGCAATATCCTCTTCCAGCATCCTGGTCACAAATAAACAAATAAAGGCAGGATATTGGTCAGGATATGTATGCTTAGAAAATGAGCCATCACAAAGATCATTTTATAAAATTAGCCTACAAGATCATTTGTAAAGTAATTTTGATAATTACTCCATGAGCAAATAAATACGAAAATGCTACAGCGTTTTTTTCTTTTAATTTTTTCATGCCTTTCGTATGTTTTGTACGATATGACACTTTGTATGTGAACTTAACCCTTATCTACAAAACGTGTGTTTTCACATTGGTTATGCTAAAAATATTAATATTATTATTCTTTTGTAACTAGGTTTAAAGAAGTTCGCCGCATTGCGGCAAATTTCTTTTGTTATTTAGTTTGTGTTTACATGTGTTTTGAAATCACTACGAGTGTGTTGCGAACGGAACTGCTGACAAGAATAAAAAGAAAATGTAGAAAAAAAACACTAAAAGATAATCGAAAGAAAATCATCCAAAAAAGTTGTATGGTAACGATGTTGTTCGTATGAAACCCGTGGTCAGAGATGAGCAAATTGTTCTGGGTACCGATACCAAATTTGGCGAACCGAAAGATCTTAAGTACCAATTCGGTACTGACTTTTGGCGTTACCGGTACCGGTTCACTACCGTTTTTTACCATCATATACCGGTACTGTAACCGGTATTTTCGGTATCGGTACCGATTCTGTATCTGTTGGCACCGAGCTCATCCCTACCCCTAAAACTAAAAAAAAGCAAAAATTAAAAGTTGAAGAAAATCAATAAAAAAAAAGTTTTACGATACCGTTGTTCGTACGGTAACCATGATCAGGGATGAGCAAATGGTACCGCGTAGCAGCACTAAATTTCCCGAACCAAAAGATTTCCAATAAAAATTCGGCACCAACTGGCGTTTTCTGTATTAGTGCCGGTTTTTACCTTCATGTACTGATAACGAACAGGACCGTACCGGTATTTGCGATACCAGTACTGGTTCGATACCGGTTGACACCAAGCTTATCCCAACCCCTGATATTAAAAAAATGATTAAAGTTAAAAAGTAAAGAAAATAATAGAAGTATAAAAAAAATATATATTATTATAATATTGAAATCACTATTCATTTCAACTCGTTTATTAATATATATATATTTTAATAGAAATATAAAAAAACTATATATTATTATAATATTGAAATCACTATTTATTTCAACTCGTTTATTAGGGTAATAATAATAATAATAATAATAATAATAATAATAATAATAATAATAATATTTGTAAGCACGTCGAAGTATTTCAATATTCAAACTTACAGTTGGTGATTGCCTATCAACCTAGACTAAAAATTATAAGATACAAAGATGGTCTCGGAGCCTGTTCACATGGCCCATATTCTACAAGCCCAAAAGTATTTAACATAAAGTCAAAAATCAATTTTAGAGACAAAAGTGCTTATTTGACGCGGTGGGATTTCACTTTTGGAACCGGGACACCCTTAGGCTACATGGTATGGAAATGATCTTTTAAAGGAGGATAATCCGCCACCTAGGTGTCACATCATCATCCTTGGGAGGATGGTCCACCCCACAAATTTAGTGGAAATGGGAGGATGATCCTGTAAGGACCTGCAAAAATGTCCAAAAACGACCCGTAAGTGAAAACCCGGACCCCTGAAACCCTAATATGCATGAAAAACCAAGAAAACAAGATTTCTGGATTTCAGGCGGGCCTCGTAAAACGTAAGCTTAGGCTTACGCGGGCCGTGTCAACTTTAAGTTGACCGGATAAGCGTTCCAGGCCACGTGTCACACACGTGGCGGACCTACTCGTGACACACAAGCCCTACACGTAGACTAGGGGCCCTCGCGGGCCGCGTAAAACTTAAAAACCAGCTATAAATTGCCTGTGCATGGGGCTTGGCTTCTGTGTTCGTTAAACTTTCTAAAAAGCGAGTTATACTGCTCAAATTCGAATTTCCAAGTAGGGAGACGTTGCTACGGATACAGGGTATTAACTCGATCACTGCTACGATACAATGTCCGATTGATTGAAACCGGTCCAATGGATGTTTAAGTGCTGCCCAAATCAGGGCTATACTTTGTCATTCGTCGTGAGGGTTTTGATTTCGTGAAGTTTATCGTAAATGTTGTATTAAGTTACTGACCTAGTGTCGTGTGCGTTGTCATTTAAATAGGTCACAAGGCTAAATCAGTAGGCTAAACTCTACCCGTTTAAACTTGCAATGTGAGTTATTCTCTTTTTATCAACAATGTTTTACAATACTTAAATTATTTTCAAAAGTTATAGTTACAGGGATTAAGTCTTGGTTATCTTGAATCACTGGCAAGTGGGGTATTGTGCACATTACTAATTTCTCACGGTTAGGTAAACAAACCTAACAGTGATAATCATCACTACTTGGGTGAAAGGACCCAATAGTGGTATGACCATCGTCACCAGGGTGTGACACGGCGCCAGATAAAAATAAGATAGTAGCCATTGTAATCGCTCTTATGCTGTAATTTATAACTATGTGTCGTTTTATCAAAATTGAGTGACTCGCCAATATTTCCACGCTGATAAAATATTTTTAAAACATATTTCAGGTGACTTACTGTGAATCAAGTAAAACGTGCTACGGATCATTAACAAGCTTGAAGTGGTGGCTCAGTAAAATAAATAAACATGTTTTGTAAAACAAGGAATTTCCTCGTGAAATTACCCTTATTGTAAATTATGGGGTTTGTCCCAATTTGTGAAATAAAATAATTGAGCATTTTCAAGTTTCAAAAGATCCTGTTAAACTTCCGATGTCAAATCAAGAAATAAAATACCACGGTTTCTGTCCCGCGACTCCTGGACCGGGTCACACCGGGACGGGGGTCGTGACAGATCCTACCCCACCACTTTTTTATTTTTTATTTTTTAATCTTCCACTTTTTTTAACATTTAACAAATAAATTAAGAAAATATTTTCATTAATATTAAAAAACAATACATAAACTTAAAAAAAAACATAAACTTAAAAAAATTCCTAATAAATGAAAAACATAAACTTAAAAAAAATCAACCATTTTGATGTTTCTTCATGATGTCGTTTTGTAGTTTTATCAAAGTCGAACGTTTCGTCTCGGGATAACTATCAACATCCATCGTTAATATTTCCCACTCCTTGAGCCGAACCTTATCATCGGACCATCGAATCTTTTCTCCCGCCACGCGTAACTTTTCTCCCCCTACGCGTGACTTTTCTTCGATGGCCCGCTCCTTTGCCCTCTCCTTTTGGGTCGTGACCTCGGTGTATGTTTTAAATTGTGTCATAAACTCGTCCATCTTCGGGTTGACCTTTTGCTTTTCTTTCTCCTTCGCCCGCTCCTTCTTTGATTTGTCCCGGCCCGGGGGACGCTCCGCTTCATGTACGGCGTATTCTTCTTCGTCGAACTCGGCATCGTCGTTTAAGTTTATGTGACATCTCGCGTCCGATCCGCCGGCGCTATAACTACCGGATTCCGATGTCCTTTGGCGCTTCGCCATCTCCACCTCGTTCGGAATCGGCGCCCATTTTGGGTGTGTTCGCATAATTTCCCACGCCCGAACGTGTCCAAACCTGGTACCATTGTTCGACTTGTAAAGATCCAACACCTTTTTGAACACATCATCGTCGCTCATCCCGCTACTACGCCCACTTCCACATACTTTATTATATTTTTCGCAAAACCTATTGACAAACCTGCTCATTTTTCGCCACTTAGATGACACCGAGTCGACATCTCGATACGGGCCTTGGTCCATTAGCTCAAGGAACTTCGCCAAAACCGCCTTCCAAAACCCCTCACTCGTTTGATTATTACCTATAAAATATGTTACAAAAAAATAAAAATATAAACTTAAAAAAAAGGTTATTTTTACGAACCTTTTATCGGGTGTGTCGACGTGCCTACGTAAGCCTTCGCTAAGGCTTCTTCCTCGAGTTGCGTCCACGGTTTCACCTTTGCTTTGGACGGTTGCTCACACACAACTTGCTTGCCTTTTCTTCGTTTTCCTTTTTGCGGTTGGGTCTCGGGAACAACTTCGACATCCTCCTCGGGTTCGGATCGGGTGGGTTGCGTCGGGTTCGGTTCGGGTTGAAAGGGTTGCACGGGTTGGATATTAAAAGCACCCCGCATCATCAATTGTTGTATGGCTTGACTTTGTTGCGGGTGACCAAAAACGTTCGGTGTGTTTTGGAATGCGGCAAAGGCGTTTGAGGAGTATTGAGAGAATTGGTTGGGTTCTATCGTCGGATAGTATCCCGGAACCGAGAAAACATTCGGGATGTTCGGTTGGGTCGGATTGTTGGGGTTGTTCGGGTTGTTGGGGACGTTCGGGTTGTTGAAGGGATCCATGGTAGAATATAATTTTATAAATGGGGAAGATGTTTATAAAAAATGAGAGAGAGAGATGAGTTGTGGTAGATGAAAAGTGAGAAAAGAGGTTAAAAATGGTGAATGGATTTGAAAATGGTTTAGATTTTTATAAAAAAGGGGGAAAATTACCGTATGAATATTTTTGAAATCGGAAATAAATATTTTTTTTACAAACGGTCATCATCGAAATGGGGGATTTTTTTGTCTTGGCATGGACCATCTCAAACGTCTTCACCTCGACGGTGAGGACGAGGACGAAGGGGGGCGGCGTGGTGTTGGCGTCGTCGCCGATCCGGGACGGAGGGGGACGTCCCCCCATACCGTCCAGCCTTAAACCTTGTCTAAAGAAACGTCTTTAGGAACAAAAGAGAAATAATCGGTTACAAAAGATTAATAATCGGTCTGTAAGTTTAATGTTCAGTTTTGAACATGATGGTTTCGATCTGTAAGCCTTGAACATATGTATGTTGTGAAATTGATTTTGTTTAATTGATTTAAATTTAAATACGGATGGTAGTAGTTGTTTAAGAGGCTCCAGCGTCTCGCCGGAGCATTGATTTTTTTCTAATTATATATTTTCAGACACGGTTCCTAACTGCGTCTTTATATCACCGTATCTAATAATAATATGAATTTAAGACGCTAGATTTAAGATGCGGTCCAAAACCATGTCCTATGATCAAAAGCACCGCGTCTATTGCTTCTTTTTGTACTAGATTGAATCTGTTGATTGATGTTCATTAAAACCAACTTGTAGTTTGATGCGCATCTTGCTAAGGCTGATCAATGGTCGAGTCATATCATTGACCATGGTTATTCAATCCGTTACTTCTTAATCCTTTTCATATTATTTGTACGTCTTCTTTTTGCTTGTAACATTATTGGGATAGATTATGAACATATGATAATTTGTGAGTAAAATTTATATAAAATGTTATTTTATCATCAAAAAAGGGTTCGGTTATAATAATAATAATAATCCATTTCGTGCATTAATAAACATGTTTGATTTAGTAAAAGTTATTTAGCATCATTATGCACTATACCTTATAGTTTCCATTAACTCTCCATATATGTAAGCATGGTGTTAGAGCCGAGAGTGTGTACACATGTAAAATAACATTCAATGAAACCAGAGATACAAATAATAGCCTGAAGAGTTTCAACCATATTAAGTTAAAAAGATAAGAGAACACCTCAATTATGTCGAAACACATCTAAAATATGCTGCAACTCATGGAAAACATCTTCAATACTCATCCGTTGTGGCGGAGAAACCATAGAGCATGATACTCCAATCTGTATGATTGAAATCAAGCATTCCTCCATTTTCTTTGCCTTTGTTTCTGTACTTTGCTCAACAATTACACTATCATCAATAATGTCAATCACTTGGTCTGGAAATGATGTCGAAGCAAATTTATGTAAGCTGAGGTCTTCATTGAAGATGTCGCCTGTTGGCTTTTTCCCGGTCATCACCTCCAAAATAATATGCCAAAACTATAGACATCCCCATTACTTGTCATCTCACTACCAAGACCATACTCTGCCACTTATAAGCGACTACTTAGAAGAAAGAAACAATCTAAACATATTTATAGGCATATGGGGTGTAAGAATCTTAACTGGAGGTGCATAACCAACTGTTCCTTTAACACCAGTTGAGTTGTTTTGGTTTGAACCTCTTCCAAGAAACCGAGCTAAACCAAAGTCTCCAATATGGGCCACCATATCCTCATCAAGTAGAATGTTGCTAGGCTTCAAGTCACCATGAACAATGGTTTCTAGGCAATGATTGTGAAGATAACTAAGAGCAATTGCAACATCCATGAGGATACCAATTCGTTAAACAAGGTCTAGTCTGGATGTACTTGTATTTGAATGCAACCGATCATGTAAACTCCCATTGGGCATGAACTCATAGACCAAAGCTTTGAAATCATTGCCTTGATGGTCAACACTTGAACACGAAGTTATTATCTTCAAAAGATTACAGTGTCGAATACTTCGCCACGCTTCACACACTCTCATAAAGCTTCTGTGAGCTCCTTCATTAAGATGGAGAACTTTAACTGCAACATCTCTGTTATTAGAGGTTGTGTAATGGGGCAGCACATCATGGGAGAAGAGGCTATAGCGCCCCATAGCGCCGCCGAACACCATTACGGCAGGTGCTATGGGGGTTCAATATTGGATCCCCGCAAGCTACATAGTGGCGTGACCCATTTTACCCAACTCACACACATATATATTGTCGCACCCCCAAATTCCACGTGCGGAGTATCACCGCGAGGCATGTGACTGCCCAGGATCCAACCATTAATTACATCGAACATTTAACACAAGTAAAATAAAAACATAGTAGGTTTGAAATAAAGTTCCAAAACATAGCAAGTTTAACAAAATAAGATTCAAGCGTTTATCGGAAGCGTTAAGTTCATAAGTAGCTTAAAACATAAGTTCAAAAGTAGGAATCCAACAACGGATTCTAGACGTCCACCACAACGCTCCAAGCAAACTCCGACGCAGCATCTACGGACCTGCAAGCATGCAGTAGCGTGTCAACACAAAGTTGGTGAGTTCACGGTTTTCGAAAACGGTTTTCTTGTTTTATTTCAAAAACATCGTCTTACGTAGTTACCCTGAAATCAACATATGTAGTGGGGTGCTACCCCATAAAAATGTAGCATGCACAATTTGATCCACTAAACTATGCAGTACCGAAACTTTGACGTAATTGTTATTCTCCCTTTTGATCAATGTCTACCGTCATTGACCAGAGTTCCTAGATAGTAGTTCACGCCCGTCCTCCTCCAGAGGCACGGTGTGAGGTTGTCAAACCTAATAGCTTTATCAACTAGTATCCCGTTCGTCTCGCACAACGATTAATCGGTATAAGTGAATAAGGGACTTTCTGGTAGAGTTTTGTTTAGTGTATGAAGTTCCCAAACTACCGGGATTAAGCGAAGTTTCCGTCCCAACGGAAATATGTGAAGTTCCCAAACCCACCGGGAAATGCATGCTTTTAGATGTAGTGTGAACTCACCTTAGATTGCTCGGTATATAATACTTTATCCTAAACTGGGTCAACCGCATCCTATATCGATTACCCATCGTTAGGACCGTATGCAAGTAATTCACATATAACAAGGATTTCATACACGTATCAAGTAATCACGTATTTCACAGTAGTATACAAACAGTAAGTAGTTTACGACCAACTGTGCGATTGGAATATTATTCATGACAACAGTGTGATTCGTATCATGCCCATGAATTCCCTATTACTTGTGCAGCCCACTATTTAGGCTTGTGAATCCCAAAACACAAAAGGGTTTGTATAATTCAGCAAAACAATAGTGTGCGATTAGAACAAATTGTGCGACCATATAAAAGTGTGCGTTTGGGAATTATTGTGCGATCGAATTGAAAATATAGTGGGTGCATGTGCATGTTCCAATTTGTGTGCATGTTTGAGACAATTGTGCGATTCAACTCAAAAGCAAATGTGCGATCAGTAGTGGTGGGGTCGCTTATTTCGTAACTGTGAGACCGGCATTTTTTGTACGATGTAAGAGTGGGGCCAGGTCCTTATTTGTGCGATCACATGTCTCCTCAAAATACCCCTTGCATCGTTTTGGATTAAAACCGAAAAGGACAAAAACATATTCAATCATGAAACTTTTTAAATCGTGCACTGCTCAAATAGGTTGTTCTTCATGCATCTAAATATGTACGTTATAAGGAACAGAGCATCATGTCCATACCCACATCCATGGAAATTCAATCATCAAGTTTTTCTATTAACAGATCCTACTTCCAACTACTCAATCATGTATTTAAACATTTGCATTGGTATTAAATAAACATCAATCTTCATTGCTACCAGTATTAAATGAACTAATTCTTCGGATCACCGTTTCACTGACTCAACATCAATCCTATTTATTCTAGCCATGAAAAATTTTAACAACATCATATTCCTTCATCATCTCGGTTATTAAACTAACAGTCAAGTGTAGAACTTTATCATCAACACATTCAAGCATCCTTCTTATTTGTGATCATCATCCTACGCATGACCAGGTTTTACATTCAAATGAAAACCCAGATTTCTTATTCAGAGTGAATACCAATCATCAAGTTTTACACAGATACATCATTCCTTAGTGTTCACATCTTACATTTATTCATGTAAATAAAGCCCTTTTCCGGTGTGCGAGTGGTGTCAAGCTGAGAAGGAGAAACAGAGTGGTGTTGTCGAGCTAATCGGGAGCTATCGAAGAGGAGTTGAGATCGCCAGAGATTGATCGGAGAGGAGGGAAACGGTACGTTGCAGGTTATTTGAAGGAGAGGTTTTAGAGAGAAGGTGAGGGTGTATGGGGATTGCTGAAAAGCATAATAATAACTAGGTTTTGCCGGCCCGCGTTGCAGGGCATTAAGCCGAATATTTATTTCTCATAGCATGTACATCTGTGTTTTAGTTGCTTGTATATACTACTCATAACACGATCTCAAAAAAAAATTACATTGACTAAACAAAGTAAAACAAAATACGACCATACTTTTACTAAAAAAACTAAAAACGATGGAAAAACTACCGCTTGGCATGACGAATAAAAATTAAATCGAGCCAACCAATTAAAACAAAACACTACCATAGTCTTGTAAAAAAATATTAAAACGAATTTTATACTGGGGGCAAAATCGTAAATAAATACAAAAAAAATCATGTTGAAATGTAAATAAACTTAAGTTTATATCGACATGTAAATAAAAATAAAGACGTAAAACTCGATTAAAATGTATTTAGAAAGTTAAGGGGTTGTAAGAGTAAATAATGAAAATTAACGGGTAAAAGTAAAAAAGAAAAAAAAAACACAAAAAGGTTGTAAGAGTATATAAGGTATGTTTGGCATGGAGCTTTCAGGAGCTTTTAGGAGCTTCTAGCTTTAAGCTTTTAAGAAAAAGCTCCTACTCAATAAAAAGTCTTGTTTGGTTGAAGGAGCTTTAAGCTTTTAGGTTAGGAGCTTGAAGCTTTTAGTTGAACGCTACTACTAGTAGCGTTTAGAAGGAGCTACAAGCTTTTAGGGAAAAAATGACTATTTTAACCTCTAAAAATAGGAAACTTTTTAATGCATCAACTTTCTAAATTTTTAGTTATGTCCATTTTGGTCATTTTATACATTTTATTAAAAGCTCCAGCTACTCTACCAAACACCAAATATATCTAAAAAGCTACAGCTACTAACTACCAGCTACAGCTACCAGCTTCCAGCCATCAGCTACCAGCTTACAGCTTTCAGCTAGCAGCCACCAGCTACTTTTGCCAAACATACCCAATAATAGCCAAATGACTGGTTTATCGGCTGAGGTGGGTATTATCCCCTTTCATTCAATCGCACACTACCATGAGTTGGAGTGTTTTAATTGTGCGAGACATTAGGGCAACAGGAATGGGCATCTTGGGATGAGTTGGGCCATGTGAGAAGGATTCAAGAGAGTGCAGCCCAAAATATAGAGATGAGGAGGATTTAAATACTTTGTATGACATACCATAATATGTATTGTACTAAAACAGTTAACAATCCATTTATTCTTACACATATTACAATATTTCAAATGTTTTTATATATATAAAACACATTTTATATTAAGGGTGGAGATACAATAGGAAGTTAATTTGGCTAGGAAGGCTAGGAAGTGATCTTGACCATCCATTAAGTTAATTAAGGGCTAAGATTAAATTCTGAAAATTAAAAGGAATAAAAGAGGCGCGTAAGTTTGTTTAGGGGCATTCTAGTCAATCCAAGGCAATAGTTTCTCTCTCCTCCAATCCCCCCCATTTTTTAAACGTTAATAACTCTTTCATACCACATTATTTTTTATAAAAATTGCACCAAAAAAACGAGCGTTTTTTTATCTTTAAAACGAGTATACTATTGCTATATTTTAAAAAAAAAAATTTAAAACCCAGTTGCGTAAAACGCAATAGAAAAACCCCCAGTTACGTAAAACGCAATGAAAAAAAAACTTAAAAAATGACATTTTTCTAAAACGCAATGCACAAAAAACACAAAGAAATGTCTTATTTGTAAAATGCAATAGCCAGAAAACACAAAGAAATGTGTTATTTCTAAAACGCAATAGCCTAAAAACTCAAAAAAAAAAGTGTAGTTACCTAAAACGCAATGCATAAAAAAGTATCCCACCTTCTTTCAACATGTATTGCGTTTTCTGGAGAGAGGCTGCCATTTTCTGCATCTCTATTGTAACCTCAAACATTCAACTCCTAGCTGCGATAACAGTTCGTGAAGCTATTATTGTTCGATCAAGAAGACAACTGGTTGGTTTCCTTTATGCTACTGTTGGTAAAAGTCAACTCTAAAAAAGAATTATCTTTATTAGTATGTTCATATTTGATACTACAGTGAGAATGTATGACATAATTTTGTATTGCGTTTTATCTTTTTTAGATGACTGTATTATTTTTATTATTATTATTATATGTACTGTGTTATTGGATGGATGAATGGTATTATTATTTTATTATTATATGTATTGCGTTTTTGGATTGGTGATAATGTATAACAAGGAAAGAGCTGACCAATGGGAAAAGTTAATAGAATTTGTGAATTGCTGCAGAATACCTTCTTGAATTAAGTCCATTACTGCAATTGATTGTTTTATGTTAAAGCTTATAATACAATATATATGTAGCCTGCTCTATTACATAAAACGCAATAAATCTTCCAAGAGCATGAGAAACTGTCAACAGGTTCCAACTGTTTAAATAAACCCCAGTTACGTAAAACGCAATGAAAAAAAACCTAAAAAATGACATTTTTCTAAAACGCAATGCACCAAAAACACAAAGAAATGTCTTATTTGTAAAACGCAATAGCCAGAAAACACAAAGAAATGTGTTATTTCTAAAACGCAATAGCCTAAAAACTCAAAAAAAATGTAGTACCTAAAACGCAATGACTAAAAACACTTAAAAATGTGTTTTTTTCTAAAATGCAATAGCCAAAAAAACACATAAAACTCTCTTATTTATAAAACACAATTGACGCATAAAACTGTCTGTGAACTATCTGTGAATTGTCTGTGAACTGTCTGAATTGTCTACGAATTACTGTCTTCGAAATGAGCCAATTTCTGGAAAATTAATTTTTCTGATGCGTTTTTAGTACAGCAATTTAATCGAAAAAAATAATTTCCGAGCTGATGCGTTTTTAGTACTGATACGTGGTTGAAAAACCAGTGATCGTTTATGCTTAAGTTGATGTTTTACGTAGCTTTTAATCATGAATAGCCTACTTTTAATGGGATTTGTGTTTTACAGGTCTAAAAGAGTTTATGGAGCTAATTGGGAGCTAAACGGAGCACCGGGAGCGAACGGGATCAACCGGGGATGTGAAATGAACAAAACCGGGTTAACCACAAAGATTATATGAGTTTTTGGGGGATGTTAATGGATTTAAAATTAATATATTGGAAGATGGCATGATAGAGGGCTGAATTACGAGTACGTGGGCGAAAACGGTGTGTAAAACGGAGCTATAACGAAGAAGTTATGAAGAAAACAGTTTCGGACAAAACTGGAAAAACTAGAGGTCGTCGCCGACAGGCTCTAGGCCGTCGCCGACGGGCTCTAGAAACACCCGTCGGCCAGAAAAACGCGTATACAGTCAGTTAAGCCGTCGGATGGTTTCAGCACTTAGGGAGGCCGTCGCCGACGGGCAGCGGATCTCTGAAACGCGAATTTCATTTATTTGGGTGATGGGAACGGTTCTAATGGGTGGTTTTTGCATTGAATACAGGAGTTACATGTTTTAGGAGTAAAAAACTTTGTTCTTGGAGCCATTACCACCTACCATTCCACCATCCATCTTTTCTATCAACCCGAATCAAGAACAAAGCATTATCATCATCTTGATTCTTAAACCCTAGTTCCATCCAATTACCAATCTATCCATTCAATCATCCATTCACCATCATCACAAATCCAAAACCCTAACCTTCATCCACCAAGTTTCAAGATGGTTTCATTCGCGTTCCAAACTTCCGGTGATCAAGCTCTATCAACCATGTGCGGCTAATCATCTCGGTTTCACCCCGGTGTAGGTAGTTGTTGATTTTAGTGTTTCGAATTGTTCTTGTTTCATCTTAGTGACAATTTGTATTTGGTTTTTGAAACTCTTGATAATAGTATTACATTTGTTGCGAATTCGTGAATTGTCGAGCGATGTTAAAAGTTATGACTTTGCGAAACGGTGATATGTAATTGTGCGTTATCATTGTTAGGATTTACTTGTGTTGATTACAAAGTGTCTTTTTGTCCGTTCTTCGGGGCGTTGATAGCTAGTAGCACCTAAGTCACGGTACACTAAATCCGTTAATCGAATGCATTTGAGTTGAAACTAAAACTTGTAGAAATCCTAGGTTAACAATTACCGAAACCGGGTGTGATTCCTTTTTATTATAATTGTTCTACTATCCAAAATTCTTGCAATCGTTAATTAGCTAGTTGTTAATTGATTAATCCAATTCCAGTAGTTCAAATTCACATCTTTCTACTAAACAAAAATACAAAAATATCTGGCAAGCTTCATAATTGTGACAATTCTTTATAATTCAGTCAAATCCATACACAAACCACATACTCTTCGTGGTTCGACCCCTTGCTACCACTAGCTATTTGTTAAGGGTAATTAGGGCATATAAATATTATCTTTGACCGGAGCGCGACACTTCGATCAAGTACAGCAATTAATTTTTCTGATGCGTTTTTAGTACAGCAATTTAATCGAAAAAAAAATTTCCCAGCCAGGGGCTCTGCCCCTTGGACCCCGCCAGGGGCTGCCGCCCCTGGGACCCCGCTACCAGGGGTTGCCGCCCCCGGACCCCCGCCAAGATTGTAAAACACAATGACCATATCAAAAACCCAGATCGTAAAAATGAAATTAAAGAATTTCTTACATGGATTGAAGTGATTTCTTCAACAATTGACGAATTTCGAATGATTGAAACATTTATCAGTGCTCGAATCGAACGGATCGAGTGATTATCTTCAAAATCACCAGGAAAAAACACGAGATTTTGCATGAAATTAAACTGGGTTTTCTCAAAAAAGCTGAAGAACACGTTGATCGGGTGTTTGAATCATTGATTGGTGACGAAAATCGCACTATAATGTAGTGATTATTGAGATAGAAAGTGAAGAAATGGATGAAGATGGTGGGTTTTGAAAAATGGTGGGTTTTGATGGTACTGGGTTTTGAAAAGGAAGAAGAAAGGGTTGGATTGACTAAAATACCCTTCCTCTTTATTTTAAATGTTGCCACATGTCCTAATCCTATTGCTTCCTAGACTTCCTAGCCAAAATAAACTTCCTATTTGATCTTTTCCCTTTATATTAATACCATTCATCAAAAAAGTAGGTTTACATTGCATAACGGAACGGGACTTGCGGATCGTCCCGAAATTGTGGCGCGTAGCAAACATGTTTTCATGAGGTGTCACATATATACATACATATGTATTATAATTGAATGGGTTATATAACCCCCTTACCACCACACTCTCTTGTGATATAAAACACATCTCTTACGCGTTTCGCTACTTGTCGCGTAATGCCTCACAAAAGGCTTTATGACTACACATGGCCCTAGCATCATCAAGGATTCCTTTATAAACAATGCTGTACCCATCTTGTCCAATCAAATTTGCTTCAGAGAAGCCATCGGTTGCCTGAGAAGTTGGTTGTATGAGAGTAATTTCCTTTTTGAGTCCTTGTACTTTAGTGGTTTTAACAATTTGAGTACAAAATAAAAAAGTTTAACGTCCCGAATACCTGACTTTTTATTTTATAACCTTTTGAGTCCAAATTACTAACTAACCCTGTTAATTTTCTCAATTACTTTTTTTTAAATCACCAAAATACCCTTTTAAAAAATAAAAATAAGACAACCACCAATTTCAGTGATATTCACGAACCCACGTGTGAGAAATATCTTCATTTACATTATATATAGAGCTATTTACCAAAATAGCCAATAATAAGTTTGACTTACCAAAATGGCCACTTCATGAGTCGGTGGAGCAGGGCATCACGGATTCAAATGTGCGGGATGCCTCTTTCAAGACCCCTCATGCATCTTTAAATATGGAAGTGACACGTGTCTCAATGATTAGGTAGACTCCTCCAATGCCCCCCAGCAGACTCATCCAATGCCTCTCAGCAGACTCTTCCAATGCCCCTTAGCAGACTCATCCAATGCAGCAGGCAGACTCTTCAAAATTCTAATATTTATTTAATTTAATTTAATACTTGTTGTCGATAATCCCAATAAACACACACACACCCACACCTACTGTGTGTAAACGGTTACTCAAAATCCACCATGCCACCGGCGAACGACGGTTCTCCGGCCACCGTCGACGGCTGTTCATGCGAATACGACAGCGATAGCCACAAAATCTACTCACAGTGCGAGCGAAAATCGAAGAAAAGCGGTCTGACGTCATCTTCGTCTTCGTACGCGTTACTTAGCTTCGATTCGTTTCCGGTTGAAGATTACGATAAGCGGTGGAGGATTTTTACTGCTTCTGTTAACGGATTTGTTATCGGAGCTGGAATTAAGAAAATTACTTTTAAGAAAATACATAAAAAAATTTAAAAAAAATACTTTAATAAAATATTTAAATTATTTTTTTTAAATTAAAAAAATATTTTAAATTTATATACGTAAAGATATCTTTAAAATACTTAAAAAAATAGTATACGTATATAAATTTAAAATACTTTACGTATATAAATTTAAAATTTTTTTTTAAATTAAAAAAATATATATTTAAAAGAGTTTGCTGAGGGGCATTGGAAGAGTCTGCCGAGGCATTGGATGATTCTGCTGAGAGGCATTGGAGGAGTCTACCTAATCATTGAGACACGTGTCACTTCCATATTTAAAGATGCATGAGGGGTTTTGAAAGAGGCATCCCACACATTTGAATCCGTGATGCCCTGCTCCACCGACTCATGAAGTGGCCATTTTGGTAAGTCAAAATTATTCTTGGCTATTTTGGTAAATATCTCTTATATATATCCTTTGATAGCCGAAAAAAACATTAGCAAACCCACCGCAGGCATTAGAGACACCATATAATAAATTAACAATACCTAAGATAAACTACAAATGATAGCCTCAACTTACAGTTAGATAATTCGCGAGGTTCAGCATATGCATATGTTGAAACTAAAACAAAAGCATCTCGATAATTCGCACTAAGATATAATCCCAACAATACAAAATTAAACTACTTGGTTTATTACAAGACAATAATCATACATTTATGTCTCCTCGAATTAAGATCACAAAATAAACGTGTTTGACAGAGTAAAAACTTTTTGACAACGTCACACACCACTCCTTGTTGCAGTTACACCATGGGGTTAAACCTGAGTGAGTGTGTATACATGTAAAATAAGATTCAATGAAATCAGAGATGCAAATAATCCACGCGAACAGTTCTAACATGTTAAGTAAAATGAGAGAAGAGTGCACCTCAAATATTTTGAAGAACATCTAGAATATGCTGCAATTCATGGACAACATTTTCCATACTCATCCGCTGTGGTGGAGAATCCATAGAGCATGATACTCCAATATGTATTGTTGAAACCAAACATTCCTCCATTTTCTTTGCTTTTACTTCTGTACTTTGCTCAACAATTGCAGCATCATCAATAATATTGACCACTTGGTCTGGCAATGACATTAATGCAAATTTATGTAGGCTAAGCTCTTCGTTGAAGATGTCGTATGTTGGCTTTTTCCCCGTCATCACCTCCAACAATGTTATTCCAAAACTATAGACATCCCCACTACTTGTCATCTCACTCCCAAGACCATACTCTGCCACATGTAAACAATTACTTCAATAAAAAAAACTGTAACACTGTAAAGCAAATATAAGGGCATGCTGGAGTATATAAATTTTACCTGGAGGTGCATATCCAATGGTTCCTTTAACCCCAGTTGAGTTGTCGTTGGAATCTGTTCCAAGGATTTGAGCTAAACCGAAGTCTCCAACATGGGCCACCATATCATCATCGAGTAGAATATTGCTAGGCTTTAAGTCACCGTGAGAAATGGTTATTGGGCAGTGATTGTGAAGATAATTAACTGCAATTGCAACATCGATAAGAATATTTATTCTTTGAAGAAGGCTGAGTCTCTGTGTACTTGTGCTTGAATGTAACCAATCATGTAAACTCCCATTGGGCATGAACTCGTAAACCAAAGCCTTGAAATCGTTGCCTTCAAAGTCAACACTTGAACATGAAGTTATTATCTTCAACAAACTCCGGTGTCGGATACTTCGCCATACTTCACACTCTCTCATAAAGCTTCTGCAAGCTCCATGATTTTGGAGATGTAGAACTTTCACTGCAACAAATATATCGTTGTCGTCATCATCATTAAGGGTACCTTTGTAAACAGAGCTGAACCCACCTTGTCCAATCAAATTCGCTTCAGAGAAGCCATCAGTAGCCTTGAGAAGTTGATGGTAAGAGACTTTCAAGAACAACCCTTTTCTTGATGATTGAGACAATAGGGTGTTGCCTTTTTTCTTAATCCAACAATACACAAAGCATAGTGTGGTGAAGATTGCGAATGCACTCAAAATGACTATAATGAACAAAGGAAACCTTTTTTTTGGTTTCTTGATCTCCTTGCATTTGGGTAACCCAAGTTCAACCAAGCCGCCACAAAGTCTACTATTCCCCAAAATCGAGAACTTACTTCTATTGGCAAACACTACTAGCACTGGCACTTTGCCCACAAAATCGTTATAGCTTAGGTCTATATATTCTAACAAAAACCGTTCTAAGAATTGTGGAATTTGACCCGATAAATTATTATGAGAAAAATCGAGTCTCTCCACTCCTTTTAAAGAACTTAATGATTGTGGTATCTCGCCATCAAATAAGTTGTCATTGAGGAATAATAATGAAAGGCTAGTGCAACCCCCAAGGCTACTAGGGATATTACCAGATAAATTATTATGAGATAAACCCAGATAAGTCAACATCTTGAGGTCTCCAATATATGTAGGGAGTGAACCAGAAAGGCTGTTTCGCGAAAGATCTAACAATATGGTTAGAGATGGAAGTTGAAGAATTTGTGTAGGTATTTTACCGACGAGTGTATTGTTAGAAAGGTCCAAAACGGATAGATGATGACAATTTCCCAAGCTAGATGGTATATGCCCTTCTAGTCTATTGGTATGTAGATCAAGTTTAATCAACATCGATAAGTTCCCGATGGCATCTGGAATCAAACCTGCTAATTGATTATCGTACAATCTAAGAACTCCTAGATTTTGAAGCTTGCCAATGGTAAATGGGATTTTTCCTGTGAATCTGTTACCTCTTAAATGTAAATTGGTCAGGCCAACTAGATTACCTATACTTAAAGGAAGGTTCCCATGCAATTGATTTCCTGCTAAATTCAGGAACGAGAGCTGCTCTGAAAGATTACCTATTGATATTGGGAGCACTACCTGAAAGTTGCAATTATTAAGCTCCAACGTTCTAATCTGCTGCAGTTTTTCAAAGAATCAATAAACTTCATTTCATCAGCTTCTCCATGTCCGCCAAGTTTGTTATCATATAAGATTATTGCATAAATATCTTTTAGTTCTGAAAAGTCAATTGTCAACTTCCCACTAAAATTGTTATCACTCACTTCAAAAAGTTGTAATTTCGAACAGTTGGATATAGAGGGTGGAATAAGTCCAGTCAGATTGTTATTTCTTAATTGAAGGAGGACAAGATGAGGGAGCATTGTACCCATGGCTAGAGGAAGACTACCAGTAAGTTGATTCTCAGGTAAGGAAAACTCAGTAAGGAGTGAGAGGTTATAAATGGAATGAGGGATGGAGCCATGTAAGTTACATTCACCGGCGTAAAATATTCTCAAGTTTTTCCAACGACTTAAGGTGTCTGGAATGCTCCCACCAAATGGATTTCCCGCAACAGAGAATGCTTCCATTGATGAGATATTCCCCAAAAATGGTGGGATTCCACCTGTTAAATCATTATCCTCAAGTACAATATGAGCAAGTTCAGAAAGAAAACTTATCTCTTTGGGTATACTTCCAACTAGCTTATTAGACCAAAGAGAGAGCGTTTTAAGTTTAGAACAAGCAGACAAATTAGTTGGAATGAATCCGTTGAATTTGTTGGCACCAAGATAGAGGACGCGTAGCCTGGAAAGATGACCGAGCTCATGAGGGATGCTTCCATGAAAGCTGTTGTCCATGAGACTAAGCCGGCGAAGGAAGCTGAGGTTGCCCACATGAGGAGACAAAGAGC
This sequence comes from Helianthus tuberosus, assembly GCA_030545235.1. Classification (NCBI taxonomy): domain Eukaryota; kingdom Viridiplantae; phylum Streptophyta; class Magnoliopsida; order Asterales; family Asteraceae; genus Helianthus; species Helianthus tuberosus. The sequence goes on along the minus strand of CM060369.1, from coordinate 17,050,919 downwards.
CTACCAGTCCTTGCGACTCTAGTTGTATAACAGTCACTCTTCTATGCCGCTTCCCACACGTGACACCAATCCAATCACAGAAATGAATGGAAGAGTTCCATGAGGTTAGAGATCTGTTTGGATCTTCCGTAATCATCGACTTAAACCACAACAAAGGCTGATGATCAGTCTCATTTCCACCATAGGAAGTAGAGATGGTTGGTGTGGTAAGAAATATTACAACAAGAGAATAAAGTAGGAATGCCATTCTAAAAGAAGATGAGAAGCAAATTTTTGGTTGGTTTGGATTCTTTTTTAGAACTAAATATTAACGAGATATGAGAATATCAGTGACGCTACTTCCAAAGAGGGTGATTGTCAACAGTGGCGAAGCTTGGATTTTTCGGCCGGGGGGTGAAAACATATATACCCAAAAATTTCTATAGAATAACCAAAAATTTCTATAGAACCGGGGGGGTGAAAACGTATATACCCACAAATTTCTATGCGAAAACTACATATATAACACTACTGAGCGAAAAATCTCGGGGGACAAACGTCCCCCCCCCCCCCCCCCCCCGCCCCTCACATGCTGCGCCCCTGATTGTCAACCTTTAATTTGTGATCTTAATAGGTGAAGCTGCATTGGATGTGAATGATTTATATGTTTTAATCAGTTCCACTAAAAAAGCTTCGTCATTTTTTAGCTTCTCATTAAACAATAAAATGTTTGAACTTTAACATAAGTAGATACAAAATTTAGAAAAAAAAAAATCCAATTAAGGGATTAGAAAAAGATTTAACATCCCAATTAACATACTTTGTTGAAGAAACTGTCAGTGTTGGCGTTTATCATTAATCAACTTTTTGGTTTGCAATTTTACACGTGTGGACAAAAAAAAAATGAACCTATTTCAAGGCCACATAAAGCGGAATGATGATGCTATCCATAAATTTGGAATTTCTTATCTCCTTCACAAATGGCTTAAAAAGAGAAGACAAAATGTCTCCGAACCTCTCTTGGGGGATAGAAGCCGTCTTGTGGGAAAAAATATTTTAGCCTTTTAGGTTTAGATGATTAAATATCATCACCCTCAATGATTAAAAAAAAGAAAAGGAAAATGAAGAACTTTACAAACAAAGATACATAGTAGTTTCCTATATTTATTGATGTAGAATTTGTTTTAAATGGATACCCATTTCTTTTTGTCATGAAAGGGTTGGGACAAGTCCAGTTTGTTATACCTACAACTACAAAGTTCATGTGGGGGAATAGTGCCAGGCAGCTGCCTGGCACTCCCCCATAACATTAGTCTAAACGACCAAACCACAACTACCAATTTAACTTACTTACAAAAGACATTAAGTATAAAATTGACATTTACAACCTAAAAATAGTTTTGACTCGTTTGACATTAAACATAACTGGAAGCGCATAGATGGCAATGAGGTGTGTTCGTCCCAAGCTCGCCATTCCTAAGCATGCAATTTACCTATCATTCACATAACAAAATTACATTCATAAGTATGTGTCATTAAACTCTAAAACTACATTTTTCATTCTTCATCTTATTTGACCCGTTAGCAAGGTCATACTTCCATATCATACTTTATGTAATTATTTCATCTGTACCACAATTCGTCTACAACGAATTTGTTCTTCATCATTCCATCATCATCAAAATTACACATTCCATCCGACCCATTCATTTCGGGTCAAATCTAACCATTCTCATATTCCATCATCTTTGGGTTATTTGACCCATTCATAACAAGTCAACATAGTGACCATTTCATTCTTATTACTAATTCATTCATCTTGACCCATTTGACAACGAGTCATATCATACACAATATCATCATCATAAACTTATACTCGTTTTGACACGTTAGTAACGGGTCAATACGCAACCTTTACTTTCTCATTCCTAACCATTACTTCAAAGCTCATAACATTAATTTACCATGTTCTATACTACAACTTTCAACTAGAATAATACAATGAGACTATCACCTTAATTTACATTAAGGATAGACAAAGTTCATATGAACTTACCTTTATCTTGCTTTGTTTGCGAACCGGATTGGCTCATGCTCTCTTCCTTTACTCCTACATTGTCATACCCACATTTTCAATTCCATGCTTCTATCTCATACTTACATTACATAGAGAGCCAACAATTTATTACTTTTCCAATCCAAATCATTTAACATCATACTAATATGGATTCATCATCATTACATAAAAACTACCACCCAAAGCATTTCATCAAACACTTGGTGTGCATACAATAAACAAAGCATGGTGTACATGTATCTTATGCACAACCTTACTAGTTCATGTCAAAATCATCATCTTCAACTAAATTCATATAACCTTCATGCTAAATCAATTTCATCAAACAAATATTCACTACAAGCAACTTCATACATGATCATTAGACTAATTTGCACATTTAACATTATCATCTTCATAACCTTACTACTACAAGTGGGTTTTCATCAAAACATCAAAATAACCAGAATTCAAGCATGATTCACGTTACATGAGATGATTCTAACACATTATCATTCTAATTTCACATAAACTCACGGATTAAACACAACCCAGTTCATCAATGATCACCAATTGATAAATTGTAACTTGCCTTGTGTCAAGAATAACTAGATGATCCATAATTTCACTTCATGCATAAATTTTCAGCCATTAAACACCTTTGATTTGAAGGTTTTGTGTGGTATTAGTGAAGTTCCTTCACCCCTTTTCTCTTCCTCTCTTACAGGACACACACACCTTTTCTTTCATGTTCTTTTTCTTTCTTCATTTAACTTGATTATAACTTCCACATTTAGTCTCTCTTTTTGTTCATTCTTTCATTATACTCACAAACTAACTTCCTTCTTATGTTGAGGTTAAATCTTTATAACTAAGTTAATTCCTCTTAGTTATCCTACCCATACTTAACAATTTAACTTATTAGCATATATCCGACTTTCACTATGGTAAAAGTCTATAATTATCATTTTCCATTTAAGACATCATGTAAAGCATTATAATATAGCATATCAAATTTGGGGTGTTACACCGGAGAGTTCCAGCCTTCTTAGCAACTTCTAGAGGGGTTGGTCCGTGAGCATGACTACCTTATCGGCTTCAAAGTACCTTCTAAGTCTTCTTGATGTAAAGATCAGTGACACCGTTAGTTTTTCCATGGGTAGGTACCGCTCCTCTGGTCCCTTGAGCGTCCTACTGCTAAATATATTGTTATTTGTTTTCCCTGCCTTTCCACCATCATGACAGCGTTAATGGTTGTCTTGGACGCAGATAAGTACAGCATAAGATCTTCCCCATGCACGGTAGTGGCCAGAGTAGGCAAATTACACATGAGCTTCTTCATTTCTTGAAACACTTCTTCAGCCTCCGGACTCCAACGGAACCTAGTTGTTTGCAGGCAATCCTTCAGGACTTTCATGAAGGGAAGTGTTCTATCAGCCACCTTTGATAAGAAGCAATTAAGTGTTATCAATCTTTCGTTCAATTGTTGGACACCCTTGAGGGACCTGGGGGACCTCATTTCCACGACTGCTTTTGTTTTCCCTGGATTTGCCCTGAACCCCCCTTTTGTCACCACTACTCCCAGAAACTTTCCTTCTTCCACTCCAAAGTAACACTTTCCTGGGTTCAGTTTCATGTTAACCTCTTGCATGGTTCTGATGGTTTCTACTACATCTTCCAACATGGCAGCCTCTGTGAGGCTCTTAGTGACAATGTCATCCACGTATACCTCCAGGTTTTGCCCCAATTGATCTTTGAAAAATGTGTTCATGAATCTTTAGTAAGTTGCTCCTGTGTTCTTGAGCCCGAATGGCATTTTAGTGTAATAGAAGGTCCCTTCGTCCGTTACAACTGTCGTCTTTTCTTCGTCTTCTAGGGACATCTGTATTTGGTGGTATCCTTTGTATGCGTCCAAGAAACATTTCAATGGATATTGGGCCAGTGAGTCCACCAGAACATCATTTTCAGGGAGGGGATAACAATCCTTGGGGCAGGCCTTGTTCAAGTCCTTGTAATCCACACACATTCTCCATCCTCCATCTTTTTTGCTTACTATAACCTGTTGGCAATGTCACACCCTGTCTTTTGCGGAAGCGTATGATGTGTGACTAGCTTGTTATCATTGCATTCAATCGTAATAAACAACTACATGATCAAAACGATGTTCATCCATTTATGAAAATTTAAGTATTACAAATACTTGTTATTTAAGTCTTCAAAACACGACCTTTGACAAGGTTTCAATTCAACAAAAGTGGATGACATCTAGACTTGTAGTCTACTTCTAGTTATGACACTTGCTCCCAAGATCCATCCTGCCACCTGAAATACATGTAATTTTGGAAAACATCAACATAAAGTTGAGCGAGTTCATGCGTCTTGTATATCTTGTATGAAAACGTAGTTTGTAGCCTTTACAAATCAAGTATTCATTGTATAAATCACGTTTTCTTGTGTACACCACGTACTAATTGAGTACTTGTGCAAGGACATTAAGGCATGTGAGGACATAGGGAGCTTTAGTATTTTCTCCTTTCACTGTGTCGATTTTCCCTCGACTGTGTCGATTAACCTCGACTGCGTCAATTTTCCTTGACTGTGTCGATTTCCCTCGACTGTGTCGATTAACCTCGACTGTGTCGATTTCCCTCGACTGGGACACCGAAGCACTCAAGTGGTCACATAAGGACCCTGAGTGGGGCTCGGCCGTACCCGTTAGATCTAACCCTCGTCCCTAATTAAGTATTAATGGCATTTCTGTATTTAGTCTATGCTCACATGATCTAGTATCTTCTAGGCTTTTCTTAAAGCTCATCATATTGCACTCACCACGAGTGCTTCTCGTATTCTCAACTCATATTGCACTCGGTTCTCGTTCTCACCAAGAGTGCTTCTTGTATTTTTACCCTTTGTAAAAATTATAATATCTGTAACATGTATTTCACCCCCGAGAGTTATAAAACCAAAAACAGTTAAAGAAAAGGGGGAGCATGAACTCACAACTTTGCGTTCCTGTGCGTCGTAAACTTCACCGGATTTGCTTAATTAACGTCGTAACCTATACGCGTTTTCTTAACGTTAGTCACTAGACTTGCGTCGCACAAGTACAGTCACTCTCTTTTGTATATATTCTTGTGTTAAAAATATTCTATATTTTTAACTAAGTGTTTTACTTATATTATTTTCTCAAAAATTAATATAAGTATCTCGTGTTTTGCACTTTGCACCCGAATTATGTATCTTGTATGTTGTATGCGTATTTTGTGTTTATACTTCTCAGGAGTATTTAGTGTATTTTTAAGTCCTAATACACTAGCACGTATAACACATACTATATACACTTAGCACAAAAGTTGGTGATCAAATAATATATATTTTTCTCTCAAAAATATACATACTTATATTCATTTTTATTCTTGAAGAAATCATCATTTCTTATCACCAAAAAAATTTGGGAAACCTTGGTAATACTCTTAAATACATTTTTAGGGAATAAGTTTCTCAAAAACTTATATTTTTCTAAGTGTCAAAATTTATAAAAATTTTGACAGAGTTTCCCCTAAAAATGGAGGTTTCCCATGTTTTCAAAACATGTGTTTATTTTCTTTTAAATCGTCAACAATTTTCAATAACAATCATCAACAATAATCATCAACAATAATCACTAATTTCTCCATTTCATGAACTTGAATATTTACAAAAATGTGTAGTAACTTACTAGCACATTTAGTAAGTCTTGTTATCTTTAAAAATAAGTTTAATTTCTTAAAAACTTTATTTTTAAAGAATATGAAGTTTCACAACTTCTAGTCAAGATTCACAAAAATATTTCTTTGTTAAATCTTTGTGACACAAGTGTCTACACACTTGTTTATTTACTAAAAATATATTTAGTTCATGTAAGATCCGGGTTTTAAACAAGACTAATATTTTTGCTTGGTTCTTCCGAAAAACCACTTGTAGATCTTTAGATCTACATGTTTAGAGTCTTATTTTACAAGAAAAATTACTTTTACTCAAGTTCATGTTTAGTGTGTAGTAGAGTTTCATCATTTAACCCTTTTCATTCTTAACATATTCTATGTCATGTTTCATGAACATGACTAATCCGGGTTAGATGATGATCCGAGCTACCACAACATAGATCGGCACTAAATAATCACACAAAACAAATCTTACAAGATTTACACAACAATCTAGCTTTTAACCATCAACTTTAGCATTTTTAGTAGACTTTTACATATCATTGTGTATGTTCATGAGTTTTAACCGTTACAAATCATATTAACCACTTTAAAATAGTTCAAGTAGGTGATTTAAGTAACATACCACTAGCTCGAGGCTAGGGAAGAATCTAGGCGAAAAATGCGTGGATAAAAGAAATAGGGTGAGGTCCTTCGCGTTCCGAATGCACCGAGCTCCTTTGTATGAGATCCTTAACCCTTGGTTGTATATTAAATTGCAAGATGAAAATAAAAAAAGATGGTGGGTGGGTCTTGGTGGTCGGCCGAGAATATCAAAAGATGGAAGGAGAAGAACAATTTTTTTTTTAGTGTATCATGAAGTGAATGTGACCTACTAGGTTTATTTATAAACCACTTACACACATTATCCATTAGATAATATACCTAATAGATATTAGACAACAATCCATATAATATTCTAAATTGTAAGAGGATGTCCCCTCTTGGGGTGGCCGATCGTTGGGGGGTTAAGGGGGGTTTGGTTTGGTTTTCAACTAAATGGTTAGATCTAGTTAGTTAATTAAGTTAGTTTAGGGATTAACCCGGTTACTAGTGTGTTGTAATTTACAACGGGTGTTAGGGTATTCGGGGACCCTAACTAGCTTAGAAAAAGAAAAACATTGCTTCTAGCAATATTTTGGTGTTCCGGGTAATGTCCGGTTATTCGGTTAAATACCGATTCGTTAAAGTGCTAAATTGCACCTTTTAGTGTCTTTTAAGTGCCCTTTTGTAACACTTTCGATTCCCGACACTTGGGGAAATATTCTGGATGATAAAACGACATTTCTGCGGAATATTTTAGTGCTATAATGCTGATTATAGCTGAATTATATAAAATTCTGCACTTAAAGTGCGTTTCGGGTGCTTTTTAGTGCTTATTTTTGCTTTCGCAATGTCTATAAATTAAACCCTTACATGTACTCTTGGGTTTAAATGTACTTTTGTCGTCGGACCTACACCTAGGCCCCAATTCTAATGTCTGACTGCTTTCTGCAGTTCTGTTGGCTCGATGTGTCTTACCGGTGAGTTTACTAATATTTCTGACGCAACGCTATCATGACGTAATTCTTGTAGCATATATCATGCATGAATTCACTTGTATGGAATTCAGAAATTTATTTTTTTCTGGTAAACTAGATCATGTACAGTCATTAAAGCACAAATTACTGTTCATCTAGTGTACGGAATGTACGGAAAAGTGACGGTTGTCACAGGCAATCCTCGTGGGGTATCTGACTTCCCTTACAATACTTGCCCTGTGGAGCTTCCTGGTGTCCTCACAAGCCGCTCTTCTCTTGTCTGATCTCGTACTACGTTTCTTTTGCTTGACGGGTCTCACCCAGCTGTGGGTGTTGAGTCGGTGTTCCGTTAAGCTTCGGGTATGCCACACATGTCTCCATGTTAGAATACAAAGACATATATGTTAAAGAGCAATAACTCCTTGAGGGTGCTTTTTCATTTGTCACTCAAATGTTTTCCCACTCGTATAGCCTACTTCGGGAATCTTTCGTTCAAGACCCATTCTTCTATTCCCTCCTCCCAAGACTTTTTTTTCCGGCTCCTCCTTCCGAAACTGATGATACTACCTCATAGGAGGATTTTACCCAAGCAAGGCCCCTGGGAGTTTGAAACACCAAAGCTCCATGAGGGGTCGAAACCTGTGCTTGAAGATCTCCAATTCTCCAATTCTCGGTCTTTCCAAAATTGCATCATACTTCGAGGGAGCTCTGACCACAATGAACACCAGCTCTATAGTTCATACCCTATCACCCACTCCTACCGTGAATGGGAGCCTTATCTTTCCCAAGGGTGTGAGATGATGTTGTTAAAGCCTACCAGGGGTATAGAGTCCTCCTCCAGTCTGTCTCGTATATCCCTGTTAAACCTGAGGAAACAGTGCTCATATATCACCTCTACCTCACTTCCCCCGTCCACGTGTATTCGAGCAACTCTATGTCCCGCTATCTTGGCTGAAATGTGGAGGGGGAGTCTCGGGACTTCGTGATCCTCTAGGTGGGGCATAAGTATGGGAGCTTTCATGCAATCTGGGGGTCCTAGCACCCAGGCCTTAACACTTCGGGTTGAATTGTATTCCTCTTTTCTCCTAATCAAATCCACGTACCCTCTTTCCGGCTCTTCCATCTTTGCTTCCATTCCCTTCCTGTCCCCTCCCTCCTTTATTTCTTTTATCAAATGAGATAACTTCCATGTTTTAACTAATGACTCAATCTCCCCTTTTCAAGTACATACAGCTATCTGTTTTATGACCGAATCCCTTATGGAATTCACAGTATTCATTCGGGTAGGCCTTCGGCCCCGGCTTGAGGGGAGGGGGTCTAGGGAAAGAGTTTTTAACCCTTTTAGTTGCCAATGCCTCTCTTGGCATTTTGGTTAGGGGAGTAAAGTGTTCATAATAAGGGGTTGGTCCCCTTCCTCGGGGTTTGTAGGGGGAATAGGTGAGTCTAGACCTTCATGTTGTAGTTTATCATTAGGAGGTTTTTAGGATAAAGATTACCTTTTTCCTGGGATCTGGGGTAGGATTGGTACTTCGGGGAGCGGCGTCTAGTTCCTTGGCCTTGCTGCTGGTGTCCTTTCCCCTGACAAAGGCTCTGAATTTGTCCATGAGGCCGTCAAACGTCTCGGCGAACTCCTCTCCCAACTTCTCACACAACTGGGTATGCTTCAGCCCGTTGATGAAGCTGTTTATCTTCATTACCTCGGGAACCCCCTTTATGTTCATGCTTTCCTTGATAAACCTTTCCATGTATTGATCCACCCGTTCATTATCCTTTTGGTGGATGTGCATGGTCTCGTTGGGGTTCTTTATCACCTTTCTCTGTTGATTGAAGTTCCTAAGGAATTTCTCAATTAGGTCTTCGTAGCTGTCAATGCTCCCTACTGGGAGACTATCGAACCAAAGGCGAGCTCCTTCGGTCAAGGGAACCTCGGCAATCCTTCTAGTGAACCTATCCAGATTAACCTGAGTCTTGAGTTTTGGAGGCAAGGGAACCTCGGCAATCCTTCTAGTGAACTTCGAGACCTCTGCTAGGTCCTTAGGCATATATGGCTTGTCTAACTCATTATCGCCCTTGCTTTCGCCTTCCTTACCATCTCCGTTGTCATCTTCTTCCCCTTCATTAAGACAGCCTTCTCCTCAGGGGTCATCTGCTTGAATACTGCCATGAAGGTTGCCAACGGGTCGGGGTTAACACTTCCATCGCGGGGGATGGTGTTACCTTCATTTTCCGGTATGTTAAATATGAGTCTTGACCGCAGGCTTTCCAGTCTTTCCATCTTCTCCAAATCTTCCAGCTGCTTTCGTAGTTCATCTTTGTGTTTGGATACAAACCCTGGTGTGATATCACTCTTTTTGGACGAAGGTCCTGGTTTGTCGATGGCTTTAAATTCATCAACGATGTCTTCAATGGTCACTAGTCCATCAGTGGCCTGAGTTATCTTCGTAACTTAGAGTTGGGAGGTGGTGGAGACGTCATTTTGTGTGTCGTTTTTGAAGGAAAAACCCTTCACAGCGTATAGGTTCTTGCTGGGATATCCATGCTGACAAAGGTCCCACGAATGGCGCCAATGTCGAATCCCCTAACTCCTGTTGGATGCCAATGAGACTCGTCAACGCTCCGATGGGCTTTCCTGCTGGCCTACAAAACAAAACACTGTTAGCCTCGTCACGGAAGGCCTCGGAGAGGGGATCTATGACCAAGCTCCGGCTTGAGAATAAGAAAACTTGCCAGAAATGTGGAGCTTATTTCGACGAGTTAGAGTCGCCGGAATATCCTGGTGTGAATCCTGGGTTGGACGTATTTAATATGATTCGGAGAATGTCCGTAGTAAATAGGTTGTGTGTGAGTTAATGCTGAGAGTTTATCATTTTGTACACTAATTTGGTAGTTTTTTTTGAGGATTTCAAGAGCTAGATACATTTTAATTCGCAGCTTGTGGCAGGTGACCTTCAAGGGTTAAGGTAAGAAAAAACTTACATTTTCGAGCTACGAACCGAACCGAGCTACGAATCGAAGGTTAAAACACGAGATGGAGTCAAGCTACTAATACTTGACAACGATGGCGAACCTACGAATAAAACAAATAATGTTGTTTATAAAGAGATCTTCAATGAGTTGTTATTTTTGGTTGTATTCATGCATTTCAATTATTTGGTGTACTCTATATCATTTCCGTTAATATTTCAACGTATATATAACTAAAATATTTACGTTAACAATGCTAAAGTAGTTATTTTTCTTATTAGCCACCCGTGTAGCACACGGGAACTTAGACTAGTCTATATATATACATATAATAAAAGAAACCTCTTTATGGACACGTGTCAATCAACGAGGCTATCAAAATTTGAGTTTTTTGTAAATATTATTTAAGTGTGATAATATATTTTGTTCAATATTTGAATAATTCATGGTTGTTTGTTGCCTAATGATTTAACGATGATTTAATCCATTAAAATTTTTAAATCTTCCATTCAAATTTTATGTAACATTGGTGTTGGGTTTTGAATTATTTATTCAATGTTAGGATAAAGGATTCAACTGACAAGATCGACACTTTATTTGAAGAATCTTCATTGGAATGAATTGTGTCAATGTGGTCAACAAAATCAATTCTCAATTTTTTTTATTTCTAATTTTAATATCCTTCCTTTTGTTCAATTTATTCTACCGTATATTATGTTGATATACTTACTCTTTATTAATTTCTCAATGGCGCATGTTATAATAATTTTACTAAATTACACCAAATAGATCCTAATCTATCCATGCTATAGTGCATTCATAAGTTCCCATATCTTTTAAAAAACTTAAACATATTAAGTATAGCCGTATAGGTACTTGGTGTCTTTATAGATAGATATATTTTTCATATAACTAAGGGGTTGCTTGGTAGCCTTTTAATGACCATTCAGATGCTACCTCTTAATGGTTTTAAACCTCTAAATGAATAAGAGGTAACCTCAAGTATGAATGGTTAAGAGGTAACCTCTGAATGGTAAATCATCACATGTCAAATTCTTCTACCTTCTCATTGGTAAAATTCTTAATGGTTCCATTAAGAGGTAGCCTCTTAATGACCATTCAGAGGCTACCAAACAGCCCCTAAGTTTTTTCATTAGCCAATTTGGAACAGAATGCTTCCCTATAACGAAATCGTTTGTTTTTTTATGCTATAACTTTTTCTTATTATCAAGAAAACCAAACTTTGTATTAATATGTTATCATTAGTTTTTTATGATACAACTTTTTTTCTTATTTGGTACATAAAATTAGGTTTATTCAACCCATGTAATACATAGGGTTTTAAAAAAATAACCTTTTTTTATTATTTACGATACAAAATTACATGTATTTAACCCATGTATTACACAAGATTTTTAAAGATATAACTCTTTTTTTAATATTTGGCATAAAAATTACATTTGTTAAATCCATACAATACACGAGTTTTTTAAGAATATATTCTTTTTATTATTTAGTATATAAGATTACATTTCGTAAACCCGTGTAATACACGGGGTTATAACCTAGTTATTATTATATATCAATGCTAAAGACCAAAGTTGTTGACGTTTACACCTTCCAACTTTGGTCCTTTCACTTTACAAAACACTTATGGTTACCCTTAATGTGCATGTGTTTTGTTTTTTCCTTTTGTGGTTTCTATTCACGCTTTATGTTTCTTTAGTGCGTTACGTTATAACTGTACGATATAAATTCGATTTACATTACGTTTTGATTCAACCGCAATACTTATATAGGTTATACGGGGTTGAACCGAGTACATTGAAACATATGTTTTCATATGGTTAACACATGACATAACACTTAGATAATCTATTTGATGTTTGCAACGGCCCGTGGCGCATCGCCCACGGGTCATATTACTAGTTATAATGGTTGACCTATATGTAGATAAGGACACCCACAAAAAAAAAGGAAATATGTAGATAAGGGTGAGGGGGGCACTCCCCTAAGAGGGGAGTCCCCTCTCTTACGTATAACCAATCCTCGTGTGCCACGTCAACTCCCCTCTTAAACTCCCCTAACACCCCAATTTGATGGCGGCACTCCCCTATTAGGTGACTTGGTTTTTTATTAAAAAAAAAAAAAAAAAAAACAAAAACAAAAAGTTTTCATTGGTTGAAAAGGTGGCTGGCCCCACCTTCTCCCTCCTTCTTCTTCGGTGTCTTCCCACCGTTCCAGGTCCCCGAACATGGTCCCCGAATTGATGGCATCACCTCCCCCGCTCGGCAACTTGGTCCCCGAAGGGAGTCACCGAGGGTGCCCCCCTCACCCTAAGGACACCTACAAAAAAAGGAAAAAGAAAACAAACTAATCAATGGCCTGCAGAAATCAATGGCCTGCAGAAAAGATTTGAAATCTCGGTCAACTTTGTTAAAGAGACTTTGTCAAAGTTTGTGTTTCTTGCAAATCAATTTAGAGATTGGAATTTTACACAAGAAGACAGAATGCTAAACCTTTTTAAAGCTAGCTTTACCCCACCATATCACCACGACATCAAGACTTATATTATATATGATAATATAGACTATAGACGTGCCATCAACCCATTGATGCAATGTGAATGTGTCAAGAGTCAACCCCATTGATGCTATGTGCATCAGATTTATGTTTATAGTAACAAATCTGTTCTGCCCTTCTGTAGTAAACATCATGACAAGTTCAACCTTCTTTCTATTAATTTTTCTTCATATTCTCTTGAACCCTTACCTCTACTTAAGTGCTTTTTCATCTTCCTTTCCTGCTGATACTATTGCCTGTCATCCTCAACAGCGCCTTGCGTTGCTTCATTTTAAACAAGAGTTTACCATCTCAAATGATATTTACAATGATATGCAATGCAAGGTGCAATTTGGTTCCACTTCTGCGAAGACGATGAATTGGAATGCAAGTATAGATTGCTGCAGGTGGGACGGAGTCACTTGTGACCAGTTGACTGGTGACATCGTTGGTCTTGACCTCGGGTGTAGCAAGCTTCAAGGTACCATTGATTCCAACAGCAGTCTCTTCTGCATTCCACGACTCAGAAGTCTTAATCTCGCTTACAACGATTTAGGTTCTTCTCAAATTCCACCGGAAATTGGCAGGTTTGCAAGTAGTTTGACTCACCTTAACCTCTCTAGTTCTTCATTTTCGGGCCGCGTACCCTCAGAAATATTACATCTATCAAAACTTGTTTCTCTTGATCTTTCTTATAATCATTTTGATTCCATACACCCTCAGTTTCTCAGTAAACTCTTCAAAAACGTCACTCGGCTGAGAGAACTTTCCCTCAAGTATGTTAACATCTCTTCAACATTACCATCTAACCTGTCTTCCTCTTTAACTTCTCTAGACCTTTCCGGAACTCGGTTACTTGGGGATTTACCTGATTACATCTTCAACCTACGAGCCGTATAAACATATATATATATTATGCGACTGTATCATTTTTTATATACGAGCCGTATAAACATATATATATATATATTATACGACTCGTATTTCTTTTTTATATGAACTCTATACAATTCGTATACAAATTTACTGAGTCGTATACCATTTTTAAAATGAACTATACGACTCGTATACAAATAATATATGAGTTCATATATCTTTTTCTTACCTAAACTATACAACTTGTATACACATATACAAGTCGTATATAGACACCTGGGACTATACTATACCGGGTGTCAAAAGATCCAGTTGGGTGTATCGTGTAAATTAATCACTTACATAGGATGATACACGACCTGATTATCGAAATCAACGGGATATCAATCAAGGAATACCGGAAATCGTAATTACTCAAATGAGAATTCAACGTTTGGAAAACCGAAAACTCTGACTGCGTCGATAGAGAAGTAGACAACAGAGCAGTCGGAAGCAAAGCGTCCGAGACCGCGAACAAAATCGGAGCGGAAAAGAACAAAAACGATGATTGTGTTGTTGTCTACTCAAATAACAAAAACGATGGTGACCAAAAAGAATATGGTTTTGAATCAATGCTCTCTTGCTTCTTTCATCTTTCAAAAATAAGAACCCCATGATGATTGTGTTGTTGTTGTGGGTGTTGTGAGTGGTGATTTTGAAGGTATAAAAATGGAGGGTGGAGGGAAGAAGAGGGGTGGGTCCGGAGGTGGAGGATTTGACCGGAGAAACGAAAGCAATGACTTCAGATGAGGGAAGTGATTGGGGGGAGTAGATATAGATATATATTGGGGTATCGGATCACTTTCTCTCACATCAAATCTTTTTGTTCTAGATTTGTTTAGTGGTTTGTAAATGTGCGTGGGGCAATATTTAAAAAACCTGTTTAAACTGACCGGTAGCATCGGTTGAACTATTCGGTAGAATCAGGTAGAACTGGTTAAATCGTTCAGTACACCTTGTTGAACCACTCGATACATCCATTTAAATCGTTTATGAGCCTAATCTGATAAGGTATAAAAATCGGATTTTAAAACATTGGTGTGGGGTAGTTGATGAGATGAGATTAACAATAATTACCTATTAATTTAGGTTTTTAAACCATGTGTAACTATAAAAACACGGTCTTGAACATAGAAGTAAGATGTTTTGTTAGTTTGGAAGGTTTTCGATTTTAACGGTTTGGTTTACGGATCGATTTCGATTGTTTGTCTATTTAATTGTTTGGAATGGTTTGAGCTTGGAATCAATGGTGTAACCGAACCAAACATTTAACATTTACTATTTATTATTTTTTCGGAAAATTGGATTTAAATAATCCCAATTTTCTCAATTTGGCCGATAATAATCTCAACTCAGTTATTTGTCGATAGTAAATCCGAAACTGTTCCACTTTTAGCCGATAATAGTCTGCGTTAAAAATAGCTTAACGGAGTTAAGTTTTTCCGAATTACAAACCGATGTTTTAGGCCTTTTGATTAGAATAAGGATACGAGTTGATTGATGTAAACTTTACCTCAAAATACTGCCCCAGACGACGAAAACGGTGCTTCAATTCGGGTATTTAAACTTTCAATTAACAAAAATCAAGACATTTGGAGCACCGTTTCGAGATAAGTTTTACATAAATCGACTCGTATTCTCGTTCTGATCAAAATCCCTAAAACATCGGTTTGTAATTCAGAAAAAAAAAAACTTAACCCCGTTAAACTATTTTTAACGGCAGACTATTTGTCACACCCCAACCGATGGCGGAATCATCGGGGCGCGGCACTGAGCGAAACAGATTGTCCAAAGAAATTCCATAACGACTAAATTACCAAATAGTTTAAATATTATGTCCCATACCATAACCCATAAGATAATCTAGTTATTACAGACAGAGATATTCTTCAAACAAATAAACATGTTCCGACAACTCAGATTTTCAAATAATGTAAATTGTCTTTGTTTCTAGACTCTTTTCTAGCCTCGATTTCACAGGAAGCCAAGCATTCAAACATCTTAAGCACCTGCCACATACGTTAAATTAATAGTCAATACACATAGTGTAAAGGTGAGCATACAAGTTTGATAGTAGCATAACCAGCACGTACACAGTGTGAAATGAAGCATGTAAGTTATCGACATGATCCTATCAATACCAATGACTGCGTGTTGACTGCGCGAGGCAGTTCGTAATACACACTCACCACTGTGAGCCATGTAATTAATTGTCCTTAACAACCCCTGAATGAACAGGTGCTGAGTCCAAACTATAGTACTATCGTTGCTAAGGCAGGTAGACAGCAATCCATGTGTAAACATAACAAACAAGCAATCATTGAGTCGCGTATACATGCAGTAGCGGTTAGCGTTAAAAGTATTGCGTAGTGTGTTCGATGTGATTTAGAATAAGTAACGTATGTAACACCCAAAAGTGCATAAAGCAAAAAGGGTTCGAGTATACTCACAACGATAGAGTTAATGGATTGAAGAGAGCGCTAGAGCGGAAATTAGCCTGGACAGTTAACGATAGCATAAGCAAAATTCGGCGCGTAAAATGGTGTAAGTGAACCAAGGATCGGATGGTAATCCGATCGAGTGGCAATCCGATGGGATGGCCAGTCGATCGGGTGGCAATCCGTTCGGATGGTCACCTGATCGGGTGGCCATTCGATTGGATTGTCACCTCGTTTGGTGAGGATGTGTTTGTGTATGATGGCTTGTACTTTGAAGTTTTCGTTGTAGCATTTTAAAAATAGAGAAGTATCTTTACCTTTCAGGTCGATCGATCGAACGACCGTTCGATTGGATAGTAATCCGATTGGCGAGACTTCTCAATTTTAGAACATGTTCTCAGCAGGACGGTCACTCGATCGGATGGCTATCCGATCGGGTGGCAATCCGTTTGTATTGAACATGTTGAAAATTGTTAAGTGTTGAAGTTCAAAACATCACATGGTCGGATGGTCGATCGATCGGGTGGCAACCCGATTGAGTGGCAATCTGTTCGACGTTCCAAACTTTGAAAAAAGTGAGCTAATAGTTTAAGTGTGGGACCCAAGTGCAACCCGATCGGATGGCCGGTCGATCAGGTGGCAATCCGATCGGACGGCAATCCGTCCCGACTATACGTTCGTCTCGACACTTGAATCGTTTGAAGTTTTGTAGCGTTGAACGAGATATTTTGATAACATGCTTGAACAACAGAACCCTCAACCCGGCCCAAGTGACCCGACCGAACAGGAATCACCCTAGTCCGACCGGTTCACGGTTCGAGTCGGTAGTTCATGTTCAAACCTGAAGTCAATACCTCTTGGATAGAATTTGGATCTGGAACCGATACATCACCAAGAACGGGTAGTAGATCAGAACAAGGTCCGAATCTATCGGTTTTGAGTGCATTGAGTGTAAAAGAGTTAAAAGAAAGTTAGAAAACCATCTTTCAATCCTTTTCACCATGAATTCGTGTAGATCTAAGTGAAATCTTTGATAAATATTGTGGAAATCCTTTAGATCTGAGTTGTCCTTGGTGGAACGAAGCCAAACATTGAAGTTCATAAGAACTCCATGATGACATCACCCTTGAATACCTCAAATCCGGTGATTTCACTATTAAAAGTTAAGATTCAAAAGATAGAAAGGTGTAGGAGTGCGTGTAGATCAAGAAAGTACAAGATTTAGGTTGAAAACTTACAAGAATCAGAAGAAATTATGAGAAATGAAGGCTGGAGCGAGTTGGGTAGAGAGAGAGAGAGTTGTCAACATCAAGTGATGTGACATATGATGGTATTTATAGGGTTTTCATAAAAGGAAAGTGGAAGACAAGGCTGGTCGATCGGGTGGCAGTCCGATCGGGTGGCAACTCGGTCGGGTGGCAACCCGATCGGATGGCAATCTGATCGAATGGCCACTAGGTCGGTTGGCCACTCGATCCACTTGTCTAGTGCGATGGGTTTTGTCGTTTCGATTCGAGAGAGCGATGCGATTCGAGAGAGCGATGCGATGCGATAGATTTACTAATCAAATTACTTTTAATCCCAACTACTATATCTAACATACAATCACTCTAAATAACTTGCGTTTAGCGTTTTCGATCCGATTTGCGATGCGATAGATTGCGATTTCGATTAACACCTCAACATAAACATAACATGCACAAGTAACACGTAAATAGCACACACACGTAAAACAACATCCAGAACACATATTTCGAGTTGCGATTGCGATAGCGATAAGCGATAAATTGATTAATCATGCGATTAATATGCGATAAAACCTCGATTATTAACAAGTACTCCACATAATACAACTAAAGCGATAACATAAATAGATTATCTACAAGTCAAAGAAGTCAAAACAGGAGTTGAGTAAGGAGTGACAGATCGCAATTAGCAATCTTGTCTTTCTTTGACTTTGATTTCCAAAACACAGGGTGTTACACTATTAAGTATTAATTTTGTCAGGTAATGGTTTTCAAATTGTTAAATTTTATTTTTATTAAAAGAATAAAAATGGTTGAGTGAAGATTGGTAACGAGTGACGAGTGATGAATATTTTCATGTTTGATCTTTAGCAATATTTTAGTAGTTTATGGTTTTTTTTCATTTATATATTTACGTGTAAATATGTAGGACGTACCGTTAAAAAAAATATGTAGGACGTCTTTTGTGTAATAAGATAATATAAAGGTTTTTCGTTGCATTGCGTGTTAGATATTTTAGTGCAACTAGATTGACTTTGTTGACAAAAAAGAATCATAAAACACATCAAACAAGTCAAGAGGTGCAAAATGAACACTTGTTTGAGCTTCTTACAATTATACGCATTTAGAAACCTTATTTCAAGGTAAGGGGTTTTGATTGTTGTCATCGAAGGAATGATCAAAGATAATGATAAATGTAACCTAGTTAGAGCAAGAGTGTGACAAACCACAAAGAGTTTGTGGTGAGTGTTGAGCCAAATTGATTATTTAATAAAGATGCTCCTAATTTCTTTTTTTTTTGAACGTCGAACATAAGAATCGCTGGGTACTCCGTACGCGGCACCCATTGGCCGAAAGGTAGCCCGCGGCAGCCCAACCTGCACGCACGGTGCCCCTAGCCCACCATGCCACCGGTTCCGGGGAAAACCCGACCCTACACCCGCCCGAAGGCACGACAATGCAAAGCCGGTAAAACCCGGGTGGATCAGGAATCGAACTCGAGACCTTTCGGTTAGGAGTCTTCCCTCATTTCCATAACCACTGAGCCATTTCCATAACCACTGAGCTCCTAATTTCTTTTAAATGTTGTATTGGTTTGGAAAACTGAATTCGATTTAGATTGAACTAAAGTAAAAACGAATTGACTTTAATGTTTTGAAAGCAAAGATTTACATTGGTTTTCTAAATAATTATGAGAAAAAGGGACTACCTCGGGTTCAGGTTATGCAAAACACCAATAACTTAATTTGAATTGTCAATTAGAAATTACCTAGACATAATTTGATAAAACTTGTATGAAGGATAATCACATACCAAAGGAATCGAGCCTTGTTGATCTAACAATCTATAACTGAATCTAATCAATTGTTATAGACGACAATTGACTAATGATTCCTGTCCAAAACAAACACTAACCAAGTCAAAAGATATTTACAAACACAAACCTTACATTCGGGTTGACCACAAGGAGATTAGTCACTCAGCCAAGTCATTAATTCTTCAACTGGATCAAAATCGAACATTGATTTGGGTGAGAATGATAATGGGATGAAGTTTCTTTGCCTCAAAATCGCTCCAAGTTTGTTATCTTGTCTCCAAGGATGATTAATTTCCAAACATTAATCCTTATGCCTTTTATAGTAGTGTTTAATAAGTGGTGAAATGCTATAAACATGTGAAACTCATCGACCCATCAGGTTCCAAGTGGGCAACGCCCCCTTGGCGGGGGTCTAGGGGTATTGTTCCTGGAAGTAGGGTCTGAAGGGTGGCAGTCTCTGGGTCGAACCGACTAATATTGCTTCATTAAATTTCTTTAGATTTTATTTTCCTAAAATGTCACATGTGAATTTCGAGGTCTAATTTGGCATAAATATTTGGTCAAATTGGCTGCAATTTAAATTTGAAAAATTATTAATAAAGGCAATTTTCTGGCTCCAACCCTTCAAATTCAAATACGAGATAATCAATTTTTGTAAAAAAAAAAAAACCTGGTTTGAAAAATCACATCGATAATATATTTGATTCTTGAAACTCTAAGTTTATACGATTGATTAATTAGGATTGAACCACTGAATTATTTCAATCTGAAAGTGTATCACGACTCTCACATTATCCAAGTGTTAGTATCAGAGATCCCTACATCTTGTAGGGAAAATCCTCCTAGTTTAGTTTAAATGAAGTTTGAACATTTACATGTAGTTTACACTTTTCTAATTTGGTTTATGTTTTATTCTAAAATCTCATGTGTTGAATTGCAAGTTGATATGTGAAATTAGATTTTTTTTCAATGATTTGTGATTTCAATTTAGCCGATCATGATGTGTTTTAATACATATACTTAATATTCCAATTTATGCATAAAGTTTGATTATCTTGAAGATTCTCAATGAGTCATGGATAATGAAATTATTATGATGTACATTAAGTGAAATTACCTTGAGATCAAGTCTTTTAATTATAGAGTTATATGTTTACACGTTCGAAATAAGAATTTTGGTTATCAAATTGTGGTATACTAAGTATAAGTTTTCATCAACTAGAAAAATAATTTACAACTTTCTATTGGTTTGGAATATGTAATTTTTTACATCTAGAGTTAGAAACTTTGTTCTATCTATGAATTAAGTGAGAATTGAAGTTTCACTTTGCATATTATTGATGTACCTTTTGTTTAGTAGTAGTTTTAGAAATTTTCGTTAGTGTGTGAAAATCGAGTAGGGGAAATCGGAAAAAGTAACATGATACAATGTGTTTTGTGAAAGGGATGCACCACAAAAAAAAGATTAACATTCGCTACTCAAAAAAGGATTACTGACTGCTAGATGATGGAGTTAGTCTATGTTAAGTAGTAGTTCAGTGTGAATACAAGAGTGAGGAAGAGATAACGTGAAAATAGACAAGGTTAATGTAGTTCTATAATTGGTGCTTTGAGTTAGAGGTGTACAAAGTTTAGGTTGGGTTAGGAATTGAAAGACTTTAAATTAGGGTCTAAAAAGTATAAAACTTGTCTTTTTAGGCGTTTCAGAGCCACGAGGTCATGAGCTAGACCTATAGCCCTTTTGTGGATCTCTACTTTGCGTAGTTATATGTATTTTTAACGGCAAACTACACTACTCTTAAAATCTGTATCACTTGTCTTTAATGAGACTAGTACCCTTACTAGTGGCACTAATGCAACACTAATACCGTTGGACAACAAATTTGCATGATGAAGAAACACTGACCTTAACGGTAGTATCCGATGAAGTCTTCAATTATCAATGATCCGAACGGGCAGACTGCAAAACAGAAACACCGTTAGGACTCGTTACAGGAATGGGGTTATTCCTGTAACCACCCTCCGGCGTGAGAATAAGTCTCGGGTTTGGGAGTATAAAAGTATAGAGAGAGGAAGAAGTTGTATGAGAGTAAGATGATCTGTACCTTATACGTTTACCTCTATTTATAGTTTATGATTAGGGTTTCCCTTAACTTAGGATGGGCTCCTATAAGTTAGGGATTTGCATGATCTTCCCAAAAAGTTGGAGATTTGGTTGCGTGTTCTATCCGTGCAGGATGGAATATTCTAGAACAAATATTTATAATTGTTTATTTATAATAAAATAATAGGTAATGACCGGGTCGGATTATCCGATTGAGGTCATACCTCGTCATGTCCCCCAGTCCGAAGTTATGAAATGGAATTCATGAAATCGGACTAGAGAGAAAAAAGAAAGTATATCCTATTTAAGGAAAAATTTATAGTGCCATAATGTGTTATGAGAAAATGGCGGCGATGTGATAGGACGTGACAGTTAAGCCATCATTGGGATAACAACTTGGTTTACCCTGCTCTGACGCGTATGCCTGTCCATTTTCCTTTTTGAATTTTGAAAAGTTACCATATAAATAGTACCCCTTTGCACGAGGGTTGAGTTCCAATTTCTCAGAACACCCTCTTTCAAACAAAATGGCCGCTAAAACTGTTGAATCCTCTTCCTCTGTCTCCGCTAGCTCTGAAACCCTGTTCTGCAAATGGGGAGTTGTGTCCTACAACAACCTTGTGCAAGATTACGGGATTAGGGCTGAGTGGAATCCCTTGTTACCGTCAAAAACGGACACAGCCTATCCGTTGAAAAAGGGTAAAATCACGTTATTCAGTGATTTCTTCAAATTCTGCAATTTCCGGTTGCCCATCACCAAATTTCTCAAATCCGTGCTTGATTACTACCACATTCACATTTCCCAAATACATCCACTAGGGTTAGTGAAGCTTCGTCAATTCGAATTTGCGTGTGTGGCTTTAGGGCACGTACCGGAACTCATTGTTTTTAGGGCTTTCTTCGTGCTTGTGTGGAAATCCTCCTTTTTCACTTTTGATCGAAGAGACACTGAGGCTTCTTGTCTGAGGGAAATCCCTACCAGTTCCAGAGACAAAGATTGGAAAAAGAAATTTTTCTACATTGACAGCTCTGTAATTCCTGGCGAGATGCTTTGGAGAAATATGGGGCCAAAGGACAAAGTTAAGGACGACAGTCCTTCTGAAGATGCTTTTATTTCAAATGCCCTATATACAAGATTGTGTGATCGCCCTTTCGAATGTACAGTGATTCCGGAAGGGGCCCTGGTCATGGCGGGGATGAGTCTGCTGTGGTGTGATATCAAACAGTATCCCTCATTTCAAAGGGATGATGAAGGTATACCTTTGCTAATCTCGTATACTACCATTTTGTTGAAAATAACACATATGCACTTTTCAGGGGAATGGAGCTTATTTGACTTTGTCGATCCTCCGCGGCATCTGGCATTGAGAGCTGCCAACCGCGTGCGTGGTGAACAAGAGCCGGATGTGTTAAAGATTCACCTTGACCAATTTTTGCTACCCGCCCTGCCTGCAGATCCTACTGCCTACATTGCCGCTTTTAGCTTCAGCGGGGGTGCTGACGCTGTCAATACAGAGAAAAGACCCACTCGGATAAAGATTACCGGGAGGAAATACATGGCGGCTGGGACGACCACATCATCCGCCAGTGGTGCGGCGATTACCAAAGGTGATATTGTTACTACAACTGAAATCACTAGCCCCACCAATGTGTTGAAAAAACGAAAGACATTTAATCCTCCGAAGCTAACTGCGTTTGAAGCCGTGCAGGCCGCCTATGTCGTACCAATTGGTACACATTTTACATCTTCAGTTATTAATTAGATGCTTTGTGTGACTAAAGTGTGTTTTTAATACAGGGACTACTGGCGCGGTTCAAACTTCACATGTGGCAGCTGTTGATACAACAAATACAAGACCAAGGCCTGTAGCGATATCTCCGGGGTAAAAGGGTTCAAGGTTTCGATTAGCCTAACGCAGGTCGTGGGGTCCCCCCACGTTTGTAGCACGTGGAGGCGGATCACTTTGTTATTATTCACTTTGAATCCTGGATTGAAGGGTTCAACCCAGAATGTCTATGTTAGGTGAGATAATATTGTAGTGAGCCGAGAATAGAACAAGCATGGAGCAAGTTCTAGAGAGGAGAAGTAAGATCAGAGATCAAGGGTGATCTGGAATGGCTGGAATGGGTGGCAAGAGGCTGTTATTTATAGGGAAAGAATCTTCTATAAGAGGAAGCCTTTTACCAGTGATCCGTGGCTACAGTGAGGGACTTGCCCATTTGGGGGTTGAAGGGTTTAGACCTGCGGACAAAAGGGTGTTCTCTGTGCACATGTTCTGTCTGTGCAGAAATGGTTCAGACGTTAAGTGTTGATGTGACCGGACACTGTGCTTGTCCTTTTTACTGTTCTCCTGAGTTTGCGCGTATTGAACCTCTCAACCTTTTAACCTTTTAAGCTGTTATGTATATTAGTCATTTTATTGAGATTTGGGCTACCCCCGTCATCAGCAGCCATGCCCTTGCCATCTGTAGGGGCGGTGATTCCCACTGCTAGCAGCCAACCGGATCCCATACCATCGGCGAGTCCGTCTACCAATGTTAGCTGCGCCATGCCGCCACCTACACTCACCGCTGCTGTGACCGTAACAGCTAGTCCTATTTCCACGCCGCTGACTTCCAGTGTCACACTTTCCCCTGTGTTTACTTCTCCTTTGACTATTTTTTCAACTGTTGGGAAAGAGATTCCTGCCACATCTTCTACTCATGAGGCGACGAGTGCTGGGGACCGTGCCGCTGGTGATACTGGTGGGTCAAGCAGTGGCATTGCTGACGATGGAGCCCGCTTGGGGGATGATCTATACTTGCCTACCATCAACTGGGATCCCAACAATCGGGACAAACGCTATCAACCTCAGTGGAAAATTGCGAAATCTTCTAGGTTGATCTTCCCTCCAGTGGTTCAACATTGGGTTGAGCGGGCTTATCCTCCAGCGGAGGTGGTATATGTAGAAGGGCTGAACAATGAGAACTTGATGAATTCCGCTATTGTTGATTCTGTTAGCCAACCCCGGAGGCTTACAGAGATCTGACGTCGGTGGATGCATGACAATAATGAGCTCCACCGAGCCCAGGCCGCTATTGAAGACTTGACAGATGAGAAATACCGTCTGGATAGTCAACTTCAGGCTGCTGGATTGAGGGAGAGTCGGTTTGTCTCGGAGAAAAATAAGGCCGATGATGACTTAAATAGGGTTACTGCCCACCTTGCCGAAGCGCGGCTTATGTGGGCTCGGGACATAGCGGAAAAGGACCGGGTTATTGCTCATGCTAAAACCGTGTAGGAGGAGCTAGAGCGTAAAGCTGTTAGTGAGGCTCAGAAGGTGAGATCCGAAATGACTGCTCTTGTGGAAAAATTTCGAATTGACACTGATTTTGTGTCACAGGTGCAGGAACGCTATCAAGCATTGACCGTTGAGGTAGAAGCTTCGAATGCCAAAGCTCGGGCAAGACAGGCGGAGTTGGAAGAGCGGGAAGGGCAACTTAGAGAACTCCAACAGCGTTGTGATTCCCTTCTCCTTGAACGGAATACCCTTACCCAATCTTCCGCTACACGCCTAAAGGAGGTGGAGAGTGCTCTGGATCAAGCAAATGCTGAGGTGGAGGGGTTAACCAGTCAACTGGCCGCTTTACGGGGTGACAGAAATTGGCTGATAACCACCGGGCTAGTAGGAGCGTTTGAATATCTTCGCCAATCAGCGCCCTTTACCTCGCTGATAGACCGTCTTTCCGCTGCTGCCTATCAATCCGGTCACCATAATGGGGTTTACCAAGGGTACTTCGACTGTAAACAATCGGAAAAGATTCCTTCTGACTTTCATGTGGCTAGGGGCAAATTTGAAGGTGAAATGGCTGATGCATTGGAGGCGGTATACAACGAGCCGATGTCTGGGTATGCTGACTTAGTGGGTAAGGTGAATGAAGAGGGTACCGAATCTCTTCGTATGATGCTGGACCCCGCGGAAGAGTCTGAGGAAACATAAGTAGTTTTATTTTGCTCATCTGTTTTAAACATTTGTGGCTTTTGTAATAACACTGTTTAGCCTTGGTTTTTGTGAAAATATCCACGTAACTTGTCAGGTATTTAATGCTAATCTCATGTCACACCCCGACTTTCCACGTGTCACCGGTGGGCCCGGTGGGGAGTATCGTGACGTGGTTGACAACATAATAGTCAAACAACACAATATATAATATGCACAGCGGAAGCAAAAGGTAATTATATATTGTGTTGTTTGACTATTATGTTGCCAACCACGTCACGATACTCCCCACCGGGCCCACCGGTGACACGTGGAAAGTCGGGGTGTGACAGGTTGGTATCAGAGCCAACATTGAGTGAATTAAACACTAGCCTTTTGTGTTTAATCTCAATGACACAGTAGCACATTCTTTGACCTTCTGAGTCTAGACTTAACATAGGATTATTCTCAATCCTAATCTGGAAATTTTGCTTCCAAATTTTTATTGGATACGGCACCAAGCAAAGAAGCTGTAATAAAAATTCTCCACGTCTGGAGCCTTGAAATGCTGAGCTTCGCACCGCGAGCAGGATGAGACGTGCAACCAAGGAGAAAGCATTCAGGAATTGAATGAAGAAGAAACTCCTTTGCTGAAAAATCGTTTCCTCAATAGTCCTTATAAGGACATATTTATCTTTTCAGTCCCTTCGAGGACAACACTATTCCTTTCAAGTTCCGCTTAGGGCAACTTTATACTTTTATTTTTATAGTGGAATGATTAAGTTTAAACTTTCATTCTAAACATGAAATATGATATAAATGAAAAAATAACATTCTTTTTATAAGATCTACCATTTTAATAAAATGGCAAAATCTAAAAGGACAAGACCTAGCTTCGGGTCATATTAAGACCGGCCAAGATGGCAGTTCCTCAATTTAGATTCAGATCCTTATTAACATTCCTTTTGCAAGATCTACCATTATAATAAAATGGCAAAATCTAAAAGGACAAGACCTAGCTTTGGGTCATATTAAGACCGGCCAAGATGGCAGTTCCTCAATTTAGATTCAGATCCTTATTAACATTTCAATTTAGAAATTGTTCTGCTTTATTTATTAAACAGAATCTTAAAGGTAAAACCTAGCCTAAATGTCAATGCTGACATGGCCAAGATGGTAAAACCTAGCCTAAATGTCAATGCAGACGTGGCCAAGATGGTAAAACCTAGCCTAAATGTCATTGCAGACATGGCCAAGATGGTAAAGCCTATTCAAAGGATTCCTAACCCAATATAATGATCTCTGAATCATGGGTTTACATCATCAATTAAGATGATCATATTTTTAACCATACGTGGTAATATAGTGCCTACGGGCCTTGCTCATTTCTACATGAGCCAAAATACAGTGGTAGCTATGACTCCCTGTCAGAAAAAGGTAATGAACTAGGTTCGAACCTCAAGGCTTTGATTCTCTGAAATCCTAGCTTATAATTTATAAATGTCCTTGTGACTAGGCCTATTGTGCCAGAATACCTTCATGCTTTGATTCTCTGAAATCATAGCTTATAATTTATAAATGTCCTTGTGACTAGGCATATTGTGCCGGAATACCTTCATGCTTTGATTCTCTGAAATCATAGCTTATAATTTATAAATGTCCTTGCGACTAGGCCTATTGTGCCAGAATACCTTCATGCTCTGATTCTCTGAAATCATAGCTTATAATAAGTGTCCATGTGACTAGGCCTTTGTGCCACCTTAATATCCGTAATGTTTTATAACTAGGATAAATTACAATGCCTCGATTCTCTGAAATCATGGCTTATAAATTAAACTTGTCTACGCGACTAGGCCATTTGTGCTATTACTAACTTATAAATTAGGATTTATGATAAAAATCCTAAATAAAATAAACATCCTTCCTTCCCTGCCAGTATGCATTTTTAAAAGAATCTTAAAGGTGAAACCTAGCCTACGCGGCCAAGATGGTGAAACCTACTCAAGGGATTCAGATCCTTGTTAACGCCTAAGAACGAGTTAGCACTCCTGACAAATGTGATTCGATAAAATCACAACAGTCATCCCTATATTGGAAAATTTTTAATTTCCTAATTTGCCTTATGATCTAGAAATCATGACTTATATCATCTTATAAGATGAATCCATTATAAACATCCATTAGTGATGTTTCGCCTACGGGCCATATTATATTGTCCATTGGTGACACAAACATTACGATCTCTATGATCCCTTGTTTAAGGTAGTGAGCTGCGCTCAAGCCTAATAGTCTATATGATCATTACGATCCTGACTAGTATCATCAGTATGATGATCAAAAAATTCATAATATTGACATCCTTAGTGATGAATTGCCTACGGGCTATATTTTACTCTATTGTCGATAAGACAAAATAGTGGTGATCTTTATGATCCCCTATTCAAAATGGTGGGATTATACCCAAACCTAATAGTCAATATGATCGATGTGATCATGACCAACATCATTAGATACGAAAATTATAAATAGACATCCATTAGTGATGTTAGTTGGTTTACCCTTCTGTCAAGAGAATCGCCTTTCAAGACGATGACAGTTGTAGTCTATGACTCCCTGTCCAAAGGTGAAGAACTATGTTCAAGCCTTAAAAAAAAAAAACTCTTGATCTAATAAGAATGCAGTCTATCACGGCTGCGGTAAGTAAGGCCGCATCAGAACTAGATTCCATAAAGCTGCCAAAGAAGGAGCAGCTAAGCCTGGAAAGGCTAAAGGAAGAAATGCCTGAACTTACCTGATGAATGCCAAGAGGCAGTTCACGAAGACATCAAGTACAACCCTTATCATTTACCAATGATAATTTATGCTAAGTGTCCTGATTTAGTACAGGCAATAATAAATCTTCATAAACCATAAGCTTAGCAAACTTTTATATTATCCACAAGGTATAACTTACCAAGGAAACCATAGTAACTGATTCTTCTAGTATCGGCAAGGAATCCTTCCGAAAAATATAAGAGTACTCTATCTTCGCATAAAGTACGACAACATATGTTATTTTAACTATTTTTCTCATTGTTTTTCTATCGCCTGCGAATGCCAAACTATGTTTGATAAAAGTGCCATATGAGGATTGGCGTATCCTAGTGTGTCCCATAGATTACTTCCATGCCTGATCAGTATGGAGGTTTAATGCATGGAACCCCTGAGATATCCCAATAGTCATATTGTCCTAAAGTCGACTAGTAGTATTCAAAGAAGATATCCAGAATGGAATTGTCCAAGTAAATGTTCCCAATTAAGGAATTCGTAGACTTATAACAAAAATGTGTCACTTATTTGACACAAGCAATGATGGGTGAACTAGAGCCTGAGATATGGAAATCTCTGTAACCTCCTTGTATCTTGACTATCTTCTCATAAGTTTTCCCTGCTTACCTCCTAGAAGGCAGGTAGAATTAAGATTAACATCCCGCTGTGGGCTGGAGTATTATGAAAGACTCCATATTGATTATGGAATAATCGAAACCTTGATTAAGTGGGTTTTAAGACATAGGTTCATATAACTTGACTCAATTTTTGAGGGTTTTATGTTATTGAATAAGAAAGACGGATCATCTTGCTTATGCATTATTACCGCAACCCTAACTAGGCAATGATTAAGAATTTCCATCAGCTACTCAGGATCGTCGAATTATTCAACTAGTTATAAGGATTAGCTATTCTTTAATAATAGTTTTAAGCAACGGTTGGGATAACCATCTCACCTTAAGATAAACTTTCTATAATAGTTGATATATAAGCATCAAGGCTGCTCCTTTGAAGACCTTGTATAGATGGAATGTTAAACGTCCATTGATAGGACAATAGATTGGTAAGTCCAATCATCAGGATCCGAAAGTTGCATTAGAAACGACCAATAAGATCACGCAAATTCATAATCATCTGTAAGATGCCAGCATTCGGCAGAAAATAAAGGATTAATGAAAATAGCAAACCTCCTAAATTCTTATTAAAGAATAAGGTTCAACAATAGATATCACCCTGGAAGGGTGTGCTAAATTTGTTAAATTATCGGGCTAGTTAAGCTTCGAGAACATAGAATCATTCGAATGAAATCGAATGTATCAAGATCAAATAGCTTACGAGCCAAGACCTAATTAAGGGGCTTGGTGGAGCGCGCAATGTGACCCCCGCACTAATGAGTTAGCGACGTGTCACCAATAAGTCGAAAAGCACTATCACATAATGATATGCAGAACTATGATAGTATGAGCAACCTATGTCGATTAAGGATCGACAGGATTAGAAGCTCCAAAAAGATATATGTGCCTATTATAAAGGTCGATTGTAGTGCCTTAGAGACTCAAAGGTACTGGGGAAGATTAAGCCCAATATAAGGTAGAAAATACTTCCCTTACTTTAACAAATCTCGAGGTCGAGATTTCTTCTAAGGGGGTGAGGATGTAACACCTCGAAAATTCACGTCCTATAATGTATCGACACGTGTCATAGGTTTGAACGTGTGAAAGAATGTTCTGAAAGGACTAAAGTTGACAAACTTGAAAAGTATATGAAAATACGAGTTCTAAATGTCAACAGTGAATAAATATATTGTACATTAACCCTACATAATGTTTATACCATCAAACGAATAACTCATGGATCATACGAAGCTAAAAGTGAGAGATTTCAAACTACAGGGGTTAAATGTGTCAACATGTTTAAGGTATACCTCTGAGTGACCTTTTGACAAACCCGATGCTTTGTAACTGTTAAGTATGCTCACTAGAATGCACGATATAAATTTCATAAAGTTTCGTTATCGTATGAGAAAGTTATGATCAAATTCGTGTGCGAGGGGTTAAAGCGTTAACGTTGAAAGTTATGACTTTTCGGGTTAACCGGAAGTGTCCAGGGACTTGGCAAAGAGGGTATAAGTCCTAAAGCCCTTGTAGGTAAATAATAAGGGGTCAAATTGCAATATATAATCTTAGTTGACCTTTCGTGAAGCCAAGGGACAAGATGCAAAAACAAGAAAATGGAAAAATCTGATTTTAAGGCTCATGCGTGCCGCGTAAAGGATGCTTAACCTTTACGCGGGCCGCGTCCGACGCCCAGACACAGAAAATGCAAACAGCCTCCTGTATACGCGAAAAATGGACCCAAAACGGATGTTTCACTTCATGTGCGACCCCTAAGTGCCTCCTAGAACCTTAGGGACATGTGTTGATGAGTTGTGGTCAGTTGTAGCTTGAGTTGTCAACATTTTGTGGTGGATTAAACACTATATAAAGGACCAAAGTTGCAACCAAGTTCCACACACCTTCTCTTGCATTCCTGATCAATTCTGGAGCTCCCAAGCAGGCTCAAGTGATCATAATTCGTGCATAGGACTCTTGTAAGTTTGCTTGACCCTTCTTAGTTAAGTTTTAGCTTAGTTTTAGCTTAAAAGTCAAACCGTCGTAATTAACGGTTGACTTTAAGATTAATCACTAATGGTCCAGTGATTAGTCGAATCAAAAGTAGTTATAAGTTGGTAATTATGTGGGTAATAAACCCTCAAAAGGGTTCCCCCTGATTCCCATTCTAACTAGGTCAAATGTCGGGTCAAACTTGTATTTAAAAAGTCAACAGAATGTGTAAATTACAATTTATGCATAATTAGCAATGTAGAACACATACAACCTGTTTGATCATTGATATAACTTGGCAACGAGTGTAAGAACATGTCTAAACATGTTCAACCCGACAATTTACTGTTTAGACCCGGTTCGGAACCGAAAGACGCAAAGCTTTGACTTTTGCTTTGACTTTTGCTTTGACTTCAGTTTTGACCCGTTTTGGTATGTTTTAGAAATACCTAAGAGCTTCATTTGGACCAGGTTACATGCTAGTATAACCCTCTGTGATTATACACCATGGTTCATTAGTTAACCCATTAATACGCATGATTCCGTTAATTGCCCATATGTTGACCATTATGCCCTTTTCACTTTAAAACGTGATTTTTTGAAATGTAAAAGAGTAGAAACTTTACCTACTGATATTTAAACTTGCATACAAAATTTGACATCAGTTTGAGGTGTAGGTTAAGAGTTATACTCATTAGCGTAAAATGAAAGCTTTATGATTAATAAAACGGCGTAATTAGCGTATAGCCTAGTTAAGCCTACTTTTTTATATCAAACTTATTACCCACTGATATAATATATTATTTTGGGATTTTTAAAGATTTTTAATTAATTTTAGGCTGAGCATAACTCATAGTCGTAGGCTTAATCCGGTAATTGTCGGTTTTGCCCTTACGGGCTATAAAATGAGTTTTACATATCTAAACGACTCCAAACCTTTTTCTACTGATCACATATGATAAATAAATTATTTTAAGCCTTCTGGAAATATAAAAATATCAGATTTATGTATCGAACCCGGAAATGGCTTCTAATCGCCTTTTAAGCGTTTTTAACGCATAATATGTATTAAAACTATTTTTAAACATACAAGGGTGATACCTACTGATATTTGAGGCAAATTATAATATTTTAACAGTAAGAAAAGGTTGATAAACTCAGACGTCAGTTTTGGGTTTTTCGGCTTATGTGAAATTACCAAAATACCCCTACGGGGCATAGTTTGTGATTAAATTCATTTCGGGCATAATGAAAGACATCTTACTGATGTCACAACATATATGAAGCATATTAACTTAGGAAACCTGTAAATGGCTCTCATCACTACCCGTTACGCTTATTACGCGTTCGGTTCGGTTTATGTAACTAGTTTACATAAACTAGCCTAAACGGGTCAAACCTTAATGGTTTTATCTCAAAATCCAGAATTTGCATGAAGGACCCATATTAAGCAAGTCTCTGAACTTGTTGGGTCTAAATCACATTCTATCCGGTCTTCGCCTAATCGTGCGTTTGAACCGTATATTTCTCTAAGACTAACCGGTCTAAGCTTAGGCTTAATTAAAGACCCGTTTGCATTCTAATTGGTTATTTATACCATCATTCCAGACTAGAGCCTTCCGGTAAATTGTACCTACGCTTACTTAAGTGAATACGGCTGAGTTATTAATTCTTGCTATTTAAGACAGGAGCTAGCTCAGGTAAATACTCTTAACTTATTTTCCCTATACGAGCTTGGGATACGGTATAATGATACCGCTTGGTCGGGTATTGAATGTTTAATCGGATTGTGATTAAATTATTGAGGTAACCCGGTTTAATCTGTATTGTTTGAAATAAAAGCCTTTAGGGGTTAATGACCATGTCCCGGATATCCTTGACATCATTGTATTATAAAATGGCCACGTTTTAAGCACGGGGTGTAGGCATACACCTGACAGTTGTTTAAGTAATAACGGTATCTCACTTCCATGTGGGCCTATGCTTGTGGTGTGTCTGTTAATCTGACTCGTTTTCTACATTGGGCCCTGAACGTACAACGAACATGTAAATCTGTATACAAGATTATAAATATGATTGTCCTAAGTTATAAAAGATTAATTTTGCCTCTGTGCATTTTAATCAAAGTGTCAAAATGTGTTGTGCCTGGTGCATCTAAATCAATTTTCTTAAACTCTTTTCAAATGAGTCAGTTGAGTGTATTTACCAGTGAAAACTGACGTATTTTCAAAAGTCTAAGTGACAGGTACAAGTACGTAATAGGCTGGAAGCTGCTCAGGACGTTAATAAGGAATCTTGCAAGTTCTAGGCGTCTAAAGTCTGTTGAATAAAATTTATGTTTTTAAGATCCGCCTGTGGATCCTTTACTTTCCGTTGTAATACTGGATATTACTTTATATTCGGATTGTAATATATTTATCTTTTGCTTCCGCTGTGCATTTATATATTGTGTTGTTTGACTATTATGTTGCCAACCACGTCACGATACTCCCCACCGGGCCCACCGGTGACACGTGGAAAGTCGGGGTGTGACATCTCATGATGTATGCAGCCACCCTTCTGCTGAAGTGTGGCGATTTGACCCGTAATGATCATTTGCCATTAATGCTGCTGTCGTCATCTCTGTCAAAACTGTTTGCCCCTCTATAAATTATGTTTCTTTTTTCTGTATTTGGTAACTAAGAAATATGAGTCGGAGAAGTTATAAGCAAAGACTTTCCGATATTTTCCGACGTCTAGATGCCGCTGATGGCCTGGTTCAGCTGCAAACTCTGGTGACCAAGTCAATGATTCGGAGGAGAAGAAGACCTAATGCCACTCCTTCCCGGGCGAATCGTTGCAACACCCCGAAAATATAAAACTTTATAATATAATTATAAAATGTGGAGTAAACAAGAACGAACTAACTAGGAATAGGTAACCTAGTTAGATATAAGTCTTGTAATATCAAATAAATGGATGGAGAATTCCTAAATCATAAAGAAAACAATAATTGAGGGACTAGAATGGTTAAACTTGAAACTTGATTTATTAACAAATAAAATAAACCCCAAACACACACATCAGTGTGTGCCTGGGTCGATCAGAACACAGGAGCGACCAAGAGCTCCTCCCTAAACCCCAACTCTCATAAAAATTGATCAATTGAAGGTCCAATTCAGTCCCAAATCGATTTCCAAGCACGAAATTGTGATCTCCTCTAAAAAGGGATCATAAGGTATGTAATTTCAATGCAAAATCTTCACCCAAATTTCTGAGTGAATTCATGGAATTCAAGAATTGATGTTGCATGTTAGTTGTTTGGAAAGACATAGTGACTAGGGACAAACCCTAGTTAATTACTTGTTGAAATTTTGCTTAATTCTAGTGAATTCCATAATCACCATTGAAGGTGATAAGTGGGTTTTGTAGGAGCATGTAAAACACTAGAATTTGATTGTTTTTCTAGTATAATTTGAATTCTAGGAAGTAAATTCAGATATTGATAATGTGAAAATTGATATGAGCATGCTTAGTAGATGCTAATGTTGGCTAAATAACAAGCCATGAACATGATTATAAGCTTTGAGAAATTATGCCCTTAAGGTGTTTGTAAAAATGCCTCAAAGAAGGCTTAGAAACTGAAATTTGAGCTAAAACGCATAATTGTAAGTTTCGGCAAACTATGCGATACATGCTAAGAAAAGAGTTCTAAACATGTTGAATTGAACTCTTTAGGTAAGGAATCCGGATCGTCAAGTGGACAAGCCGGTGGAGATACGCGTTTGAAGAGGATGCTTCAAAGGTACGTGACTTGTCGTCCCGTTACATTGATGTAGATAAGCCTAGTCGTAGATATGTTTAATGTTGTTATAGCGAAAATAGTTGCGTTTGGTGAGTCTAGGAAGTGATGGAATTCACTCGACAAACCAAACGGGTCAAAAGAAATAGTTGAAATAGGTATGATGTCGAAATAGTGAAATTGTAATCCTTTGGTAAGTCTAAGAAGTGATGGAAATTCACTCGACAAACCAAACGGGTCAAAATAAATAATCGGTTAGATGTGTTTATTGATAATATTGCTAAAAAAATTTGTCATAAAGGGAAGTGGGTAAAGTGATGTAATTCACTAGATAAAGAATGGGTTAAAATAATGGTCAAAATGGTAGTGTTCGGAGTGACTCGAACGTCACTCGCTAAATTGAGTTATAAAAGCAGAAACCTTGGATTAGAAGGGATACGCTAAGGTTGGCAGGCCCGGGAAGGGGTAATTATGGTTAGAAAGCAATATCGACGAATTATGAAGGAATGTAACTTGACCCGTTACATTAAGCGTGTTGTTGATAAGTTTTGTAAATCGTATTGTCGGATAGAAA
Source organism: Helianthus tuberosus (assembly GCA_030545235.1). Lineage (NCBI taxonomy): Eukaryota > Viridiplantae > Streptophyta > Magnoliopsida > Asterales > Asteraceae > Helianthus > Helianthus tuberosus. The sequence continues at coordinate 17,015,850 of CM060369.1, read as the reverse complement.
ATTTGCGTTGATTATAGTGATTATGATTACTATGTGGATTGATAGACTTAGAATAGTCAATGAACCAATTGGTAGTCATCATAGTGGAGGGGTTCCACAAGATGAGCCAACGGATCTAATAGTTGCGTAAATTGTAGCTTTAATGTTCTAGTAGTTGATAATGGCGATAATAATCACAAAGCATTAAACCATGAAATTGGTAAGAAATGCGGGTGATAATAAGCCTCGGATGTTGGGCATAAGGTGCCATAAACTTATTAATTAAACGGTAGTAAAATGGGTAAAGTTAGAGTGGGTCGAATAATTGCATAATGACATATAGTCTTTCGGTCCGTAAATAAATTTTTCGGTATGATAACTGTAATAGGCACGTCGGTAATGAATTTACAGACGTATAAGAAAAAGAATCACTTAAAACGGATCTACGGATCAAAAGTTATGGACACTTGAAGTTAAAATTTAGAATTTCCGGAGCTGGCAGCAAATGCAGGTCACAACCTTGCATCTGCTGGAAAATCGTTTCTGCCGCGCCACGCGGCAGGATCATCAACAACCGCCGCGACACGCGACGTCTCAAATGGAACCTGCCGCGGCGCGCGATAGGGTAACATTCAAAAAAAATGTTGGGTTTCTCATGTATTGATGCTAGGACTTGTTTGTATGATACAAATTGTTGTCAAAACTAACGTTCTGGATGATTTTGACCTTAGGTGACTATGGTGAACTTACGGATGACGGTCAAGCAAATGTCGAAGAACCGAACACAATTTTTGAAGCTTCCGCAAATATTTTAACTCTTAGTAGATTATGTTATAGGTTGTAAACATATTGTTAAACAACATTTTGAATGTTTTGAATTAGTCGTTAGTCGACTAATGTTTTGTTACTTTTGAACCGTACTAAATGAAATTTTATGGTCTAACTTAGACATCTTTTATAAAATGGTAAGAATCTTTATTAAATCCAAGTAAAATTAGACGGGTGTTACAAGTTGGTAATCAGAGCTTAAGGTTGTCAACAAAGTGTTCGGTTCAAGCTTGATCGATCATCCGGTAAGAATTATTTGCTTTAGTAGACTTACTAGAATACTAGAAAAAGGAAATTTAAATTGATATGCACGGGAAGTGCGTGTTTACACACTCAAACCCGGAAAAGTGCACTAAGCATAAATGGTTTAAGCAAGTGGTGAACTTGGCTAGATCAAAATGAAAGACGCATATGTCATAGATGAAATGTTTAACAATTAGTGTAAACATTTGAATTTCAAGATGACGTAAAGATGGGGGGAGTGTATAAATACGCTCGAACCCGGGAAAATACACTAAGTAAGAAAGGTAAGGCAAGATATATACTTGACCAAACCGAAAAAGAATAACACATTATTTATGACTGAGTAAGAATGATATAAATTTTCGTATAATAAGATGGAAATGAATTAAATAATTATTGATAAATCGTGTTGGATGTTTCAGTTAAAGAAATGTCTGGAGTAACCGGAGATGATTCGACATCTCAATTGACTGAACAAATGAAAGCAAAGATTTCCGAGACGGTCGGAAAAGCTCTAGAAAATAGTCTATCACAGTATATTGATAGATTACAAACCACAATCGTGCCGGTGGTGAACGATATGATGGCTTAATTGAAAGACAGCATACTACAAGAAATAGAAGAAATGAGGGTGTTGGATATGAATCCAAGATCCGTAAAGAAGTCCAAGTCTAATAAAACTCCCAAGAAGGTGGTTACAAAAAGTGTGTTACATCAGTGCAGAGTTTGTGGAAAAATTCACAAGGGCACATGTGGTAAGCCAAGACATAAAAAGTCTAAATGTCCAGAGAGGCTCGGAACCAAGGACACAACCGACACAAAGTCTGATGCCCAGAAATCAAGGACAAAGTTGTTTTATATAACAGCCACAGAGACTAAAGCTGAACCTGATGTCGCTTCAGGTATACTCTTGTAAATTAAATTTCAGTATGAATTTTTAATTATTATGAGTGCAAATAAATCGCTTGTTTTATATCGATTTATTCAACATCCTACATTCGCGTTAACGAAATTACCCATGCTTTGAGAAATAGAAATAGGTAATAACAAAAGTTCTATTGTTTATAAGAGGTGCTGAAACTGTACATTAAGCATCGAGGTAAAAGTAATCTCGATAGACATTACAATGGGAAGGAGTGCGTGTACACTCGGACCCGGAAATTGCAATAATAATAAATAGCGAACACAAGGTTATTGACTTGGCCGAACTAAATAAAATGCGTAGGAGCGTCATTTACATCAACAGACGATGTAGATAAATTTCATGCAACGATAAACAATAATAAGATTAAATGAATTAATTCTGTTATTGTTTCGATAGGATTAAGGTTAAGGATGAGAAATTAAAATTCGGACCGAGAATATCCGCGAAAAAGAAGTTAAATGAATGATACGTATTATTCGCTACTATGAATAATACAGTATCAATAAATGCAAATTTAGAAACTTGGGTATGGGTAACCATCCAAGTAATACATTATTAATCAAATCCTCATGAGAAAGAACGATGATTGCAGCGATGGATGTGATTATATAAAAGCCTAGTAAAATAAACCTTATGAAAGTATTAGAATAAGAACGGGTAAACCCCAAAAGCCGTATAACCACAAAAGTGGTTTTACCAGATAAGACTTAAGAAATGGACTTTCGAAATATTAGTAAAAGAAACAGACCTAAGGGTCGCTAACAACAGAAAGGTGGTGCTCGGATTAAATAAGCAAAATGCTTGATAATAAAGGTAAACGAAAGTCGGATGATGGGAGCGTGTTACATTAAGGTAATAAGCCCAAGGGAAAGGATAATAATCAAGGTTAATAAAAATATAAACCAATAAACAAGAATGTTAGGGAATAAGGGCGACGGAATACGCTAACACTACTGAATAAATCAAAACGAAGTCTTAACACATGCCAGAATGGCTGCTTTGATAGTGACTTCGGTAAAATACCCGATAGATGGGTAGGAATACGGATCTATACGTAAACCAAGAGACGGTGGCGCAGATTAAAAGTCAAAAGACTTGGATTGAGAGTTATGACTAAAGGACAATAAAATTTCGCAAAAACAGAAATTTCGATAGTTATGTTCAACTATTTTAATGTTGGACGGGCCGAATAAAGTATAATACTTGATATCCCAAGCAAGCGCAACCCGAATAATGAAGGTGCGAAATATTACTGAACCAATGTGATAGGTCGTAAAAGAATATGGAAAGGAAAACGCAAACCAATAAAACCGGGGTGTTAAAAACATTAAGATAACGAACCTGGTAACGGGTTGAAAGGAATAGGGGCGTATATTGAATGACGGTATGAGCGAAACAAACCAACGCGAAAGGGATATAAGAAGTCATAGAGTTGGAAAGATAATCCGAAAGAAAGCGGGTGTAGCCTTGGGCTACGATCGAATCAATAAAATTCGAAAATAAATTAATTTTGAGGCTTAAGAAGGATGCCATGACACCAGAAATGTATTTCTAAGTATACGAAAATTTCACAAGAAAATATGATGGTGATTAATCGGTCTAGCCGATGAGATCATCTAAAGTCAAAATAGTGTTGCGATTTATATAAAACACTTGTCAATATAGGGCAGTATGGAATAAATGTATTGACGAACTCATACTATTGAGTGGTCAAATGACGATTGAGACGAATAGGCAGTAAGATAAGAAACACAAGACACAAGTTAAAGTCCATGAGGACCTACATGTGGAAAATGTATGCGTTAAGGCAAATGATAACTTTTGACTAAAAGAAATAAGGTCCGAAAAACAAAGCTAAGTTAGTTTGGCCCAAACCAAAGAACTATTTAATAAAGGTTTCGAGGACGAAACCTCTTTAAGGGGGGTAGACTTATAACACCCCGAAAATATAAAACTTTATAATATAATTATAAAGTGTGGAATAAACAAGAACGAACTAACTAGGAATAGGTAACCCAGTTAGATATAAGTCTTGTAATATCAAATAAATGGATGGAGAATTCCTAAATCATAAAGAAAACAATAATTGAGGGACTAGAATGGTTAAACTTGAAACTTGATTTATTAACAAATAAAATAAACCCCAAACACACACATCAGTGTGTGCCTGGGTCGATCAGAACACAGGAGCGACCAAGAGCTCCTCCCTAAACCCCAACTCTCATAAAAATTGATCAATTGAAGGTCCAATTCAGTCCCAAATCGATTTCCAAGCACGAAATTGTGATCTCCTCTAAAAAGGGATCATAAGGTATGTAATTTCAATGCAAAATCTTCACCCAAATTTCTGAGTGAATTCATGGAATTCAAGAATTGATGTTGCATGTTAGTTGTTTGGAAAGACATAGTGACTAGGGACAAACCCTAGTTAATTACTTGTTGAAATTTTGCTTAATTCTAGTGAATTCCATAATCACCATTGAAGGTGATAAGTGGGTTTTGTAGGAGCATGTAAAACACTAGAATTTGATTGTTTTTCTAGTATAATTTGAATTCTAGGAAGTAAATTCAGATATTGATAATGTGAAAATTGATATGAGCATGCTTAGTAGATGCTAATGTTGGCTAAATAACAAGCCATGAACATGATTATAAGCTTTGAGAAATTATGCCCTTAAGGTGTTTGTAAAAATGCCTCAAAGAAGGCTTAGAAACTGAAATTTGAGCTAAAACGCATAATTGTAAGTTTCGGCAAACTATGCGATACATGCTAAGAAAAGAGTTCTAAACATGTTGAATTGAACTCTTTAGGTAAGGAATCCGGATCGTCAAGTGGACAAGCCGGTGGAGATACGCGTTTGAAGAGGATGCTTCAAAGGTACGTGACTTGTCGTCCCGTTACATTGATGTAGATAAGCCTAGTCGTAGATATGTTTAATGTTGTTATAGCGAAAATAGTTGCGTTTGGTGAGTCTAGGAAGTGATGGAATTCACTCGACAAACCAAACGGGTCAAAAGAAATAGTTGAAATAGGTATGATGTCGAAATAGTGAAATTGTAATCCTTTGGTAAGTCTAAGAAGTGATATAATTCACTCGACAAACCAAACGGGTCAAAATAAATAATCGGTTAGATATGTTTATTGATAATATTGCTAAAAAAATTTGTCATAAAGGGAAGTGGGTAAAGTGATGTAATTCACTAGATAAAGAATGGGTTAAAATAATGGTCAAAATGGTAGTGTTCGGAGTGACTCGAACGTCACTCGCTAAATTGAGTTATAAAAGCAGAAACCTTGGATTATAAGGGATACGCTAAGGTTGGCAGGCCCGGGAAGGGGTAATTATGGTTAGAAAGCAATATCGACAAATTATGAAGGAATGTAACTTGACCCGTTACATTAAGCGTGTTGTTGATAAGTTTTGTAAATCGTATTGTCGGATAGAAAATTTGCGTTGATTATAGTGATTATGATTACTATGTGGATTGATAGACTTAGAATAGTCAATGAACCAATTGATAGTCATCATAGTGGAGGGGTTCCACAAGATGAGCCAACGGATCTAATAGTTGCGTAAATTGTAGCTTTAATGTTCTAGTAGTTGATAATGGCGATAATAATCACAAAGCGTTAAACCATGAAATTGGTAAGAAATGCGGGTGATAATAAGCCTCGGATGTTGGGCATAAGGTGCCATAAACTTATTAGTTAAACGGTAGTAAAATGGGTAAAGTTAGAGTGGGTCGAATAATTGCATAATGACATATAGTCTTTCGGTCCGTAAATAAATTTTTTGGTATGATAACTGTAATAGGCACGTCGGTAATGAATTTATAGACGTATAGGAAAAAGAATCACTTAAAACGGATCTACGGATCAAAAGTTATGGACACTTGAAGTTAAAATTTAGAATTTCCGGAGCTGGCAGCAAATGCAGGTCACATCCTTGCATCTGCTGGAAAATCGTTTCTGCCGCGCCACACGGCAGGATCATCAACAACCGCCGCGACACGCGGGGGTCGCCACGCCACGCGACGTCTCAAGTGGAACCTGCGGCGACGCGCGACAGGGTAACATTCAAAAAAAAATGTTGGGTTTCTCATGTATTGATGCTAGGACTTGTTTGTATGATACAAATTGTTGTCAAAACTAACGTTCTGGATGGTTTTGACCTTAGGTGACTATGGTGAACTTACGGATGACGGTCAAGCAAATGTCGAAGAACCGAACACAATTTTTGAAGCTTCCGCAAATATTTTAACTCTTAGTAGACTATGTTATAGGTTGTAAACATATTGTTAAACAACATTTTGAATGTTTTGAATTAGTCGTTAGTCGACTAATGTTTTGTTACTTTTGAACCGTACTAAATGAAATTTTATGATCTAACTTAGACATCTTTTATAAAATGGTAAGAATCTTTATTAAATCCAAGTAAAATTAGACGGGTGTTACAATCGTGCATGCCAGAGTATTGTTTATGAGGATAGTTTACCAACTGAAACCGGCATGACGTCACTATCAGCCGACCATCTGATGCAACTCATTCCGGCCGATCATATTCAACGTTGCCCTTTAGTGTACCAACGTCGTCGTCGTGGTCATGCCGGAAGAGATTCTGTTGACAATCCGGCGGTGGTATATCCACTGGTGATTGGGGAATCGACTGATGACTTGACCATTGATCCCCGTGTGTTGGATTGTGGTAAGGTGCTGCATACCCCTGCAGAGGTGATGGCGACCAGTTCCCACAAGTAGGTGTTAGAACATGTTCCTTTTCTGGTTCCCATGTGTTTGGTTTCTTAACACTAGGGACAGGTACTTGGTTTTGTGTAAGATAGCTTGTATGTATGTTTTGTTAAAATACCTATCTTTTGGTAGCGGTTATTGTATCTATTACCAAGATACCCGCTTTCAGCGCTGTATATTTTGACCCTATGACTTATGTATATGAAAATATTTTCGAGTTTAAGGGCACTGTTGTTTACCGCTTTGTGCAATTTGTTTGCGATGGTAATTTTACGTAATGAGATAAAACAAAAGGAAATAACTTTTATTAAACTCGAAACTTAAATGAAAAGAAGCAACATCGCTGTGGATGGATTACACTTGTTTATGCCAAAAAGAAAAGTTTGATCTTGCTGTTAGGAGCAAGGTGTTACATGTAACATTTTTTCAACTGAGCAATGTTCCAGCTACGCGGTGTTAGGGGTGGATTTCTAAATGACCAGTGATCCTTATTTGTTGTTGGATTTAGTGATCCTCAATTCTGTCTGAAGTAGTGATCCTCAGAAGTGTTGCAGGATCAGGATCATGGATCACTATAAGGATCCCAGTACTAACTAACGATTGTCTACTTTGAATTCGTAAATGTTTTGCAGGAATATCAACTTGGACTTAGTCTTGGCGACATTCCTGGAGAATATTCTTAGTCTATTCCGCACGTGCTTGGCCAGAAATGGACGTTGTGGAGTCGTGGAAGACTTGCACCATTTGCGGAATGTTAGTTAGGCTTGATATTTTCTATTTGTAAAGGGGTAGCGAGCTATATTAGAGACACTTAGCTATTTTTGGCTACACACACACTCATACAACCGCTCTCACTGGCTCTCGACAAAACACTTAGCATTTTTCATACATTTCTACACGTTACACTATAGTGATCCTTGTACTTAGCTCGCTATCATCCGAAGTTGTAACAGATTGTTTGTTTAATTTGAGTTGGTGATCGGTAGTTTCCATCACCCGGGGTTTTTTGTGCCGGAGATCAACTCTTGATCAAGGGCTTTTTCCCCGTATAAATCTTCGTGTCATTTGTTCATTACACTTGATAGTGATCCTTATTATTGTTCATCAATTCAAGCATCATACCTCACAACAGAAAGTTTGGTTACATTGTCATTGCTTGATTTTTGACCAAAACAGTTTGGCGCCCACCGTGGGGCAATTGGTGCTTCATTCTTAGAAAGATTCGTGTTTTCGTGGCCAATTCGGTTCGCTACAACCAAACAGATGGCTTCCACGGTGAAGAATACTTCAAGTTTGATGCCCTCATTCAGTTCCTCACAAGGCGTTCCTCCTTTGCCTCCACCACCTTCTGGATCCCAGAAGAATGCTGAGAATGCTGCGAAGAAACCAACTCCTATTTTCCAAAAACCACCTACTTCTTCTGTTTCAACTAATCCTACTACTAATGATCTCTATGCCTTGATTTTGCAGATGAAGAATCATGCACAAGAGCAGGATAAGACCAACGAAAGGATCCTCCGGGAGATCGATGAAATCAAGAAATAGAAGAAATCAGTGGAGGATCACTCCCCTCTGATGCCAAGATCACTGAACTTCGACACTCCGTTCATAACCTCACAATACTCAGCGGTTCCGGACGTGCAATACTTGGGTGAACTATCAGGAAGGCGTTATGGGACAACAACAATGAGTCAGGCATTTGGCTCTTGCTTCCAGCCTCAAGGATCCTCTTCTCAACCATTAGGATCCTCTTCTCAGCATCAGGGATACTTCACGTCAGGAGGATATGTGGGAATGCATGCAGTCCAAGGATCCTCCCAGGTCCAAGGATCCTCCCAGGTCCGAGGATCCTCCCAGGTCCAAGGATCCTCCCAGGTCCCAGGATCCTCCCAGGTCCTTGGATCCTCTCTGGTCCCAGGATCCTCCCTTGTTCAAGGATCCTCCCTGGTCCCAGGATCCTTTCAGATTCAAGGATCATCACAATTCCAAGGATCCAACCCCCTTCAAAATCAAGGATCCTCGAGAAATATGCAACCTCAGAACTCAGACGTCCATCAAGGAGACTTCATACCAATGCAGACCATTTCCTCCTCTGGTCCTTCAATCATGCCAGAGTCTCGACAAGATGGATTCACATCCGCAATTCCAAACTCGAATCCTGTGGGAGGTAACACTTTTAATAATTTATATAACACTAACCATGGCTTTATGCAGGATACAGGTATCAATCAGGCCATGGCTAGGGAACTGCAGAAGCTTAAGGATATGATATCCAGTGTACCAGGAGTGGTTAAACCCATTCCTGAGATCGCGGATGGTAGCCATAGGATATCTCGTTTTGCACCACCTTTGTGTGATGCTGAGATACCCAAAAGATTCCAGATACCATCAATGAAGCTATATAATGGTTCAACGGACCCAGAAGAGCATGTAGCTCAATACAGGGAGAGGATGGAGATCAATCCAATTCCGAAAAGGTTGAAAGAAGCATGTCTATGCAAGGGATTTGGGTCCACACTTACAGGATCTGCTCTTAAATGGCTGCTAAGTCTTCCCCCTTACTCTATTACTTCATTTGCTCATTTAGTTAACTTGTTCAATAGTCAATTCTCTTGTAGCAGAAAGTTTGAACGATTAACTAGTGATCTATATAGGGTAACACAAGGTCAAAATGAATCACTTAGAGATTATATCACTAAGTTTAGTAAAGAATCCTTAGATATTCCCAATTTGGATATAGCTACGGCTGTGGAAGCCTTTAAAATGGGATTGCTTAGGGATTCATTATTCTATGATGATCTTGTTATGACACCTTGCAGGAATCTTGATGAAGTAAGGACTAGGGCCCTTAGGTTCATCCGCCTAGAGGATGACAAAAGGATCCAGGACAGATTGACAGGATCCTCAAAACAGGATAAGCAAGGATCCTACTTCAGGAACAACAAATCCAAGTCCTATAACAGATCTGATAACCAGAATGTGCACGCGGTGGAACAAGAAGAGGATGATGAGAATTATCCTCCTATTTCTGAATATTGTTTCTCTGTTGATAACAATGAACTAATCCTTGCAATGCAGAATCTAGGTGAGAAAGCTAGGTGGCCAAGGAAAAGTGATAAACCAGCTGCTACAAAGGATAAATCCAAGTGGTGTGCATATCATGAGGATTTTGGGCATCTCACTGAAGAATGTATTGCACTTAGAAAGGAAATTGGTTATTTGTTGAGCAAGGGGCATTTAAAGGAACTCTTGGGACGAAAGAAGTCAAGAACCCAGGATCCTGAAAGGATCCCGGAAAGGGCTCCTGCTCCCCCGGCAGATACACAAGTCATAAATTTCATATCCGGTGGATCAGACATCTGTGGTACATCCTTCTCAGCAGCAAAAAGACACGCTAAGGAAACCAAGGTGGATAACGGAGACAGACCCGTAAGGACCTCCGTTGTCACCCAGGATAAAGTCATTACTTTTGATGAGGATGATCGTGTTGACATCCAGGATCCTCACCATGACGGTCTCGTAATTACATTGTTTATTTCTAACCACTTTGTTCGCAGGATCCTTATAGATGGAGGAAGCTCTGTGAACATCATTCAGCTGGATGTTCTCAAGAAAATGAATATCCCAGAGTCCGATATTATCCCAAGATCCTCAGTACTTGTGGGATTCAGTGGAGAAACAAAGAATACATTGGGGGACATCAAACTCCCAATCTATATTGAAGGATTGCATTCTTATCAAAAGTTTTGTGTTATTGATTGCTTATCGTGTTGTAACGTTATCCTTGGCAGGCCATGGATACATGATATGAAGGCAGTTCCATCCACCTATCATCAGTGTGTAAAGCTTCCAAGTCCATGGGGAGTGGTGAAAATTGAGAGTGATCAACAGGAGGCTAAGAATTGCTATACCTCATAAATGAAACCAGCCTCAAGACCAAGGGAGCAATAGCAATTAAAGTATCCTTCAAGAGACGTCTTGGAGGCAAGAGAACAGGATTTGAAAGAAATCCTCATGGATCCCGATGATCCTGAATCCAAGATCTTCGTAGGGTCAGGGATCCTCAGCGATATTGAACAAGAGCTAGTATCCTTTCTCAAAAGAAGGAAGACCACCTTTGCCTGGAAACATGAAGACATGACAGGTATATCTAAGGATATAATTACTCACAAACTTGGCATTGACAGGTCATTCAAGCCAATTCATCAAAAGAGGAGGAAGTTTGCACCTGAAAGAAATGCTATTATCCAGGAAGAGGTAGATAAGCTACTTCGAGCAGGTATGATTAGAGAGGTTAAGTATCCAAGATGGTTAGCCAATGTGGTTGTTGTTCAAAAGAAAAATGGAAAGTGGAGGGTATGTGTCGATTTTACAGATTTAAACAAGGCATGTCCCAAGGATCCTTTCCCATTACCCCACATTGACTCCATGGTGGATGCTACCGCGGGTCATGAATTGTTAACTTTTATGGATGCTTCATCTGGATTTCAACAAATTCAGATGGAACCATCCGATCAAGAGGATACAGCCTTTATGACCCCAACTAGTATATACTGTTATATTGCTATGCCATTTGGATTAAGGAATGAAGGTGCTACTTACCAAAGGCTTGTCAATATGATGTTCAAAGAACAAATTGGATACACTATGGAAGTCTATATTGATGACATGGTGGTTAAGTCCAAAAGAGCTGAGGATCACCTTAAAGACTTGGAGGAAGCATTCGATATCCTTGATAAATTTAATATGAAACTAAATCCTTCTAAGTGTCATTTTGGTGTAAAGGCAGGTAAATTCTTAGGATATATGGTAACAAAGAGGGGCATTGAAGCAAGTCCAGAGAAAATTAAGGCTATCGTGAATATCAAATCTCCTGCCAATGCTAAGGATGTGCAAAGGTTGACTGGCAGGATCGCAGCCTTGAACAGATTCATATCCAAATCCTCAGAAAAGTGCAAGGAGTTCTATGACATCCTGAGGAAAAACAAGAAATTTGAATGGACTGAGAAGCATGAAAGTGCCCTTAAAGCTCTTAAAGATTACCTATCCTCAGCCCCAGCCTTAATGAAACCAGAAAAGGGAGATGTGTTATCCTTATATTTGGAGGTATCCTCAAAAGCAGTAAGTGCGGTCCTTGTTAAGGATCACCAAGGTACACAACATCCTGTTTATTATGTAAGTAAGAGCTTACTTGATGCTGAATCCAGGTATTCACATTTAGAAAAACTTATCCTTGCATTAATTATGGCATCTACTAAATTAAGACATTATTTTGAGACTCATGCCATTATTGTTAAAACTAATTTCCCAATTAAGAATGTTCTCACGAAATCTGAAATGTCAGGAAGGATGGCTAAGTGGGCAGTAAAGTTGAGTGCATATGATATAAGATATGAGCCTAGGACAGCCATTAAATCCCAAGCATTAGCTGACTTTGTGGCAGATTTCAGTAGTGATTTGCAAAAGGAAGCCGAACTAGATGTCCAACAGCTTGAAGAAACCAAGGATCCTTGGATACTCTTTACTGATGGATCCTCCAATGTGAATGGAACAGGGCTTGGAATACTACTAAAATCGCCACAGGGGGGCATAATACCCCACTCCATAGCTTGTGAATTTCAAACTACCAACAATGAGGCTGAATATGAAGCCTTGATAGCTGGTTTGCAAATTGCAAAGCATATGAGTATCAGGTATCTTGAGGTACATGTAGATTCTTTATTGATCACTAATCACTTTAGTGGATCCTATGCTGTTAAAGGTGAAAAGCTAATCAAATATTTCGAAATAGTCAAAGAATTGGCACTCTCTTTTGTATCCTTTAGTTTGACACAGGTACCGAGGGAAGAGAATGCAGAAGCTGATGCCTTAGCCAATCTAGGATCATCTTTGAAGATTCCTGAAGATATTGAGATCCCTATTATCCATATCCTGACCCCTGCTATCAAGGATCATGTAACTATGGAGATAGGAGAAGATTCTGCAATCATCCCTAGTGATGATACCCAATCTCATTCAGGATCATGGATACTCCCAATCATGAGATACATACAACATGGAGAAATCCCTACAGGAGAAAACCCAAGGGCTTTTAAAATTAAGGTATCTCAATTTACAATATTAAACAATATGTTGTATAAACGATCTCTTGCAGGACCATATTTGAGATGCATTGAGGATCCTGAAATTCAAGAAGTCCTAAAGGATTTCCATGAAGGAGATTGTGGAAACCACACTGGGGGCAGGGCATTATTCTCAAGGATCCTGAGAACAGGATACTATTGGCCCACTATGAAGAAGAACGCTGTGGAGTATGCCAAGAAGTGTGATCCTTGTCAGAGGCATAGTAATATCCTTCACCAACCAGCAGAGCTCTTGCATCCTATATCTTCTTCTTGGCCATTCATGAGATGGGGAATGGATATAGTTGGAAAGCTTCCTAAGGCACCAGGTGGAAAAGTATTCATGCTTGCTATGACTGATTACTTCTCTAAGTGGATAGAGGCTGAAGCCTTTGCTCAAGTCAGAGAAAAGGAAGTTATATCCTTTATTAAAAGGAATATTATTACTAGATTTGGCATCCCTTCTGAAATTATTTGTGATAATGGATCCCAATTTATTGGGAATAGAACCACTAACTTTTGTGACAGTTGGGGAATTAAGATGATAACATCAACAACAGTCCATCCACAAGCTAATGGTCAGGCAGAATCATCCAACAAGATCATCATCAACAATTTGAAGAAGAAGCTTGGATCCAAGAAAGGAAAATAGGCAGAAGAACTACCTTATGTGCTGTGGGCTGATAGAACAACTCCCAAGAATGCTACAGGCCAAACTCCATTTTCTTTGGTATTTGGGGCAGAGTCAGTGATCCCTACAGAGATGGTGGTTCCAACTGCAAGAACAAGCATTCGTGATCCTGAAGAAAATGCTGAAAACTTGATTCAAGACTTGGATACTGTAGAAGAAATCAGGGATTTAGCAAGGATAAGTGTCATGACCCTCGACCCACCCTGGACGGAATCGGGAGTCGCGAACAGCCCAGTGGTACCGGTAATTATTTTGAAAACGTTGCAGCGGAAATTTCATCAGGACCGTGAGTTAGGAAAAATATCAGAGTTTAGAAAACACCGGATTTTATTTAATAAACAAATGGGATAAACCCATGTTTTATAATGGTAGCTTTAATAAAGATAAATTTTATTACATAAAACAATATTTCTTATTTTGATTCAATTAATAAATAAGCCACTTCTTGATGCCTTTCAGTGCCGTATCATCTCTTACTCCAATCTACTGTAATTACCTGAAAAGTGTTTTAAAAAGGTTTTGTCAGCGGAAAATACTGAGTGAATCATTCTATTTACTAAAATGACACATTTGTTATAATTTACAGTATTAAGAGCGATTACAATGTTTCTGATATCAAGCCAACTACCCACGGTATTTGTCACTCGACCCATTGGCCCTTTCGTCCAATGGTGTCTGTGACTATGGTCATATCCCCCATTGGCTGCCCCAATGGTGACGATTATCAAGTAATGTATACAAAACCCCACATACCGGCTGTAATATGGTGATTACAAAGACTTAATCCCCGTAATTATAACTTTGAAAATAAACTTGCTTTTGAAAGTAATTTAATAAAAAGAGAATGACTCACATATAATCATGCAGATTCATACGGCCAAAGTTTAGTCTACAGATAAGCCTTGATATATTGTAGATTTATACAGGCAGAGTTTAGCCTACTGATTTTGCCTTGTAACCTAGTGCATACGAACTAGGTAGGTAACTTAATACAATAATTACGATAACTCACGAGATCAAATTCTCACAATGAACGACAAAGTGCAATACTTCATCCATCGAATTAACGATGATCCGTCAAATTAATGACGAACGACAAAGTATAATACTTCATCCATCGAATTAACGATGATCCGTCAAATTAATGACGAACGATAAAGTATAACCCTAGTGTGGGCGGCACTTAAACATCCATTGGATATATTGATCGGTCGGAAAATGAATCGTAATAGCGATTAAGTTAATACCCTGTATCGTAGCAGAACCCCCCTACTAATTAGTGTTTCGTGTGTGTTTTTAGAGTAATTGAACAATAACTCAGCGTAGAATTGGAAATTGTTCGACGTTTCAGAGCCAGAAATCGAGTGCCAATGTTCTGAATTTATAGTGAATTTTTGCCCTTGCTTACGGACCGTAAGACATGTCCCTTACGGTCCGTAAGGGACACCTCAAGCTTATAGTGTGGCCACGTGTGGGACTAGGCCTGATGAGTTGACAGCTTCGTGAATTTCAATTTTGACAACGAATTAAGAGGATAATCGTCAAGTAGGGAATGCCCCCCCTGAGTTTTAGGGGCCCTGATCCTGATTCTGATTGTTCTGAAATTTGTAGGGTTTGCGTAGAATCACTTGGGTGTCTTAATTAGGGTTTCCTCTTGGTTAAATTAAAATAAGAAATAGTATTTTTAATGAGAGTTGTTATTTTAGGGGTCCGGGTTTATATTTACGGAACGTTTTTAGGACGTTTTTGTGTGAGTCGTTACATTCTCCCCACCTTAATAAAAATCTCGTCCTCGAGATTTATTGAAATAAGTAGGAATACTTCTTTTTCATCTCAGATTCCAACTTCCAAGTGTATTTGGGTTATGATATTTCTTTTAGACTTATGTCACCTTTTAGTTTAATAAAATAATATTAAGGTAGATGATACAGAATCAAAATATCTAATTTTGTGAATACGAGTTGTATCATAAGTAGGATTTAATGATTCAACTGAATTAGTTCGAGAAATCGATGATAAACGAATGAGATGAAATGATATACTTTTCAAAGTGACTAGGTTCAAGCCAAAAGATATATGATCAAAATAAATGTGAAGGACTTTTTAGAATCAATAAAATTCTTTGTCAAAAGAAAACTTACTTTGATTGGCAACTGAGAAAATCTTTGACAGTTTCCAAATGAAATCAAAGCATGAAAAATGATTTGTCAAATATTTATGATATGAGAAATCAAAGTGTTGAGAGGAGTGAATTGCAAAGATACACCAAAAGACAATAGAGTTAGTGTATCATTTTAGAGTTTCAAGATGTTTTATTTGTTGAAATAATATAATAGCACACTATTAGTGACTATATTTTTCGTACTATCTCCTAGAAATTGAAATATAATAAGAACAAATTATTTTGGCCTGACCAACCATTATATTATACTTTTGTAAAGCAATTGTAATATATATATTATTTGTGTCCTTATCTGAACCGTATCTTATATATCAAATATAAGTACTATGTAATATATTATTGGTTACATATTTTTACTATATGTAAATGGTTACTTCTTTTAAATAAATACTATTTTAGTATTTTAACATACTTTGTAAAATAACTATGTAATATATATTACAAAATACCGTAATTTATGTTACAAAATATCATTTTGTAAAATAAATCACTATTTAAAATGAAAATTGTAAATAAATGTGTAAAAATATTTATTGTGTAAAATATTTGGTAAATATATAACATTTAATGGGTCGATTCTATTTGATTACTTATTTCCATTTTGAAACCATATAACGTTGTGAATGTAAATGTTGTAAATAAGTGAAAATGGAAATTATTCTTATATATTATAATGTTCTCCTAACCCAACGTAGTTAATGACTACCATATTATTCTTATATGGTTACTTTCTTACCATAGGGTTACAGTACATAGTTATCACAAAACATGTGATAGATAATTTATTTACATAATTTTATTTGTCCTTTGTTTTATGAAAATATGTCTTTTCCAAGGTATATGTATTTTCATATATAATTAAAATTTACTAAATAAGTATGATGACTTAATTTATATATATTACTAGTCATTATCATGGTGGATATTGGTTAGTGCTCCCTTATTTAAGCATAGGTGATCAGTCCATGCCTAATTAAGGCTAGGCTATCCAATACATACCCTTGATAATAATCCTAGTAAAAATAATACCAACACTATTATTTTTAATATAATAAAACTGATATTAGTATTACATAACTAAACATACACTTAAATGGAAAAATTTCTAATAAAATGGTGAAACTGGCCGTCCCCAGGATCGAACCCGGGTCTAGGCCACACCCTTTCGCGCGCCTAACCAACCGAGCTAGGTGCCTAGTTTATGAAATTTCCATTTTGGTTAAATATAAGCACATGTACAATAAATTCTGTATTTCTTATTATAAGTCACCTACTTATATTGACTAAGTATTTACTTATCCTCCTTATGGTGACTAATAAGAATATAATAATACTATTAAGTAATCACTTATGTAAGTTTCCATATATAAAATAAATTTTATATAATGTTTTTCGATTGAAGATGTTAAAGCAATAATTTATCACAAAAGGCTCAATTGATGCTGTAATAATTGTTAAAAGATATATTGAAATATGACATGAATTTGTATATCATTATCTTAGCACAAGATTGTGTTAAGATTAAGTTTATAGGAATAATCAACAAAATGGATTTTAAAATTAAATTCTGTATATGGTGTGTGCGAATTATATTAGTGCGAGCTTTTAGATTTATGAAAACGTCACCACAAGGTGATCGTGATCGAGGAAATGTTTTAATGAAGTCGAAGATTTAAACAAGCCTAGTATGGTTCAAAACAAATGAAGTGCTGGTTAGGACTTATTTAAATATGATAGCTTCCATCTATCATATAGGATTTTAAATATGTAATATGAGCAAAATAATTTGAATAAGAAAGTTCGAACATGGTCACAATAGAAACTATGTATGTCAAAGAAAATTTTTCAAGAAATCTAGTGACTCGATATCAAAGAATTATCGTTTTGTAATAATGCGGTTTACAGTACAAAAAATCAAGTATAGCGAAATGATATTTGAGTTTTGATAAAATAATAAATTGGAATGAAACCCTTCAGTGGTCTTCATAAATTAAACGAACCACATGCGTAACAAACGGTGCATGTGTAACGTGTGGATTTACCAAGAAATGAAATGAATCAATATTCGTTACTATAAAATAAATCCTCCTGGTATGATGACCGTTTAGGAACAGTAGAAATGCGAAAATCAACTTATTATATGCAGAAGTCAGAATTTTCAACAAAAGAATTATAAGAACTTCTATCTGGAATTTCGAGTGATAATCGTTATTAAATGACATTACCAGGGAATGTTAAATAAAATGAATTAGGGAATTTGCAAAAGTATATGACTCCTTTTTCAGTGCCAATACTTATGACTCTGATTAGACTGTGCACCGATGTTTTTGTAAAATCTTGTTCTAGCGTACCTCAGCGATATTCTTGTCGCTTGTAGAATCGTGTGGCAAAGTGCTGCTTTTAGTTCTTCTACTGACGGAATTTAACATTGGTGTTATCGTGCCCAATTTTATATTTTCCAAAGATCTTGCCTCGAAAGTTGTGTGTGATATACTTCAACTTCTGTGGACTTATAATTAAATTTTCATGTGTTTTCTTGTACATTATCACAACTTTACATGCTTCTTACTTGCGTTAATAGTTTATGGTAACGCGTTAGAAATTCTTTATACTTTTGATGATATCTCAACTTAATGGGTTTCTATTGTTATTATTGTCGCTCGAATTACTAGGCAGATAATCAAACGAAATAATGTTTGGTGTCGGAAAAATATTCCTAATAAAGAAATCTAGACACAGATGCTTGTGCTTTATTCCAAATTGTCAATCCTTATGGTTTTTTTTTTTTTTCCTTATAGATATACATATCTATTAAATCATATATTTCACATACTGAATTAAACATACCATCTATCAGGTCAATGTATTTAACAGATTCAAATTTCCAAAAAAACCAGTCAGATATCAGATCATGATACTATTTAGGGAAATCTTGTCACTTGTTTGACATATTATATATCCCGTCTTATCCGATTCACGCCGGAGCGGTAACCTCAGTATATCTGGACAAACTGGAGAGTCTACCACACCATACCCAGTCTTGCCAGAGAAAATTTTCTATTTCCCATAAATAGTATCTTTACAAAAGTACCTATCTTATTAGGGCTTTTATTCAGAATTAAGGAAATTTTTATTTCCATAACATATCTTATTATTATATTGATCAATAGACGATTCCTGTGACAGTGTCAATTTATTATTGATCATTCTTTCAAATAGTAATTCTAATCATAACACTGTTGATCATTCTCTCAACTAGTGATTCTGGACTTAGTTGTCCCGTGATATTACTTTATCAAATATATTACTTATGGCACACCAAAATCTATCATATTTATTTACAAAAATACTTAGCTTATCGTGAAGCTAATACTAAGGCATCTTTTCTTAAGTTCAAGTCTAAATGCTACCAGTTAACAGCAATCTCCTAACTCTTTTATATAAATTTAGGTATTATTATTACAACACCTAAAGGCGTAAAGCAGTGGCTCTTTGAGTTGGCTCTGATACCACCTTCTGTCACGACCCCCGACCCACCCTGGACGGAATCGGGAGTCGCGAACAGCCCAGTGGTACCGGTGATTATTTTGAAAACGTTGCTGCGGAAATTTCATCAGGACCGTGAGTTAGGAAAAATATCAGAGTTTAGAAAACACCGAATTTTATTTAATAAACAAATGGGATACACCCATGTTTTATAATGGTAGCTTTAATAAAGATAAATTTTATTACATAAAACAATATTTCTTATTTTGATTCAATTAATAAATAAGCCACTTCTTGATGCCTTTCAGTGCCGTATCATCTCTTACTCCAATCTACTGTAATTACCTGAAAAGTGTTTTAAAAAGGTTTTGTCAGCGGAAAATACTGAGTGAATCATTCTATTTACTAAAATGACACATTTGTTATAATTTACAGTATTAAGAGCGATTACAATGTTTCTGATATCAAGCCAACTACCCACGGTATTTGTCACTCGACCCATTGGCCCTTTCGTCCAATGGTGTCTGTGACTATGGTCATATCCCCCATTGGCTGCCCCAATGGTGACGATTATCAAGTAATGTATACAAAACCCCACATACCGGCTGTAATATGGTGATTACAAAGACTTAATCCCCGTAATTATAACTTTGAAAATAAACTTGCTTTTGAAAGTAATTTAATAAAAAGAGAATGACTCACATATAATCATGCAGATTCATACGGCCAAAGTTTAGTCTACAGATAAGCCTTGATATATTGTAGATTTATACAGGCAGAGTTTAGCCTACTGATTTTGCCTTGTAACCTAGTGCATACGAACTAGGTAGGTAACTTAATACAATAATTACGATAACTCACGAGATCAAATTCTCACAATGAACGACAAAGTGCAATACTTCATCCATCGAATTAACGATGATCCGTCAAATTAATGACGAACGACAAAGTATAATACTTCATCCATCGAATTAACGATGATCCGTCAAATTAATGACGAACGATAAAGTATAACCCTAGTGTGGGCGGCACTTAAACATCCATTGGATATATTGATCGGTCGGAAAATGAATCGTAATAGCGATTAAGTTAATACCCTGTATCGTAGCAGAACCCCCCTACTAATTAGTGTTTCGTGTGTGTTTTTAGAGTAATTGAACAATAACTCAGCGTAGAATTGGAAATTGTTCGACGTTTCAGAGCCAGAAATCGAGTGCCAATGTTCTGAATTTATAGTGAATTTTTGCCCTTGCTTACGGACCGTAAGACATGTCCCTTACGGTCCGTAAGGGACACCTCAAGCTTATAGTGTGGCCACGTGTGGGACTAGGCCTGATGAGTTGACAGCTTCGTGAATTTCAATTTTGACAACGAATTAAGAGGATAATCGTCAAGTAGGG
This sequence comes from Helianthus tuberosus, assembly GCA_030545235.1. Lineage (NCBI taxonomy): Eukaryota > Viridiplantae > Streptophyta > Magnoliopsida > Asterales > Asteraceae > Helianthus > Helianthus tuberosus. The sequence goes on along the minus strand of CM060369.1, from coordinate 16,995,244 downwards.
AATGCCCCCCCTGAATTTTAGGGGCCCTGATCCTGATTCTGATTGTTCTGAAATTTGTAGGGTTTGCGTAGAATCACTTGGGTGTCTTAATTAGGGTTTCCTCTTGGTTAAATTAAAATAAGAAATAGTATTTTTAATGAGAGTTGTTATTTTAGGGGTCCGGGTTTATATTTACGGAACGTTTTTAGGACGTTTTTGTGTGAGTCGTTACAATAAGGATGGCCAGTTATCAACAAATGATGGCTAGAGCTTACAACAAAAATGTCAGGCTCAGGAAATTCCAAGTGGGGGATATGGTATTAAGGAAAGCATTTCAAAACACCACCAATCCTGCTGATGGAAAGCTAGCACCAAAGTGGGAATGACCCTATTTGATTGAAGCTGAAGCAGGAAAGGGGGCATATCGATTGCTAATAATGGAGGGTGATTTGCTACCTAGAGCTTGGAATGCTGTCCATTTGAAGAAATATTTCATGTGATCATGATCCACGATCCTTGCCAGACAAGTATCCTTGAAGGATCCCCGCTGATAGATGATCCTCTTTCTGGTAACATTCCAATCTTAAACTATTTCATTCTTTTTATTCTTACAAGGATAAGGATCTTGCGTCCTTTATCCTCCTTTTATTTGATTTCTGAGTTTTGAAGGTTCAGGTATCTTTAACTAAGCATTGAGTATCCACAGAAGTATCCAGTTGTTTGGGCTAGTCCCCAGTCTGGGCCTGTCCCCAGTTTCGCCAGTAGCGCACGATGATCCTGGTATAGTTCATGGCAATGGGACCAGTACCCGCTTTAGGGGCTGACAATTTCGTTGTACTGGCTATATTCAGGATCCTACGTATAATGGTAGACGTACCATACATCCGTTCCTAAGGTTTCTAACGTTTTCACGTTAGCTAAGGTTTTGGCATCTTCATGTCACTAAGTTTGGATAGTCGCCAGTAAGGGCCATACTCCAGTTTACATACGATCCTTTGGGCTTGTCCCCAGTTATCATTTGGGCTTGTCCCCAGTTATCCTTTGGGCTTGTCCCCAGCATATTGGGCTTGTCCCCAGAATTGTTGGGCTTGTCCCCAGTCACTAACATTCATCTTATGATGGCTCAGTTCCAAGTAATATCTTATTTCAGGTTTGTGAAGATAAATGGCAAAAGATTCTTGACCCTTACTTTCAACTAAGGTTTGTATCTTGGGTTATCCTAATTTTAAGTGTTGAAGAATAGGATCCTAACTTGGGTTCTCAGGTATGATCCTAAACTGTTTTGATTTTATTCATTATGTATTTAAGTGACACTTATCCTTTGACAACTGAAATGATGATCCTTAAATTATTTTTTAATGTGATCCTTGATCATATCCTTAACTCTTAAGGGATATTTTTTAAATTTTTTCCTTACTTGATAAGTTTAAACGACATGAACATCACAATAGATTGAAAAATAAAATAACAATAAGGATATCAACACAGGATATAGATAAAAAGTTAAAGTCATTTTATTCACAAAAGCTTAAACCCTTTTAAGGTTGTCAAAATTGCCAACCCACGTTTCTACCAGCAAAACGTGGCCCGTCCACATAGGTTGGCAAAGGGTGTCCATTGTTTGTAGGTCTAACAAGTGCAGGAAATTAAAGACGGTAGGATCACAATGGCTTCATCCCCCAAACAGAGGATCCCTCCACCATTTGTAATCCTACCTATTGTTCAAAGGATCATCCATGATCCTCAACCCTAATTACTATTGTTCAAATACAGACCAACCATTGTTTACCAAAACATCATCAAAACAAAAAAACCATTACCAAACTAAAAAAAATGGGCTCCGGCTACGTCTAGAAATGTCCATCATCGCCCATTGTTGCAGCCTACACCTTCGCTGCATCACCATCTCCAGCTCCACTAGCTTCACCACCATGATCCTTGCCACTACCACTAGCCTCAATTGCCAGAACCTCCTCAGCCTCCTCCTCGTCATCCAGTTCAGCCAGCCTTGCCTTCCAGCCTTCCACATCCCAGTTGCTCCTGTCAAAGGCAGGATCCTGAGCTTCTTGAGCCATTTGTAGCTTGGTCTTGTACATGGCTATGGCAGCAGAGACCTTGGCATCCTCTGTGATTTCGCTCCTCTCATAATCAAAATTAATCAGGATTGTGGCTGTCTGAGCTTTGGCATCTTTGAGATCCTTTTGGAGGTCAGCAATCTTGAGATCCTTAAGCAATGCGACTTGTTGGAGGTCAGCAATCTTCTTGTCCTGCTCCTCGACATGCCCAACATAGTCTTCAATCTCAGCAAATTTCTACAAAGAAGATAAAGAACAGTTTAGGAACAAGTGATCCTCAAATAAGCTGGATACCTAAAGCAGGGATAAGGATCCTTACCTCATTGAAGTATTCAAGGAACTGGTGGCGGATCAGGGGCAGACCTTGCAGATCCTCAGCTTCGGAGGCTTTTCTTTTCTTGCCACCCCTTCCTTTAGCGGGTGCCTTGGGGATCGAAGCAGTTGGGCTGGCAGGAAGCTTCTTCTTGGAGGATCGGACGGTGTCTAGCTCAGTGACACTAAATTTGGAAGCGGATCTTGATGATTTTCCAGCGCCTACACACCCAAAACAGATAAGTGTCCTAATTCTATTCATATATAACTATTTATTCAAACATTTGAATATAAAACGAACAGGATACTTACTTGACATGGTGACAGAGCCTGAGGATACCTCTTGTGAATCCTGGGTGATTGTCTTGAATGATCTTGTTTCAGGATCAAGCTTTCTAAAGGCAGCAAGTCTCCCCTTGGTGGCAGTTGAAGGAATGATATGCGAAAATGTGATAGCTGTACAAAAAGAAACAAAAGCATATTAGTAAGCATTATCAGAATGAGCTTACTTAGTGATCCTTCTAAGGATCCTCCAATCCTACCATCAGTGCTCCATTTCTTCGGCAAATCCTTTCCATCCGGGATAGAATCCCTTCTGACGAAGAAGAACCGACGTTTCCAGTTGGTATCGTTTTTAGTAGCCTTAAAGATGGGATGTTCTTCTCCGGGTTTACGTTTGAATAAATATCGGTGGGATCCAAACATTGTGAGATCATACATCTCAGCCAACTCCGACATTCCTAGGTCGATTCTTTCCTGCTCGATGATCCTTTCAAGGGTATATAGGACCCTCCAGATCATCGGCATAGCTTGGATGTAGCAGATGCCGGTAAGGGAGAAAAAGGATTGAGTAAAGTCCGGAAAAGGATAGGTGTATCCTATGGTGAAAGGTGTAACTGGGAAAGCTACCCAAGTTTCAGAGATGTTGTCACTGAGAGCAGTGGGATCAAAGGATCTGATAACAGTATTTGCTGGAAAACAGTGGCGGATTCTATCAATTTGTGCATCGGTGAAACAACAGCGTTCTTTTGTGGAATCTTTGATGATCCCTTGACTTTTTAAGGGGCTGTTCTTCTTGTGATCCTTGCCCGGTGAGCTTCGGAGCATCATTTTTGAACAAGATGATGGTAAAGAAAGAAGAGCAGAATATGAGAAAGGAGAAAGGAAAAGAATTACCTGTTTGATCGTCGAAGCAGAATTTAAAGGGAGTTATCTTGAACTTAAATGTGAAATGATCCCTATCTCTAACTCTTATTTATAATGATGATTCTGCAGGGTAGTCATCTCACTGACGTCATGATCGTAACGGCTAGTCCGCTTATAACGGCTAGTTATCCGTTGGTTAAATGCGGATAAGATCGACAAAATATAACTCATTTATTTACATATGTACTCCTTATATTTTGGGGGCAATTGTTAGGGGTGGATTTCTAAATGACCAGTGATCCTTATTTGTTGTTGGATTTAGTGATCCTCAATTCTGTCTGAAGTAGTGATCCTCAGAAGTGTTGCAGGATCAGGATCATGGATCACTATAAGGATCCCAGTACTAACTAACGATTGTCTACTTTGAATTCGTAAATGTTTTGCAGGAATATCAACTTGGACTTAGTCTTGGCGACATTCATGGAGAATATTCTTAGTCTATTCCGCACGTGCTTGGCCAGAAATGGACGTTGTGGAGTCGTGGAAGACTTGCACCATTTGCGGAATGTTAGTTAGGCTTGATATTTTCTATTTGTAAAGGGGTAGCGAGCTATATTAGAGACACTTAGCTATTTTTGGCTACACACACACTCATACAACCGCTCTCACTGGCTCTCGACAAAACACTTAGCATTTTTCATACATTTCTACACGTTACACTATAGTGATCCTTGTACTTAGCTCGCTATCATCCGAAGTTGTAACAGATTGTTTGTTTAATTTGAGTTGGTGATCGGTAGTTTCCATCACCCGGGGTTTTTTGTGCCGGAGATCAACTCTTGATCAAGGGCTTTTTCCCCGTATAAATCTTCGTGTCATTTGTTCATTACACTTGATAGTGATCCTTATTATTGTTCATCAATTCAAGCATCATACCTCACAACAGAAAGTTTGGTTACATTGTCATTGCTTGATTTTTGACCAAAACACGCGGTATGGCGGTTCTGTCTAGCCTGGACAAACGGTAGGCCCCTTTGCCTAGATCTTCCTGAATAACATAGGGGCCCTCCCAATTGGGTCCCAGTTTCCCTGTGGGTTCCGCCTGCGGGCTTCATTGTCTCGCATGACATAATCGCCTTCTTTGAAAGTATGATGTGCCACGCGTTTGTTGTAGTACTTTTCCAACGTCTTTTTGTATTTCGCTTCGTTGATAGCGGCGGCTTCACGCCTTTGCTCGAGTTCGTCTAAGCCCTCCCTTAACAGCCTATCATTGTTATTACCCGCGGTAAGGCGACGTAGTGACGGCAATCCAACCTCAGCGGGTATTATTGCTTCCATACCATAGGTTAGGCTGAAAGGTGTTTCATTATTACTTGTTTTGGGCATTGTTCGGTGCGCCCATAGGACATTCGGCAGTTCTTCAACCCAGGAGCTCCCCTCTGAGTCCAATCTTCTCTTTATGCCATCTAGCAGACTTTTATTCGCCCGCTCTACCTGACCGTTCCCTTGGGGATGTGCTACAGATGTGAAAATTTGCTGTATCTGGAGTTCAGCACACCACTCTTGTAAAACTTTATCGGTGAACTGTGTTCCGTTGTCGCTTACCAAGTATAGTGGCAATCCGAACCGGCATACTATGTGTTCCCAAAGGAACTTTTTGGCATTTTCCGACGTGATCTTAGCCAAAGGTTTGGCCTCCACCCACTTGGTGAAGTAGTCGATTGCCACAATTAAGTATTTTAGCCTTCCGGGCGCCATCGGGAATGGTCCAATGATATCCACCGCCCATTTCTGAAAAGGCCAGGCCGCGGTGACTGTGATCAAGTTGTTCTTGGGCCTAAGTGTTTGAGGAGCGAATTTCTGACAGCTACGACATTTTCTGAGTTCCTGTACCGCGTCTTCGTGCATCCCGGGCCAATAATATCCGGCGTTGTGGATTTTGGCTACGACTGCCCGGGGTCCGGTGTGGATACCGCATATGCCTGCATGAATTTCTTGAATCAAGTACTTAGCTTCTATCGGAGAAACGCACCGTAGGAGTGGACCCAAGTATGACTTTCGGTATAAAATGCCACCATTTACTTCATATTGCAACACCTTTGTTTGTATTTTCTGAGCGTCTCCTCTACCGGGGGGCAACTCCCCCTTTGTAAGAAACTTTAACATCGGGGTATACCAACAAGGTTCTTCCGCCGTTACTACGGAGACACTTCGGGGCTCAATTGAAGGTGTTTGTAACGTCTCTACTTTGACTTGTTTTTCCATACCCGAAGTGGCGAGCTTGCTTAAAGCATCTGCTATCCGGTTTTTTCCCCTATGAACATGGCTGAGTGTGACGTTCTCGAAAGAAGACATGAGCTCCTTTGTTTTTGCTAGATATCTTGCCATCGATTCGTCCTTAGCTTCATACGTCTCATTCACCTGGTTATTGACCTGCAAGGAGTCGACATACGCCTCGACCCGTGTAGCTCCCATAGACCGGGCCATTCTTAAACCAGCAAGTAGTGCTTCATACTCTGCCTCGTTGTTGGAGCATTCAAAGTCAAAGCGAAGGGCGTACATTAGTCTGATTTCGTCAGGACTTATCAGCATTAAGCCCGCCCCAGATCCTTTTTCACTCGACGACCCATCCGTATAAAGTTTCCAGGTCTGTCGGGCAGTGCTAGATTCTGGGATATCCCGGATGGTGGGATCCAATATGGTTTCTCCTTCAGGAATTTCTGCTAAGAAATCAGCAATAACCTGCCCTTTGACTGCCGTTCGCTTTCGGTATTCAATATCTAAAGCACCTGTTTCAATCGCCCATTTGGCCAATCTTCCAGAGATTTCTGGCTTGTGCAAAATTTGCTGGAGCGGGTAATTTGTCAGGACTTGCACGCGGTATGCTTTAAAATATCTTCTCAATCACCTAGTGGCGTGTACTAGAGCCAGGACCAATTTTTCTAAGGTCGGATACCTCGTTTCTGGTCCCGCCAGTACTCGGCTTATGTAATATATGGGAGTTTGCTTCCCATCTCTTTCCACCATGAGTACCGCACTAACTACGTTATGGGCAGCTGCCAAATACATTGTTAGCACTTCATTGGGGGAGGGTGCTGTAAGCATTGGTAATTTTTCTATAAAACGCTTCATGTCTTGCAGGGCTTCTTCAGCTTCACCAGTCCATTTGAAATTCTTTTTGTTGAGGCAGTCTTTTAACGTCTTAATGAACGGTAAAGATCTTTCTGCATGTCTTGCTAAGAATCGATTGATCGCCACTAAACGCCCATTTAACGCTTGTGCTTCCTTCAACGTTATAGGAGAGGACATTCGCCTTATAGCGGCTACCTTTTCCGGGTTAGCTTTGAAGCCCTCCCGGGTGACTACCACGCCTAAGAACTTTCCTTCTTCTACCCCAAAAGAACACTTCTTGGGGTTGAGTTTTATGTTGTATTCTCTAAGCTTTTGGAAGGTTTCTTCAATTTCTTCTAACATTTGCTTCTCCTCCCTACTTTTGATCACAAGATCGTCAACGTACACTTCCAGGTTTCTACCAATCTGGGTTTCGAAAGCTTTGTCCATGAGTCGCTGATAAGTTGCCCCGGCGTTTCGCAGACCAAAATGCATCTTTGTGTAACAAAAAATGCCCACGTCGGTATGAAACGCTGTCTTTTCTTCTTCTTCCTTGGACATTTTGATTTGGTGGTACCCCTTATAGGCGTCTAGGAAGCATTTATACCAGTAGGGGACCAGAGAATCAACTTTGAAGTCCATCTCAGGTAATGGGTACGCGTCCTTGGGGCATGCTTTATTTAGGTCTTTGAAATCAATGCACATTCGCCATGTGCCGTCTGGCTTTTTTACCATCACCGGGTTTGATACCCATGTGTGGTACTGTGTTTCTCTGAGGATTCCAGCTTCCACCAATTTTCGTACCTCTTTGACGACTGCTGCTTTCCGATCTGGGGCCATACTGCGTTTACCTTGCGCGACCGGCTTAATACCTGGGAGTGTTGCTAACTTGTGTTCCGCCTTATCGCGGGGAACTCCTGTCATGTCGGAATGTTCGAAGGCAAAAACATCGACATTCCTTTACAACAGTGCCTTTAAGTCGTTTTTAACCTCTGGGGAGAGGCTGTCTCCTATGGTAACCGTTTGATCTGGGTGACGTGTGCTCAATACCCACCTTTCTGGACCGATAGCTCCGGTGGGGCCTTGGCGACATTTCTTGGTGCTTAATACCTCCCCTATTTTATCTCGATACACTGTTGCAATGCCCCGCGGGGTGGGGAACTTCATGAAACCTCGCGCCGTTGAGACTATAGCGTCTAACTTGCCCAGAGTGAACCTTCCAATAATCACATTGTGGTATGACTCAGCGCGTACCACAAGGAATGTCAGGAGTATGGTTCTTTCCCGGGGCTCTTGTCCAAATGTGACCAGGAAAGTAATTTGGCCGATAGGGTCAACCTTTTCCCCTGTGAAACCTTTAATGGGGGCGTGTACGGATTCAAGCAACCTTTGGTCCTCCGGTTGCATTCTGTTGAAACAGTGTTCATAGATGATGTCTTCTGAACTTCCGGTATCGACCAGGATTCGCCTCATGCGGTAATCCCCTACTGCAGCGGATATGATTAGGGCGTCTGTAGTGAGGTGCAAGTCTTCTATGCGAGGTTCGATGGTCATGGTTGCTAGCATCCAGGGTTCGAGCGTGGAGAAACTCCGCTTTGCCCCTTTTCCCTTGTCAGCGTGCACCATATTCAATTCTCGCGGTCTTTTACCCGCCGCTTTATCGTTCTCTTCCTTCACGACTGGTGGACCTTGTTTGATATCCCTTACTAAGTGTGCCAACTTACCCGCTTTCACAAAATATTCGATCTGCTTTTTCAGCTGAAAACAGTCGTTTGTGTCGTGACCGCTCCCTTTGTGGTATTCACAGTATTTACTTGTGTCTTTGTTTGGGTTATCTTTTAGCAGCTTTGGAGGATTAAACTTGAGGTTCTCTGAGGCTAGGATCTCCGCCGGTGTCTTGCTTAGGTTAGGGTAGTCGGATCGAGGTTTCGAGGACTCGTTCCTTGAATAGGCGTTTCTTGGTCGGTCGTACCGCGAGTCCGTCTTGTCGTTCCTCTGGTATCGGTCTCCTCTACCCCTACCTTTAGAATTCCGTTGTTCTTTATCTTCTTGAGTTTTGAGAGCCTCTTTCTTCCTATTGGCCGCATGACTGGCGGCTACGGCCTTTTCTTGGATGACATAAACTTTAGCTATCCGTAGTATTTCATCAATGGTGGGTGGCACGCTATCTCTCCCATGGAGGGTCCTTAGCAACTCGTCATCGTTCACTCCTTGTAGGAAAGCTCCACAGGCTAGATCGTTTGTCACGCCCGGGATTGCCAAACTTTCCTTGTTGAATCTAACGATAAAATTTTCCACCGTTTCATTGTCTCGCCGGTGGATATGGAGAAGCTCGTTTCTATCCTTAGTGTGCCTGAGCTGCTGGCTGAATTGTAAGATGAATTTAGATTCCAGATCTTCAAAACTGTCTATTTCCCCTGTGGGTAAACTGTCCCACCAGACCCTAGCTGCACCCATCAGGGTTTGCACAAACATTTTGCACCATAGGGGCATAGGCCAACAAGCTACCTCCCCTGCACTCTTGAATATGTTAAGATGGTCATCGGGGTCCCCTAGACCATCATATTTGCCTACTGTTTGAGGCATCTTGGGTTTTTCCTTGAGAGGAGCTTCCGCTATTCTTCTGGTGAACTTGAATTTGAAAGTTGCATCTACTGGCTTATAAGGTGTAGTGAGTTCGTCTTCTTCTACATTGATAGGTTGTACTGAAGGGATGACCCCGCCCTGGCTTATACCCTGGGTAGAGGTGGGTAGCGCCGAAGTGCTGTTTAACATAGAGCTGGGGCCTCTGCCCGGCGAAAATCTGGGTCTGGATGTGTTCCCTCTGTCATAGACGGGTTCCGCTGTTGGCAGAGTTTGAGTGTAAACTGGTTGCGAAGTTGGAAAGGTCCACCATGGCGGCATATAAGCCGCGTATGGTGATTGTTGAACATGATTCTGTGTAGTTCCCTGGGGTGTGTATGCTGAGTTACCATATGGAGGTAAGTACCCATATGGGGGTGCGTAATAGTACCCAGGGAAATAAGCTTGATTTCCTGGCGTGACTGGGGCGTTCATGATTCCTGCCGGCATGACCACTGGTTGGTGAGGCGGCGTAGACAGTGAAGCTGTAAGCGCTGCCGTGTACAAGGGTGGCATAGCGTAAGTAACTGATGGTTGATAATACTGAGGCATGCTTGTCTGTGGCATGTTAGTGCTCGGGCTTGCCGATGTAATAACTGACATAGAGTTAAGACGCGATGTCTGTGCACCAGTGGTAGCCACTCGGGTGAACATGTTGGTACCTGTGACTCCTGGTTCCACGGACTGTAACCGCAGGGAAGTGTATGGGAATAAATCCGCTTCAGTTGTTCCAGAAGAAGTGGCTATATTGCCCGAAAACCCTGGTGGTGGTCCTTCCGCCTCGAATTCCAAATCAAGCGACCTGGTGACGACCGGTGAAACCGGAGTAGTGGCGATAGGGCCTGTTCCTGCCACCAGATTATTATTTGTCGCTGCTTGGCTTGGGGTGACAGCTGCGTTCCGATCACTGGCCATGGGGTTCAAACTAATTGTTACCGAAAAGGTCCCACGGATGGCGCCAATGAAGAAACACTGACCTTAACGGTAGTATCCGATGAAGTCTTCAATTATCAATGATCCGAACGGGCAGACTGCAAAACAGAAACACCGTTAGGACTCGTTACAGGAATGGGGTTATTCTTGTAACCACCCTCCGGCGTGAGAATAAGTCTCGGGTTTGGGAGTATAAAAGTATAGAGAGAGGAAGAAGTTGTATGAGAGTAAGATGATCTGTACCTTATACGTTTACCTCTATTTATAGTTTATGATTAGGGTTTCCCTTAACCTAGGATGGGCTCCTATAAGTTAGGGATTTGCATGATCTTCCCAAAAAGTTGGAGATTTGGTTGCGTGTCCTATCCGTGCAGGATGGAATATTCTAGAACAAATATTTGTAATTGTTTATTTATAATAAAATAATAGGTAATGACCGGGTCGAATTATCCGATTGGGGTCATACCTCGTCACATGATAAAACCTGATTAGGGGTTTTTGCATGCTCTCACAAATCAAGTTCACATACGATGAACTTAATGAACTAACAACCTTTGATGTTGTTTGCTTTCTTTTGTTTAGATGTTAAGCCGTTGACCGTTGTATTATTTAGCGACAATCTTCATAAGTACACACCAAATTGTTGTGACACTCTTAAAACAAATTATTTTTATAATAAATACGATTTATACTAAAAAGTGGAATGACATTTGAGCAATTAAATCCAAGTCTAGTATAATTAAGTGTACATCTTATAATACAAAATTTGTATGCTTAGCGCTAAGTTGCTTTTTCTTATAACAATTCCTAGATTTTATAGAATAAGTACATCACAAACTGCATCCCTGTAGGATTTGAAGTATCAACATTTTGATTGTAGAGCAAAGTGTTTAACCATCAGAATATTCTCTTGGGGACTTAGGGCTAGGTTGCTTAAATATCATTTTTAAGTAACATTTGTTTTTGTAAGTGCAGTTCCTGCCGGGTAACTGTCGCTTTTCAGTTCTGTGTCAAACAAAGCAGAAGTCCAAGTTAAAGTCAACCATAACGAAGAATTCAAGACCACATGAAGACCTGCATTGATCAAGGGGGAGTTGTTAATGCACTTTGGGTGAAAAGTGCATGCCTTCCAATTGTTAGGGTCTTTATTGTACATGTCTTGAAAATTAGTCCCAAGTTTATCCTAGGGACAACTTGTCCAAGTTTTAGGATAACTTTTGTCTAGTTTTATGTTTAGGGCAAAAGTCAGAGTTTTTGGTGTAGAATTGGTTTGTCCGAGGTTTAGTCCCTAGCCTATATATATGTGTGTATTGTGTAGATTAGGGCAACTCTTGAAGCTCCACTGTAAAAGCACCGGATCGATGACGAACATCAAACATTGCACTTGATTCAAGACATGAAGAACAAAATATGAAGAACAAGATAGAAATATGTAAAAGATGAATCTCTTTAATGATGAATCAGTCATCACAGATTACACAAACCAAAGGAGTATACATCATCTACAAGCTGGTTTAGATCACAAAGATCTAAACCCTAGCTTTCTCTAGTGTTTTGTCTATGGTTCACCCCTTGCCCTAAACCTATACAACACATATATATAGACTAGGGACAAAACTCAGACAAAAACAATTTACACAAAAACCAAACCCCTGACCAAAGTTCTAGACCAAAACTTGGACAAATTGTCCAAGGATAAACCTTGGACTAAGTTCCAAGATATGTACAATAAAGACCCTAACAATTGGAAAGCATGCACTTATCACCCAAAGTGCATTAACAAACTCCCCCTTGATCAGTGCATGGTCTTCATGTGGTCTTGAATTCTTCATTATCGTTGACTTTAACTTGGACTTTTGCTTTGGTTGACCAGAACTGATAAGCGACAGTTACCCTGCAGGAACTGCACTTACAGTCTCCCCCTTAACTGTTGCAATCAGTTCTGTCTAACACTGTAAGTGCAGTTCCTGCCGGGTAACTGTCGCTTATCAGTTCTGGTCCAGTTTCCCTCATCCGAGTTTCCTTGAGATCAAACCATCCGAGCTTCTTTGTGAAACTTCAAGTCAGTTTCGGGTCATTGAACTTATGTTGTCCGGATTAAATGAGGGGACGAGACGCGGTAACGGTGGTCCACGGTATTCTTTTCAAGATTCTCGGAGTTCGGATTCGGTACTTACTAGAGTTTTGGGACAATCTTGGATATTATCGTGACTTGGCTTGAACGTTGACAGTTTACAAAGAAAAAGGGGGAGTAAAAATTTTGAAGTTCCTGTTTTCTTTGTAAAGATAAAGCTTGTACGTGAAATAGCTCGTGTGTGATGGAGTTTTTGTCACGTGTGTTTATGTTATTAATCAAGTGTTGACATGATGAAGCTGAATTCTCGGTTGATGACTAGTTGAAGATTGAGCCTTATTAAGTTGCTATTTAGAGTAGAGAAGATTAGTTCTGGTCTCGAAATAATGTGGGGCTTCTTGATTTGAGGGGAAGGTCGGAGATGAAAGCCATCGGGGATTCAGGGGATTCGTGAAGATAGGAGATTGATTCATGAAGATTCGTGACGAGATGAGATCATACATGAAGGGTTGCAGATTTTGATCATGATGGTGGATGTACTTTTACAAAGTTCAGTTTGTTATTAACTTATCGAACTGAGCATCATGTCTTTATGAAGTTTGAAGTGTTCAAGGTTGGGCATTGGAAATCCAATGTTTCTTTCTGCTACCGGTTAGGTTTGAAGATTAATGTATCGAGCGATATTCCTACATGTGGTTGTAGGTCGGTTCGCGTTAACTTGATTTGGGAGTAGTTTGAGGGGGAGGATCTACAGTGTTTGATGTTGGATTCTTCGGGTTTCTCAAAGCGGCCTTAAGTGATCGTCAGCAAGTCTTTAATTAGAAGGGTTGAAGATCGCTGTGCTCTACCTAAAAGATCAAGTCTCAGCCAAAGTTGAAAGCTGACATGATATCTTCAGTTAAAGGGGAGTCTCTAAGTGTAGTATCCGGTGATTGAAGATTATCGATGCCACACAGAACTGATGCAACAATTAAGGGGGAGACTGTAAGTGCAGTTCCTGCCGGGTAACTGTCGCTTTTCAGTTCTGTGTCAAACAAAGCAGAAGTCCAAGTTAAAGTCAACCATAACGAAGAATTCAAGACCACATGAAGACCTGCATTGATCAAGGGGGAGTTGTTAATGCACTTTGGGTGAAAAGTGCATGCCTTCCAATTGTTAGGGTCTTTATTGAACATGTCTTGAAAATTAGTCCCAAGTTTATCCTAGGGACAACTTGTCCAAGTTTTAGGAGAACTTTTGTCTAGTTTTATGTTTAGGGCAAAAGTCAGAGTTTTTGGTGTAGAATTGGTTTGTCCGAGGTTTAGTCCCTAGCCTATATATATGTGTGTATTGTGTAGATTAGGGCAACTCTTGAAGCTCCACTGTAAAAGCACCGGATCGATGACGAACATCAAACATTGCACTTGATTCAAGACATGAAGAACAAAATATGAAGAACAAGATAGAAATATGTAAAAGATGAATCTCTTTATTGATGAATCAGTCATCACAGATTACACAAACCAAAGGAGTATACATCATTTACAAGCTGGTTTAGATCACAAAGATCTAAACCCTAGCTTTCTCTCACTAACACATAGTCTCTCTTGGGGACTTAGGGCTAGGTTGCTTAAATATCATTTTTAAGTAACATTTGTTTTTAATTGAATGAAATGGTATTTCCAGATATTTGTTAAATACTTAAATTGTTCTTTTACATTGTTTGTTCCCTCTCTATTTCTCCAAATACATTGAACCATCAAAATTCTAATTAAACACGTTTAAACCAGAAGCTATCCAATTCCTGACCAGGGTCCTACGGGTCATCTACAACAATTGCTCAGCCTCAAGGGACGGGGGCTTGTCTTTGGTAGATTAGGGTTTGCAATTCAGAAAGGGGTGGCGCTCGTCTACTTTTTGTTTTGATGTAACTTGGCAAGTTTGAATGAAATAATATAAATGATTTATTAAAAAACTATGATTATATAATGTTGTGAAAAATCCAAATGGGATGTATTGACCAATTAAAATGACATTCTCTTGGTTTTGTTTACTGGAGGAATAACACAATTTATAATTTAAAACAAGAGAGTTATTTGATGCCAAATGATTAGGCTTAGAATCTCTTTGCACAATTCGCGGGGATGGGACCGACCAATAGCTCCCTCACATGCATTTCATATGTTTAATGAACCAAATGTTTTAAAAATAGAACATGTAGTAAGACCCATTGAATCAAGTCCGAAGCTTTTACGTACGTAATACATGAATACAAGGTGATAGGTAAATAGATATTCACTTGGTACATGATTTTTAGCCGACATTAATGAAATATAGTACGCGCAATCAAGAGTAGATAAGCAGCCATGACTTTACCTAGAGATCAAGAGAAAATCCTGTGAGAATTTAGAGAACTCCTACTTTCTATGCGAGTTTTGTCACTATTTTTTTTGACACAAACGTAGATGAACATATTACATACACACCTATAATTTTTTTTGTTGCCGAGCAGTGTTTTACGCCATTTACACCACTGTAAAAAAGCTGCTAACACAGGATTTACCCCACTGTAACGGTTTTTTACACTAGTGTAAATCAACACGTACTATTTTTTTAATATTTTTTTTGGAAAAGTCGTTTTATAGGATTTTTGGTAAAAATACATTTTGGCCGAGTTCTCTAAGTTCGTTACCTTAAGAGAGTTTTCATTTTATCATAACCTTGTAAATATATAAAACTCTTTTGAGCTGTGAGAACTTAGAGAACTCCGACTTTTCGTACGAGTTTTGCCACCATTTTTTGCACACACGTAGGTGAAAATGTTACAAACACAACTGCAAAAAACAAAATTTCCCAGTGACGTTTTCGACCTTTTTACGACGCTGTAAAAAGCTGCTGACATCAGCATTTACACCCATTGTAAGAGTTTTTTACAATGGTGTAAATCAACATTTTTTCTTGAGAAATTGATTTTTTAAGGAATTTTGGTAAAAGTTTTTTTTTTTGAAAAAACTTTCATTTTGGCTGAGTTATCAAAGTTCTCATAACTCGTGGGAGTATTCATTTTACCCTTACCTTTATACACACACATATAATGTATGTATGTATGTATGTATGTATGTATTGAATAGAAGGATCAAGATCAAGAGAAAACCATTCTAAGTTATGAGAACTTAGAGAACTTGGCCTTCCCATGCGAGTTTTACCCTATTTTTTCACACATATAGCTTAAAATGTTAGAAAAGACTGTCGTAATTTTTTTTTTAATTTTTTTCAAAGTGGTGTTTTACGGCCCCTTACAGCAGCTGTAAAAAGCTGATGACATAAGAATGACATCACTTTTTACAGCATTTACGGCTGCCGTAAATAAAAAAAAGTAGTTTTTTATTTGTTTTCTTTTTTTGGAAAAGTGGATTTTTTTAGGATTTTTGGTAAAAAAAATTTTTTTGAGAAACCTTTCGAGTTTTCTAAGTTCTCACAAATCGTCTAAATTTTCATTTACCCTAACCCTTGATTAGAAAACCCATATAAAACATAAACTTAAATCTTTGGCCATTTAAAATTATCAATCTCAAAATTTATAACTTCAGCCCATTATAACATAAGCTATAACTTTAATCGTTGATTAAAAAATAGTTTATAATTATATTATCTATTTCGTTAAAGCTTAAGGGGTGCGTTTTCCAGGCTCAGACAGGGCACGTGAATTCTCAGGACCAACTCTGGATATGTGTATGAAGATATAAAATATAAAACTAACTATTTGTATGATTTTTGTTTTGTTTATATTTTCATGTATCCTCACCTCATAATTTTCTTTTGGGAAATTGGTTTTTAATAAACCAACCTTTGCCCCAATGGTAAATAATCATCCTACCTACAGAATTGGTAATTAATAATCCTACGTTTCAATATGTTGGTACTCAATGGACCTCCGTTAGTTTTTTTTAACTGAAGTTAGTTTTTAAGTTTTATTTATTACACAAACAGTCCCTGTAGTTATAATTTACTAGTTTTAAGTTTTATTTAATACACAATCAGTCCATGTAGTTATAAAAAAAAATCATAAAAATAAAAAAAAAATCTAAAAAATCAAAAAAATTCAAAAAAATCATAAAAATTCTAAAAAAATCAAAAAAATTCTAAAAAAATCAAAAAAATCATAAAAAAACCTAAAAAATCCAAAAAATTCTAGAAACTCAAAAAAACTCTAAAAAATATAAAAAAAAATCAAAAAAAGCAACCGTTTCGACCCGAACCGTTTCGACGCGAACCGTACCACCACCACCACCGCCACCGCCACCACCACCGCCACCACCACCACCACCACCGCACCGCCACCACCACCACCACCACAGCACCGCCACCACCACCGCACCGCCACCACCACCACCGCCACCGCCACCTCCACCACCACCACCACCACCACAGCACCGCCACCACCACCACCACCACAGCACCGCTACCACCACCACCGCACCGCCACCACCACCACCACCACAGCACCGCCACCACCACCACCACCACCACAGCACCGCCACCACCACCACCGCACCACCACCACTACCACCACCACCGCCACCACCGTTTTCGAAACGGTCCGGGTCGAAAACGGTACGGGTCGAAACGGTACGGGTCGAAACGGTACGCGTCGAAACGGTCCGGGTCGAAACGGTCAGGGTCGAAAACGGTCCGGGTCGAAACGGTCCGGGTCGAAACGGTACGGTTCAAAACGGTTCGCGTCGAAACGGTTCGGGTCGAAACGGTTGCTTTTTTTGAATTTTTTTTATTTTTTAGAGTTTTTTTTTATTTTCTAGAATTTTTTGGATTTTTTAGAATTTTTTGGATTTTTTTAGGATTTTTATGATTTTTTAGAGTTTTTTTATTTTTTTAGGATTTTTATGTTTTTTAGAATTTTTATGATTTTTTAGAGTTTTTTTGATTTTTTTGAATTTTTATGATTTTTTAGAGTTTTTTTGATTTTTTGAATTTCTATGATTTTTTTGATTTTTTTAGAATTTTTTTGATTTTTTTAGAATTTTTTTGATTTTTTAGAGTTTTTTTTTTTTATTTTCTAGAATTTTTTGGATTTTTTAGAATTTTTTTGATTTTTTTAGGATTTTTATGATTTTTTAGAGTTTTTTTGATTTTTTTAGGATTTTTATGTTTTTTAGAATTTTTATGATTTTTTAGAGTTTTTTTATTTTTTTGAATTTTTATGATTTTTTATGATTTTTTTGATTTTTTTAGAATTTTTTTGATTTTTTTAGAATTTTTATGATTTTTTTGAATTTTTTTGATATTTTAGATTTTTTTTAATTTTTATGATTTTTTTTATAACTACAGGGACTGATTGTGTAATAAATAAAACTTAAAACTAGTAAATTATAACTACAGGGACTGTTTGTGTAATAAATAAAACTTAAAAACTAACTTCAGTTAAAAAAAAGAGTAAATTGCCATTTTAGTCCCTGAGTTTTGTCCAAATTTGCCATTTTGATCCAAATAGTTTTTTTTTCCATCTGGGTCCCTGACTTTTCACTTTATTGCCATTTTAGTCCCTGAGTTTTATCCAAATTGCCATTTTAGTCCCTGAGTTTTGTCCAAAATTTGCCATTTTGATCCAAACATTTTTAGTGGATTGGATCAAAATGGCAATAAAAGTGAAAAGTCAGGGACCCAGATGGAAAAAAAAAACTATTTGGATCAAAATGGCAAATTTGGACAAAACTCAGGGACTAAAATGGCAATTTACTCTAAAAAAAACTAACGGAGGTCTATTGAGTACCAACATATTGAAACGTAGGATTATTAATTACCAATTCTGTAGGTAGGATTATTATTTACCAATGGGGCAAAGGTTGGTTTATTAAAAACCAATTTCCCTTTTCTTTTTGTTCTTTTTCATGTGTATTTTTATATAAAGAAATTTTTTATTCTTATAAAATCTCGAGCATGTATGAACGTATAACTTAACTTAATGTTAAAATGCTCATAAGGATGGTTTAAAATGACTTATATATGTTTTATTAATATGTTTAGGTATATTATTGATTATTAAATATTATCTGTCAAGTTATGTTATTATAATGTATTGCATTGGTTGAGTTGGAACTGCTTATTGTTATTGTTAGGAGGAAAAGACAAATGTCACTAAAGTGTTCGAAATCAAATAACTTCCAAGATACTAAAGTGTTCGAAATCATATAACTTCCAAGATGACACCGAGTTATTAACTTGGATGCATTTGATTTATTTATGCAATCATACTTATCTAATATTGCAAAATAATGAGTTTGGTGCAATTATAAGATGGTAGGTGCGTAATGTGATATTTGTAAAAAAAGTTGTGTGATAATATAAACTAGTTTTTTTTATATCACGCGTTGTGACGAAACCGAACAAATGATAATGTAAAACAAACGTGATTTGAAAATAAAACATGTTGTTTAGAAAGTCAAAACATTAGAACGATTTAGTTTATTATCGTACCGTTTTTAATATCAAATAAATACTTTATTTTGAGTATAACCCTGTTTTAACAAAACTTATAACAAAATGTCAGAGAAAGAAATCAAGCACAACTACGTACTTAAAACGCATGTCATATATATTTTTATGTATTTTGCAATACTTTAAAACGCATACATCCTATGCGAATAAATATGTGTCCTTCTGTCTCAAACAAACCTCCCTAAATTCGACAAGACCTAGTAAAATGTGTCGTTTTATGTTACACATGTCGAACATGACACAAAACATTTAATATAACTGGTGAATCCGAGCACGACACATTATTACGCATGTCGTTGTATTAACACTAACACAAACATGTTTAATAACCAGTTTTTAAAAAGAATGTCGCGACACATGTTTAACAAAATTAATATAACCAGCTTAGTTACATGAATGACAGGATAATTTTAGTATAATTATTGACACGAATCACTAGACACAATTGACAAATAAGAAGATACAATTATTAGGATAAAACAAAATTTACCAAAATGATGAATCCATATTTAATAAAACACAATTTAATTTTATTAAAACTATAAAACCATGTGTGGTCTTAATAAATGGGTTATAAACGTGTTCACTCGACCTATTCACCTACTTAAATAATAGGTTAAAGTGTTATGCGTGACATAAACGGGTATGGCAAGAAAGAAATAATCGGCTTTTCAGTCCAAGGCATATGGCTGTGTCCCAAGTTATTGAGAAGATCAAAAGTTCGGTGCGACTAAAACTGATGGGATTCAAGTTTCGTGGGGAGTCTTCTAAGAAGAGGATCTTTAGGAGCTGGAAGATTGTAAGCAAAGATGATGAAGTTGACCCAGGCTAGAAGCCCGCTGTCTACTTATTAATTTTCGGTTCTTGGTTGTTTATTTGGCTTTTGCTACTGTTTAGTATTGGTGTTTGGGTTTTGTTTTCTGGTTTTCCTAGTCTTGGTATGCCAAGTCAGGTTGGTGTGTTCATATTGACACACCCTTGTATTATTTTGATTCTTTTATAAAATTCATCGGGGTAACCCTTTACCCAAAATAATAATAATAATAATAATAATAATAATAATAATGTGACGACTTGTTCATAACTAGAAATTATTTAACTTCGTATCGAATCATAGCATGTTAATTGAGTGTGTTATAAATTGTCCGCCCTATTTCTGACCATCAAATTATTTCTACCTAAGGATATATTACTAATAAATGGTTGTCTTACATAACCGTCGCTCTTAATCTAGCCCTTATGAGGGGTTGTTTGTCAACTTCTAAATGGTTAAGTGTTGGACCAGTAAGAGGTTTGAACCATTAAGTGTTGAACCATTAAGATCTGAACCATTAAGAGCTAGTATTATTCTTAACCGTTCAAAGATAAATGTCTAACCAATTTAGATTAGAGGTCTTTACTATTCACTTATTCAGACTCAGGGGCTGTTTGTTTAGCTCTTAATGAGACTTTTAATGGTTTAGACCTCTTACTGGTTCAACACTAAATGGTTCAGACTGTTTGTTTCACGAGCAGATATCTGAATGGTTCAGACATTTACCTCTAATGATTAATCATTATACTTAGGGACAGTTTGACAACTTCTGAATTGTTAAGTGTTAAACCAATAAGAAATCTAAACCATTAAATGTTGAACTAATAAGAGACCTGAACCATTAAGAGCTCTATTAAAAGCTAAACAAAGAGCCCCTGCTTAACAAAACCTTATATATAATTCATTTGATTCTTCTTAATTATTTATCATTGATTAATTAAGGTTATCTTAGTTTTACAAAAAAAAACCTGAAATATCAAGTCCTGGAGGGTGTCAAAAGTAGCCACCTAACGAGGAATGTGACGTAAGAAACAGGGGCGGACATACCCCATGTCAAGGGGTAGCCCGGGTTGCCCCTTGGCTCGACCGAGATAGTGTATTTTTTTTTTTTGCGTTTTTCGGATTTTGTTGCCCCTTGATAAATATTATGTTACCCTTTTGAAAGCCCAAAAAAATTTATACCACACAACTAATTACCCAAGACTTGTAAGCCCAATTATTATAGCCCAAGTCCCAACACAATACCCATTGTTTTAACAAAGTAAAAGAAGAAGTAAAAAGAAAAGAAGCAGCAAGTCAGCAACAAGTCGAACATTCACATCCCCATTGCCACTTGAACGAGCAGAAGCAGCGCCGACGGCCGACCTCCCCTCCCTCCGCCCTTTGCCGCCGCTGCTGGGTCTATTGTCATCATCGTCCGCCACTCCAGTTGCAGTCCATCTCAACTAAGTGTTTTCCCAAATTCCAATTGGGTATTGTAGTTAGTGCTTTATTCCTCATGAAAATTGAATAATTTATGTTTGTTTAATTGCAAATTACAAATGTTTCATTTAGTTTTTTAGTTATAGTTATGTGCAATTGTTATAGCCTTTTAGGGTTTATGTGAAATTGATTTAGGGCTTATTGTTTAATTTTATTTGTCTTATAAAATTAGGGAATTTGGAAGTTGAAAGAGGAAAAAACAAACTCTCATTAGTAGTCTTTTTACACGAAAATTCCAAGAAAATGATGATTTGGGTGCAACTCCTAGTTCAAATATTATTGACGATAAGCAAGAAAATGAAGATATTGGTCCAAGTTCAAATAATGATATTGATAACCAAGAAAATGAAGAAATTGGTCAAAGTTCAAAGAATGATATTGATATTCAAGAAAATGAAGATATTGGACCAACTCCAAGTCCAATTATTACTTCGCCTTCAAGTCCTTCAACACGAAACAAAATCGATTTGAATGATCTTCCTTCGGATCCCTCTGATAGACCTCCTATTACTAGTTATCACACTTTAAAGGAAGATGATAAATTTGCCAATTTAACTTTATTGAGTGACCTTGCTCGTGTAATGGTGGAAACCGGAAAAAAATGAAACTTTTCCTTTGGTTTATCGAACATTGAAGCTAGCACTGGTTTTACCGGTTGCAACCGCAACCGTTGAAAGATGTTTTTCTAAAATGAAGCTTATCAAGACGGATTTACGCAATCGGATGGGTGATGAGTATTTGAACAACGCTCTAATTTGTGCGGTCGAAAAAGAAAGTTTTTGTAAAGTAAAAGAAGAGGATGTCATGGCCCGGTTTCAAGCTTTCAAAAACCGAAGAGGAGAACTCATTTAGGTACGTGTTTAAATTTATTTATTACCGCGCTACTATCGTTGTTTCGTTTACATTGTATGAAGTACGTTAATTTTTTTTTTGAAACGTTGCCCCTTAAGTAATTTTCTAGATCCGCCACTGGTAAGAAAGGTGGTTTTATTTCTTATACCGTCAAATCTAACCTAACACCTCCTAACATAACTGTCAACTTTTCATTAAAAACAAATAAATAATAATATACAAACAAACACGTATGCTTACACAAAGGCGAGCTACGAGGACGACAGGAGCCACCCATCCACCATCTGTTATTAGTGACTAAAAAGTTATCGTTAAAAAAATATAACTGAAACGGTTTACAAACGATATTTTTCTCAGTTACCAAAGGATATTGGATACAACTTATAAGATTACAAATGTCTAGTATTGAGTCACCGGCCAATCATGTTTATCCCATTGATCAAACTCATCTAAGGGTTATTATGATCGGTTCTCACGATTCTTGATATTTTGAAGGTGTTTAATTAATTGAATCTTCTCACTTGTCTAATATGTGGTGGTACACGTGCATGGATATAAATTGTTAATCTATTAAGAAACAATAGCTCCATACATCTAATGTGATTACACTTGTTACCATAAAGGTTGGCTAACTTTATAAGGTATTATCTAGTGAACTTGAAATAAATAATTTGATTTCTAAATATATTAGAAAAATTAACTACTACAAGTGTAACTGCTCTACTTGCTTAATAGTTAGATTGTGCTAAACATAAGCAAGGATGAATACACGACATAAAAGTTGAACTTGCCAAATGTTTTGCCATGGGAAAGAATTCCCATTAAATGGACTTTTCTCCTTTAGTGCTACGAGAGAAAGTAGATAGAATATTGGATTTTAATAATCCCAATTGTTCGTTGTTGGCCGTCAACAATTTCAATTTAAAAAATAATCATTGGCAATCCCAATTATTAACATATTGGCTTCTAATAGACCATGACTAACAAAACCCTAACGTCGTTAGTCTTTGGTCACCGGAAAACCGTTTTGACCAGAAAAAGGTTCCTAAAAGTCTGATCTAAGATTACAAAGAGGTTTGAGACGAAAATGTTGAGTTTTCCGGCCAAAAAGAAGTTTTTCGGCGAAAAAGGAGTTTTTCGACAACTTCAATAATTGGGGCTTTTCCTAGAAAAAGATTCTTAAAGGTCCGTGATACGGTTAAAAAGAGGGTTGAGATGAAAATGTTGAGTTTTCCGGCCAAAAACTTTTTTCTGGCGATTGGAGATTAACAACGTTAGGGTTCCGGTAATCAGGGTCCATTAGAGGTCAATATGTTAATAGTTGGGACTGCTAGTGGTTATCTTTGAAGTTAGAATTGTTGGCGGCCAACGACGAATACTGGCTTCTAATAGACCATGGCTAACAGAACTCTAACGTCGTTAGTCTCCGTCGGAAATCTCAAGCTTCGGCCGTGTGACAACCCTCAAAATTACAGGTACTGTACAAGTAATTAATTTCAATTACGTACTTAATGACTGTGCTTGATTACAACTGACAATTTAAACTGCTCTATGATTTTTATATCGTATATACACATGCATCATATTTTATACAGTCACTCCATTTATTACACACAAGCTTGAGTAATAAACTTGATGCACACAGCACACTTAACACACTGAACGGATAACTTAGAAACATGTTGACAATGCCAACACATATCCAAACAATAGGTTGAGGGACCTATTTGACATTCTTTGAAACTTGCTAGAAAACATCGAGGACTAAAACCGTCGTTATTTGAAAGTATAAAGTTTAGGGACTAAATGGTTATTTTTGAAACTATATAAATACAAGGGTTAAAGTGCAATTACTTCAAACTATAAGTTTTGGGTTCTTTTTGTAAGTTTTGGAAACTTATTTTATAAAGAAATAAATATATAGTTTTGAAATAAAAGTTCAAGGTTCATTTGGTCATTCTTTCAAACATAAACTCTAGGGACTAAAGTTGGCTTTCTTAAACTCATTTTAACTAAAGATCCTAACCTGGTTAACTTTCATATAAGGAATTCTTCTTTAAAGCTTAACTCAGTTAACTCTTTTAACTAAAATAGGTTAACTAAGTTAGTTCCTATATAATAAATCCTTCTTTAAACACTAACCTAGTAAGTCAAACTAACTGACTATTACAGGGACCATTTGTGACATTTTCAGAAACTTTAAGGACCATTTTTGTACAAAACAAATCTTGAGGGGCCTAAGTGTAAATTTCAATTAAATCGGTCAAAAAGGGGTCTCCTGGGTGAGAACCGGCCTTTGCTGGTTTCGAACTCGCGACCTCTCGAACAAACAAACAACAACTTAACCACTCGGCCGGGCATGCCTCATCCGGTTATTCTAGGAAGTTATATATATTTACACACAAATTAGATCTATATATTAATTCTTTTTCTCAACCGGAACAGCCTGTCATCGCCGGCTTTGGATCCGAAATCCACCAACACATTGTTTAATCCGCCGAAAGTAAACCACAATGGTCCCCAATCACTTTGCCAACCCATTAACCCACTAATTCGACAAAACTTAGTGCCAAACCGATTAAAATCGGAATTTTTATTAAAAAAACTTAAAGTGGATTCAAACCACTAATTCCTGTCGAATTTGATTAAATTGTTGTGTTATTAAAGTCCCTTAGACCCCCACGAACATCACACGCCCTTCAAAATTCATAAACACACCGAAATCGACTTCTGTTCACCGTCTGCAAGTCTTGCCGGAAATCAGTCGCCGGAGAACGGTCGATACGTCGTTCCAGACGTAACCGGATCAGTTTTATTCGTCTAATCGGTACGTTATCAGTTATACAATGTTTTCCCGAGTTTAATTAGAATATAAACCTGTTTCGAATCAAAATCGGGACCTGTTTGACTTCCGGTTGACTATTTTGGGGAAGAAGATGAACAGTAACTTGGTTTATTTATTTTCTTTTATTAAAAACAGTTTTCTTATTATTACTCTTTAATTCATAATAAATCGGTTTTAGTACATTAAAATCTAAAAATTTCAGATTAATTATGTTTAATATGAATCTTTCTGAAAATAATTTACTTACTGATTACTTTATATAAAAACGATTTTATAATTAAAACAGTAAATAAATTATTATTTTTTTTTAAAATTTATAATAAATCCGTTTTTATGAATTAAATGCTGAAATTTTTATACAAATTATCTTAAATGATAAACTTTAAGAAAATAATATTTTTACTGATGTTTTATATAATTTTGATATTTATATAATTAAATCAGTATTTATACTTATGAATATAATTTAATTTAATGTAATTAAATTATATAACTATATAATTTTGATCCAAAATTATTCTTATGACAAAATATGCATTATTCTGAGTTTATATAAATTTAGAATCTGAATTTTTATTATGTTTAATTATTTAGATAATTAAACTTTATATAAACTTATTTATTGTTATCGTAATCATTTTAATTCATTTTATTTATTTAAAATGATTCCAAGGCCATAATAATTATTTTAAATCAGTAATATCCAAGCTCAAATAATTAAAAATGTGATTTTAATTATTCTGATTTAAATTAATTATTTTTGATAATTAGTTATATAATTATCACATTATTTCTCGTAAACAAAACACTACCGAATCCCATAGATTTAAGATCTCCGCTCATTCGATTAAACATTATTGTTGATACATATTCCATATTATTGCATGTTCAATCAATTAGAGTGACGTGGAATATTATTTCCAAGAACTCTCACGTTAGCATACTTATTTGGATTTACTCAAAATCAAGGTGAGTTCATGTCCCCCTTTTCTCTTAACTGTTTTCAGTTTTATACTTCGGGGGTGGAATACATGTTACAAATATTACAATTTTTACAAATGGTATAATTACAAGAAGCACACTTGGTGAGAACGAGTACCAAGTATGTTACAACTATTACATACATTTTTATAAAACACTTAAGGCCATTAATCCTCGGACCAAGGGACATGAGTGATAGATTAGATCTATTTGGGTGTAGCGAGCCCAGCTCCTGAGTCCACAGTACGGACCATGGGGTGACTTTGAGCCCGACGCACAAATTTGCTAGGTTTGAGTCTTCCTACTGCATTTCACACATATCAATGGCCTTGCAAACCATTGGTGATCTCTTTATTTCCTTATTGCTACATACCAGGGACTTTCATACACTGTTAACAAAGGATTATACATACATCGTAACAAAGGGACATTTATACTCACAAGACATATTTTAAAGGCTTATACACACAGACTTACACATGAACTCGCTCAACCTTTTGTTGATTTTTCAAACTACATGTATTTCAGGGAACTAGCAGGATCTGGCAGGGTATGCATGTGTCTAGCTGCGTTGGATAAATAGATGTCATCCAAAGTTGTGAAGTTTGAGAAGTGTAACCTATTCCTGGACGGGTTACATATCTCTAAACCTCGTCTTATTTAAAGTCTTTTGGTGTCCTATGAAAATGTTTTAAATAATTTGTGGTTTGTAATGTCGATGTTTCTAAACAATGATATTGTGGTATTTTCTCACTATTTTTAATGGATGAACATCTCGTATTTTTATCATATAGCATTGTTGTGATTGTTGCTATGGTATTAAGAAGTCACACCAAATAAACCCACGCTTCCGTAAAAGCCAGGGTGTGCTTACTTGGGAATTATTGGGATGAGTGTTCACTTATAGGCTAAAGCATCACTTCATTAAATTATAAGGACCCAAATATTTTGACTTGTTACCGATGTCGTTTATTCGATATCCATCTTATTATGTGTTTTCTATCCTCATCATTGATTTTATGAAACTGTTTCATCAAAACATTTCATCTTGATTCCGATGACCACATGCTTACCCCTACTGCTTGTAGATACTTAATTGGTCCAATGACTCTCTTGCCCATAAAATTTCTATTTAACATAGTTATTAAAACAACGATTACACTACATCATTTTACTAAGGATGTCCACTACCAAGCAGAAACCAAACCAACTTTTATCGTATGTCTACAAGATCTTATCAATAATGGAAGATTGTTTTACCGAAACTCTTTCCAAATTCAAAATTATTTTCAGGTTTTACACCTAACTTACTAAGATATTAACCACTCCACCACTTGATCCCTATTCCTTTCTCTCTCGATGAATTATCGTGCCGACAGAATTGCTTGTTTTCTTCCATTTCATTTCTTTCTTTTCGTCATGCTGCCAAAACACGACAAAACTTTCACCCTGATTTTCAGGGATTAAACCAACACACGCGGTTCTTTTTAGTAATGGAAACATGCTACGCTCATACCTGTATACAATTTATCACAAGTTTATTCTCAACATCCGAGAGACTCGAACTCTATAAGATCTAGTCATAATATTTTTCTCACACCATCATCATTCCTTTCACTTCTGAACTTTCCTCTGTATCGACCTAACCCACCGCCGTTGCCAGAAGTACCCAAAGTAACCCATACTCAAACTTTTCTTAGTTCAACAAAACCCAACATTCAAATGGCATATTTCCCAGTAACACATGCTGAATCCTCAACCGCAGCAGGAATTCACCCATTCCTTCGGTTTGCTGAGTTACCCATTCGTGAGAAGTATCAGAAACTCAAGAACCTTGAAGTTTTTACCATCGGCAGTATTGATTGGCATCGAATAGAAATGGTTGACCCCAGTGGACCACTGTCAATATTACTATCACACAATACACCTTGGCGCCGTTTCTTCGACATCATAGAACCATCATACGACGAACTGGTGTATGAGTTCTTGTCCACTTTCTATTACAAATATAATAATAATCTTACAAATAAATCCATTCGTTTTCAACTTTGTGGGCAACTTCATACCATGTCATTAACAGAATTCGCAGTTCATCTGGGCATATATACAGATGAAGAAGTCAAACAACCCATTTTTACGGAGGCATCAACCTCTGGTTCCTCCGCGGATATGGTAGATTATTGGCAACGCCATTCATTAAAAAATGGTGTGACCATAATAATTCTGCGAACTTCATAGACCCTTGTTATCAATATATGCACCGTGTTTTAGTCCACACTATCACGGGGCGTAAACATAATCAACAAAGGGTTAAAACAATCGAACTTTTCTATCTGTATAGTATTTTTGAGCAGGTTCCTTGTAATATTGCCCACGAGCTTGCTGAATATTTTTCTAGTCAACAATCAAACCCTATGAGGAGTCCTATGGGAGGATCCTACATTACAAAAATAGCACAATCATTAGGTGTCCTAAGTGATCAGATTATCCAGGGATTATCTCCACCAAAGGCACCTGGGGTTATAAATCCTTACACCATGAGGCTAACCCCTATTCATATTAGTACACTATCACAACCATCACAGTCGGAGGGAGCTCCAGTCATCTTAGAGAATACCTTCCCACAAAATTTACAACAGTCATCGTCACAATTTCTTCCATCGTCTTTTTATCGTTATGACATACAACCACAGCTGCCAGACATACACGAACATATTCCAACTAACCCACCCCAATCATTAGCACCAAACGTCTCGCAAGACTTCACACCGATAGTCTTCGAGGAGGCTCCAATGACGCAAGATGAATTGTTTGATGAAAGCATGATGATCCAAGATCAATTAGGATCGGAATCATTTTTGCAGTCACCGTTATCGCCACATTTCTTCCAGTCACTGATGAACGAAGTAGGACAACTACCACCAACTGATAGAGCATGCCCAAGTACGATGCCTCAAATGCATCTACCTCCAGATCGAGTGGTAGTTGAAATGGCTAGGTTAAGCAATCAGGTCCAAGACTTGTCAAGACAAGTACAATGGCTGACAGAAAGAAATAACTGGTTGGAAGACATGCTAAGACAATTGGCTGCTCGGATGGAATTGACTCTACCACTTCCACCACTTTTTAGTTCTGAGTCTGAATTTGATTAATTTTCATTTTATCTTTGAACTCCTAAGACGAGAACAACCTTATGCCTAGTTCTCAAAAGGTGATTGAAGTAGGAATGCTTTAATCTAGTCTATAGTTTTAGAGCCTCATTCTTATGATTTGCTTGAAACTACTTACATGATACCTTAATTGCTTTTATTTATTCTTTTCCGATCTTTTAAACGTATATGTCACTTATGTGTTAACACTTAACATGCTATACTTGTTCTACATGTACCCGTACGATTTATCAATATTAAACAATATATAAATTATACCTTACATACCTCAAGTGTATCAAAAATTTTCGTTTAACGTGTAAAAAAAAAAAATTAAAATTTGTATGGTAAAAAAAAAATGGTGAAACCGGCCGTCCCCGGAATCGAACCCGGGTCTAGGCCACACCCTTTCGCGCGCCTAGCCAACCGAGCTAGGTGCCTAGTTTGTGAAATTTCCGTTTTGGGTTAAATATAAGCATATGTACAATAACTCCCTTACTTCTTACTAAAAGACACCTACTTATCCTCCTTATGTTGTTAATAATTGTTTTATTGTCCCATTAATTATGTGTCATTTTTGACATGTTTATACTCATTTGTTTAATCTTCAAACAAATACAGTTTGCTTCGTATATTGATACTGAATGCATAAATTACAAACACATGTACTCTTGGTACAGTAAACTTACATTGCTAATGACAATCCATGCTTAGTTTATAAATGCACACTATTAGTTTGATTTATGTGAAACAAAATTTCATTTTGCTTGAATGAAATACCTACGACTAATTTTTTTGTATACAAAACAAACGATGCTATCATTACGAATCTGAAATACGTTTTGATTCAACTAATGTTGTGCAATATTGATGCTTGTTTGATTTAAACAATACCTCAATCTTATTTGTTTTCCTCACCTAACTAGAAGTGCTATGTGGACCATGCAACGAAACGCGTAATTTTGGGTGCACACTTAATTACGGGGTTCGATGCATAAGAATCATAGTGAGCCTTGTTAAGTAAGGTGGCATATAAAAACATTATGTGGTTATGTGATTATCCGTTATTTGCTCATTTGTACACACGATTGTTTGCATAATGTTTACATTACAAATCCAGCATAACATAGTGCCATGTAAAATAATTTCTATACAATGATAATTTCCTCAAAATTATCAGCACCAAACAATGACTTGCTTATATTGTTAATCATTACAATTCCATTCTATGATCTCTTTCGAATAAATTTCGGGACGAAATTTTCTTAACGGGGGGAGAATGTGACAACCCTCAAAATTACAGGTACTGTACAAGTAATTAATTTCAATTACGTACTTAATGACTGTGCTTGATTACAACTGACAATTTAAACTGCTCTATGATTTTTATATCGTATATACACATGTATCATATTTTATACAGTCACTCCATTTATTACACACAAGCTTGAGTAATAAACTTGATGCACACAGCACAGTTAACACACTGAACGAATAACTTAGAAACATGTTGACAATGCCAACACATATCCAAACAATAGGTTGAGGGACCTATTTGACATTCTTTGAAACTTGCTAGAAAACATCGAGGACTAAAACCGTCGTTATTTGAAAGTATAAAGTTTAGGGACTAAATGGTTATTTTTGAAACTATATAAATACAAGGGTTAAAGTGCAATTACTTCAAACTATAAGTTTTGGGTTCTTTTTGTAAGTTTTGGAAACTTATTTTATAAAGAAATAAATATATAGTTTTGAAATAAAAGTTCAAGGTTCATTTGGTCATTCTTTCAAACATAAACTCTAGGGACTAAAGTTGGCTTTCTTAAACTCATTTTAACTAAAGATCCTAACCTGGTTAACTTTCATATAAGGAATTCTTCTTTAAAGCTTAACTCAGTTAACTCTTTTAACTAAAATAGGTTAACTAAGTTAGTTCCTATATAATAAATCCTTCTTTAAACACTAACCTAGTCAGTCAAACTAACTGACTATTACAGGGACCATTTGTGACATTTTCAGAAACTTTAAGGACCATTTTTGTACAAAACAAAACTTGAGAGGCCTAAGTGTAAATTTCAATTAAATCGGTCAAAAAGGGGTCTCCTGGGTGAGAACCGGCCTTTGCTGGTTTCGAACTCTTTACCTCTCGAACAAACAAACAACAACTTAACCACTCGGCCGGGCATGCCTCATCCGGTTATTCTAGGAAGTTATATATATTTACACACAAATTAGATCTATATATTAATTCTTTTTCTCAACCGGAACAGCCTGTCATCGCCGGCTTTGGATCCGAAATCCACCAACACATTGTTTAATCCGCCGAAAGTAAACCACAATGGTCACCAATCACTTTGCCAACCCATTAACCCACTAATTCGACAAAACTTAGTGCCAAACCGATTAAAATCGGAATTTTTATTAAAAAAACTTAAAGTGGATTCAAACCACTAATTCCTGTCGAATTTGATTAAATTGTTGTGTTATTAAAGTCCCTTAGACCCCCACGAACATCACACACCCTTCAAAATTCATAAACACACCGAAATCGACTTCTGTTCACCGTCTGCAAGTCTTGCCGGAAATCAGTCGCTGGAGAACGGTCGATACGTCGTTCCAGACGTAACCGGATCAGTTTTATTCGTCTAATCGGTACGTTATCAGTTATACAATGTTTTCCCGAGTTTAATTAGAATATAAACCTGTTTCGAATCAAAATCGGGACCTGTTTAACTTCGGGTTGACTATTTTGGGGAAGAAGATGAACAGTAACTTGGTTTATTTATTTTCTTTTATTAAAAACAGTTTTCTTATTATTACTCTTTAATTCATAATAAATCGGTTTTAGTACATTAAAATCTAAAAATTTCAGATTAATTATGTTTAATATGAATCTTTCTGAAAATAATTTACTTACTGATTACTTTATATAAAAACGATTTTATATAATTAAAACAGTAAATAAATTATTATTTTTTTTAAAAAATTTATAATAAATCCGTTTTTATGAATTAAATGCTGAAATTTTTATACAAATTATCTTAAATGATAAACTTTAAGAAAATAATATTTTTACTGATGTTTTATATAATTTTGATATTTATATAATTAAATCAGTATTTATACTTATGAATATAATTTAATTTAATGTAATTAAATTATATAACTATATAATTTTGATCCAAAATTATTCTTATGACAAAATATGCATTATTCTGAGTTTATATAAATTTAGAATCTGAATTTTTATTATGTTTAATTATTTAGATAATTAAACTTTATATAAACTTATTTATTGTTATCATAATCATTTTAATTCATTTTATTTATTTAAAATGATTCCAAGGCCATAATAATTATTTTAAATCAGTAATATCCAAGCTCAAATAATTAAAAATGTGATTTTAATTATTCTGATTTAAATTAATTATTTTTGATAATTAGTTATATAATTATCACATTATTTCTCGTAAACAAAACACTACCGAATCCCATAGATTTAAGATCTCCGCTCATTCGATTAAACATTATTGTTGATACATATTCCATATTATTGCATGTTCAATCAATTAGAGTGACGTGGAATATTATTTCCAAGAACTCTCACGTTAGCATACTTATTTGGATTTACTCAAAATCAAGGTGAGTTCATGTCCCCCTTTTCTCTTAACTGTTTTCAGTTTTATACTTCGGGGGTGGAATACATGTTACAAATATTACAATTTTTACAAATGGTATAATTACAAGAAGCACACTTGGTGAGAACGAGTACCAAGTATGTTACAACTATTACATACATTTTTATAAAACACTTAAGGCCATTAATCCTCGGACCAAGGGACATGAGTGATAGATTAGATCTATTTGGGTGTAGCGAGCCCAGCTCCTGAGTCCACAGTACGGACCATGGGGTGACTTTGAGCCCGACGCACAAATTTGCTAGGTTTGAGTCTTCCTACTGCATTTCACACATATCAATGGCCTTGCAAACCATTGGTGATCTCTTTATTTCCTTATTGCTACATACCAGGGACTTTCATACACTGTTAACAAAGGATTATACATACATCGTAACAAAGGGACATTTATACTCACACGACATATTTTAAAGGCTTATACACACAGACTTACACATGAACTCGCTCAACCTTTTGTTGATTTTTCAAACTACATGTATTTCAGGGAACTAGCAGGATCTGGCAGGGTATGCATGTGTCTAGCTGCGTTGGATAAATAGATGTCATCCAAAGTTGTGAAGTTTGAGAAGTGTAACCTATTCCTGGACGGGTTACATATCTCTAAACCTCGTCTTATTTAAAGTCTTTTGGTGTCCTATGAAAATGTTTTAAATAATTTGTGGTTTGTAATGTCGATGTTTCTAAACAATGATATTGTGGTATTTTCTCACTATTTTTAATGGATGAACATCTCGTATTTTTATCATATAACATTGTTGTGATTGTTGCTATGGTATTAAGAAGTCACACCAAATAAACCCACGCTTTCGCAAAAGCCAGGGTGTGACAGGCCGCTGTATGGCGCCAAAGCTTTTAGAACATGATTGCTTTGATATCTTTCATTTAGGGGAATCATATACTCTGGTATTACTTTTTACTCCAAATGGGTTGTTAACCGTTTCCTAAATATTGAATTGTAAGGATATCAAGTTTTGGTTTTACAATATATGTACCAACCTTTCGTTCAATAACTTGTTAACAGCGTGTGCACTGGCAAAAATATGTATCTCTTTGATCATTATAAGACACCATAATTAGTAGTCTAGATGTCTCTATGAATAGTCGAGTTTAAAAACCGAGACAACTTGTCAAATCACGAGGTGATTTGAGTTGGAGGCGGTTCGAATAGGAGTTTGGTTTCTATCTCCCTTCGAGCTTGGCTCGTGAATAACCTTACAAAGTAAGAGTCAAGAGGTTGTGAGACTGAACTTGACCTAGAGTCGTCCGGCTCAATTTGCAAGGCATTTTCAACATGGGTAGGTGGGTTTCAAATTTACACACATATCATGTTTTGGTTTCTAGATATTAGATATATTTTACCCCGATTAAGGTCTCCGAAATTAACCAAATTTCAATGATAGTATACACTTAATGGTTAAAAAATAGATATAATTAGAATGATAATCATATAAACAAATGTTAGTAGTACCCCCATCGCTTTCTTTTGATATCATTAATATATATTATATGATAATAATAATAATAATAATAGAAAGAAAAGAAAAATATTTTTCACGTGGCTTGAGCCATTTGTAGGTGAATGCATGCTTGAGGTATCCACATGGCAATGAAGAAGCCGCCTCCTGCGCCTGGGTGGTCAGCCATATAGTTGGACCAGTCAATAGTCAACACATATCATATACCTTCAACATATTCTTACTAATACTATCGTAATGTTTTTGTACATTTTGTGATGTCGTGTTAACACGTATAAATGTATAATATAAGGTTGATTATATAACAATCATTCTTCTTGATTTTTCTAGATTTTAATTTTCATAAAATCCTATCTTATTCATTATTACTAAATACTACAATTTTCAACATCTATCCTACCTATAAAGTTCATACCTAGGGGACACATAACATCCATCTAGGGCCTCTATTTTCTGTTTTCCGGTAAAAAACATAACACAATTCCCTTTGGTGCAACCAGTTTGAAGAAACCGTTTTAGTAATTTGGGTAAAAAAACAATCTATGGTATTTATACATTATAACCCGTTACAAACATAGAGTTCGTTCGCATCTAGGGTTTCTGCATCTTCAATTTTACATCTCCCTCTCATTCATCTCAAAAGTGGATCCCTTCACCAAGGTACGATTCCCTTTTCTATGAGTCAATTCTTGATTCTTGATTATATTTCTTCTTATTTTCTCACTCACTCTATTTTCCTTTTTGGGATGTTAGTATTTAAGTATGGACACATGTTGAATTTATAGAAAAACAAAAACAAGGACCACAACTTAGGAGAGGGTCAATCATCGTGCCTGACGAGTTCTACATGTTTTTCCTTTCAAATAGGATTGTCGTACTTTGTTAAGGTTCCGAATCACACGCAATTCCGTTTAGAAACATTGATTTAAAGCATCTAGAAGGGTCACATGTAAGCTAATATTTGAGAAGCATTTTCAAAAAATGATTGGTTGGTCTTTCATCTTGAATTTGGTTTGTTAATCTTGTATATGGATCTTTCAATCTTGTGCTTAATATTATATATGGGTTAAGTTATTCTATAAAAACTCTTAAAAATAAAAAGTGTACAAAGACAGATGACACAATGTCGAGCAAAATATAACACAATGCCAAAAAATATAACACAGTGTCGAGGAAAAAAGATACAATGAGTAGCAAAAAAGACACAATGACGCAAATATAGAAAAAACACAATGATAAATAAAAGACATAATGGTAATAAACAAAAATTCTAAAATCTACAACCTATAAATCCAAAAGTGAAAACCTAAAATTTCACATGTAAAGTTCGATAAGACGGTTCCAATGCCGCTTGAATGATGTCAATCGGAGTCCGTTTGATACCTATTGTACGGCTTCTTATTTTTAGAAGCCTGTTATATATAATTTTCATCTTCTTTTAGTCATTTTATATAACTTGTTACCTTGAAAATTATTTCTTGACCATTGATATTGCATATCTATACCTAATAAACAAGTAGTTAGATGTGTCATGCGTCATAATTCTATAAGCCTAAGGTGCAGTTTGTTTTTTAAGAGGTAAAATGTCTGAAGTTTGTGGACCACATCTATAAGCCTAAGGTGCAGTTTGCTTTTAAGAGGTAAAATGTCTGCAGTTTGTGACCACATATGCAGATATCTGTAGAAGAAGAGGTTGACAAAAACTCTGCAGTCTGCAAGAAGAAGACTGTTTGTTTTTTTAAGGTATGTACACTTCTAAAATAATTTGGTGGTGGTGTACGAACGGTGGGGGTGGGTGGTGGACGTGGATGGTGGGTGGTGGTGCTGGGTGGTGGATGTGGACGGTGGTGGTAGACGATGGTGTTCCTCAGAAGATCTTAAAAGTGGCTGGGCCAAGTTTGCACAAAAAAGAGCTCGCGCAGACGTTTTTTTAATAAAACGTCTTCGGAAAAACAAACAGTCTGCTGATGACAATGTCTACGCGTGATCTGCGTGACGCATACAGAAGAGTCTGCGCAGATCATTTTTAGATAAACAAACACCACCTAAGATTCTTTTTTCCGCTCCTCTTATTTCACCCCATCATATTTTATTTCTTAATTAAAAAAGTAAATCATATCTCAAAATATCTTTTTATAATTCCTAAATCTATATTGCTGACTATTTAATATTTCTTTTATTTAACCCATGTAATAAATGAGTTTATAACCTAATAACTATATATAATAATAGTGTACAATGCTATATTACTATATTGGATAACTTGTAAA
This sequence comes from Helianthus tuberosus, assembly GCA_030545235.1. Classification (NCBI taxonomy): domain Eukaryota; kingdom Viridiplantae; phylum Streptophyta; class Magnoliopsida; order Asterales; family Asteraceae; genus Helianthus; species Helianthus tuberosus. Next base: position 16,958,931 of record CM060369.1, on the reverse strand, counting down.
TATAAAAGTTAGGGCTGTAAACGAACTAAACGAACACGAACAAGACCTTGTTCGTGTTTGTTTGTTAACAAATATATGTGTTCACGAACTGTTCATGAACACTTACCGGGTGAGACTTTATGTTTGTGTTTGTTTGTTTGTTAATGAAATGAACTTGTCGTGATCGTTTTTGTTTGTTTGTCAATTTTAGGCGACAAACAAAATTGAAGGTTGTTGAACACAAATGAGCACAAACTAATGTTCATGAACACAAATGAAAACAAACGAATACAAAACGTTTATGAACAAAATATATAATACACTGACACTTATTAAATATTTTATTATAGGAATTTTGAAGTATTTAAGTAAAATATAAAAACTAAAAACACAAATGAACTATCAAACACAAATGGACATGTTACCGAACGTTCACGAACATAAATGAACGAATACGGCCTCTGTTTATGTTCGTTCATTTAACTAAACGAACGAAATTTCTTGTTTGTGTTCGTTTGTTTAATAAACGAACGAACACAAACGAACTTCCCGCCAAACGGTTCACGAATTGTTCGACGAACGTTTGGTTCGTTTACAGCCCTAATAAAAGCGAATCTATGCATTTAAAAATATCCATAATTACACAACACACCCTTATATACCAACCATATAAAATATTAACAAACACCATATAATCGTATTAAGATATGGTTAGTTTTTACCAGGGTCGGCTCAACCATTTTGGTGGCCTAAGGCGAAGTAAAATCTTGTGACATTTTTCCCAAAAACATGTATGTAATTGAAAGTTAAACTTGAAGGGCCCAAGTGTAATTATTTAAAAGATTGTATTAAAATTTAAAAACAAGAAAAAAAAATGCTGAACCAGGGATTCGAACCCGTGTCTCACCAACATCCATACATACACAAAACCACTACACTACCAACCATCAATTTGTTGATAACCCACACCGTAAATATTTTATAAATGGACTCTAGTTTCATCAAATTATGGAGACCCTATAGTTTTGATGACACAAGACCCAAGCCTCATTTGGCTTACCCTTGAGCTGGCCCTGTTTTTTACCTTTTAGATTTTAGTAGTGTTTTCTTAATGCAAGTAAAACGAGATTTGAAGGTCGAAAGGTCAATGTTTTAGTACAATATCACATATGTAAGTACAACGAAATTTGAAGGTAGAAAAGTCATAGTTAACTACATAAAGTCAATTAGTTCAGGCAGAAGGTCAAACATGTGATATATGGAAGACTTTTATCATGCCTCTAATAAAAAAAACACAACATACATGATACATGAGTATTGGATGTTAGGCTACACGGTATGGGGTTCGTCCCCATTCCGTCTTGCTTCGGCGACGGAGGGAACACCGTGCCGCCCCTCCCCACGTCGCGTTGTCCGCGTCGACGTCTCGCCGTTTGTGACGGTCCAAAATGGTGGGGCCCAAGACTAAAGTAACCGTTAAAAAAAATTTAATTTCTAATTTAATTTATTTATTCAAGCGGTTATAATTCAAAAAAACACCCAAATCACTCCCACTTTTATAAATACTCACCTCTTTTACGCATTTTTTCACAACTTTTCACCCACTACAATCTCTCACCTCTCTCACATTTTATAACCCCTCTTCCATTTTTATAAAAACTCATATATTTTTATACCATTTTTTACCCGCTAGTACCCCATCTCTCTATAAAAAATTATCATGTCTTCACCTTCTCCCATTTCTTCAATTTCCTCTATGTCTTCATCGTCTTCGTTTGCGTGGTATTCATCATCTTCGGAAGAGGATGGTATTATGCACAACATGATTATGAACGCGGCTCAGGTCTTCATGGCGGGTGCTGAAGGGTCGTCCCAACGGCTAACTAGACGAGCAAAATATAACCGAGACAAAGAAGGTATTTTTTTTCCTTATGTTTTATATAGATTTGAAAATGTATTTTATAATTAATTTCATTTACGTTTTAAATTTATAGCCGGCAACGATAAACTAGTAGCCGATTATTTTGCCGACGAACCCGTGTACCCAGCCGAGATTTTTCGTCGTCGGTTCCGCATGAGTCGTCCACTGTTTTTACGTATTGCAGGCGACATGGCCCAGTCTGATCCGTTTTTTACATTGCGAAACGACGCTAGGGGGCAAAGGGGTTTCAGTAATTTACAAAAATGTACGTCGGCCATTCGCCAACTTGCGTACGGTTACGCACCCGATGCATTAGACGAGTATATTAGGATGTCTGAAAGAACCGCACGTCGATGTTTGCACAAGTTTTGCGAATGGGTTGTCAAATTGTATAGCAAGCGATACCTGCGGAAACTGAACGCAAACGACGTTCAAAAATTATATCAAGCACACGAACAGAGACATGGTTTCCCAGGAATGCTCGGGAGCATTGATTGCATGCATTGGGCGTGGCAGAATTGCCCAGTTGCCTGGCAAGGTCAGTATACTAGGGGAGATCAGGGACATCCGACTATTATTCTAGACGCTGTTGCGTCACAGGATCTCTGGATATGGCATGCTTTTTTTGGTCTACCTGGTTCGCTCAATGACCTTAACATCATATACCAGTCACAGATATTTGAGGATGTAGTGGCGGGTACAGGTCCAGACACAAGCTTTACGGTTTCGGGGGTGGAATACAGGCGAGGTTACTACCTAGCCGATGGGATATACCCAACGTACTCGACAATCGTTAAAACTATTCCGCACCCGACAGACGACAAAAGAAAAAAGTTTGCGAAGTTTCAAGAGGGTGCGAAAAAAGATATTGAACGGGCTTTTGGTGTTCTACAAAAAAAATGGCACATCATTGAACATCCAGCACGTTCGCAAACACCAAGGAGGTTACGACACATTATGTACGCTTGTATCATCCTTCATAACATGATCATTGAAGACGAAGGTAGAGCGATATGCGAGTACGACGAAAACGCGTCCACTGGAAATTCTGTTCCAGTTAGTGGGGAACAACAAGATTTGAACATGTTCGCTCTACGTAACGAGTACACACATCATAACCTACAAGCGGACTTGGTGGAGCACATTTGGAACAACGCTCAAAACGAACCCGGCCACGACATGGAAGACGAAGACTAGTAGCTTATTTTAATATATTAGGATATTTTTAAGTTTATGTTTTTTTTTATATTTTTTTTAAGTTTATGTAATGTTTTTTAATATTAATGAAAATATTTTGTTACTTTATTTGTTAAATGTTAAAAAAAAGTTGAAGATTAAAAAAAATAAAAAAGTGGTGGAGGACTATGACTAGGACCATCTTACCATGCCTTTTAGTTTTGGAGGATGGACCATCCTTGGGAGGATTATGACGTGACGCCTACGTGGCGGATCATCCTCCAAGGATGATCCATCACCATACCCACTAGCCTTAGAATGTAGAACCCAACAATTGAAATCTAAAGTCAAACGCCAATATATGTTCAAGTATATTAGGGGTAGCTAGCATAATGAAAGTCACATTGTTTCTAGATGATAACCATATGTTTCAAGTTTTTATAGTAAAAGTTTATATCAAATAATAGTTAACTTTTAGATTCTTAGGGTTAAAAAATGGAATGAGACAACTTAACTTCTAACCTTTTTTTACTTAAATTTATTATCTTTTTAAATCAAATAATATCTTTATCTACCCTTTAATTTATATAACTTAAATTTATTATTTTTTACTATTTAATAGGTTAGAAACCCATGTATGATATTATATTAATAGAATAAATAGCACATTAAATAGTTAGTAATGAAAATTTAGAATTTATAAAAATATTATTTTGAGATACAAAATACGATTAAAATTATGTATAGCAAAGTACTAACTAATAAATTTAATATATTATATTATATTATGCTTTATTACTTCTGCTTTTTTATTATTTTTTTTAATTAAGAAATATAATCTGAAGGGGTGAAATAAGATAAACGGAAAAAGATTTTGTACTCACAGAATAGTAATACGTGACGCAACCAACTACTTATTTACCAGATAAAGATTTTTTTTTATTTTATACTGTAGCCTTACTCGACCGGACTTTTCTATGCTGTTTGTGTAAATATTAAAATTGTATAATTGGGTCCCTAAAACTTAGTAAATTTCCCAAGTAGAGTTACATTTTTTATTTGTTTGGATTGTAAAATTTACGTAGTATAAACTTAGAACACTTTTGTGCATGTTGTACTTAATGTTTTGGGATGTTTTAAAAAAAAATGATTTTTTTACTTTTAACTCAAAACTATTTACTTTTTTAACTTTTAACCAAAACTATTTGATTTTTTACTTTTAACTTAAAAGTTTTCATTTTTTGCAATTGAACCTCACAACGTTTTACTTTCAACTTTCGTCTCGTATACTTTTGATCTTTTTCAAATTCTTCGTTTTACGTTTCGTTCTAAATTTTGCATTGCAATTGAACTTCACAACGTTTTACTTTCAACTTTCATCTCCTATACTTTTCATCTTTTGCAAATTCTTCGTTTTACGTTTCATTCTAAATTTTACAAATTAACACAACGTAACATGTGTGTGTGGTTCAATGTTTTTACGTTTCGTTTTACGCTTCATACGTTCAAATTTTGCGAGTTTATATGGCATAACGTGCTTGTGTGATTCAACATTTTTACGTCGTCTATTTTTTTTCCCGTTTGACATGTTCGTCGCAACGCATGTGTCTTAGATTGACTTGGTTTCTTTTCTATATTTTATGGTTCGGTCTAATATATACGCATTAACACGTCGCAACTTCAGTGTTGGTGGTCGCTGACGATGATGTTGCATTGGTGCTATTTGGCACCGTTTTACGCCCCCCCCCCCCGCAACACAGGAGAGCTTAATAGTAGTTTATTTGAATTTAAAACTAAGAATTTCTCTCAAAAGAAAAGTGAAAATAAGAATTTCTCAAATTTCTTTACTGGTTAACAATTTTTACAAAGTGAAGAATTTCAATCATTTTGGTATCTTTCATTTCTACACCATCGCCACCACAATCGCATCTAAAATAACTACCACTACAACAACAACAATCGTGGTTTGCATCGTCATTGTTCCCATCACCATTGCCACAACCACTGTCGTGCCGCCGATCCCCACCATTTTCTCCAACACCACAACTGCCGCCAACGGCCCTACACAATTGCCATCACAACTGAGGTCACCAACCCTACTACCACGTCTAACTTTATAACAAACATACAAACCAAACATGATTATTTTGTCAATCGAGTTATTGGATTAAAAATTTGCTTTAACATATTTTATTTCTTCTTAAATAGAATCATGCGTGATATTTTGTTAAATGGCCGTATAGAAGAAGTTATTTCTCTACATAAATAGTAAAACTATATTAAATTAACGAGTAAATTATCTACAACACATGTGTGTTTTCACATTGGTTATGCTATTTGTAAGCATGTCAAAGTATTTCAATTTTCAAATTTAAAAATTTTAGAATCGTTCATAGTTGCTCACAGTTGGTGATTGCCTATCAACCTAGACTAAAAATTTACATGATCCAAGGATGGTCTTCGTGACCTGCTCACATGGCCCATGCACAGCGGCCCATATTCTAAAAGCCCAAAAGTATTTAACATAATAATTTGATTTTAAGACCAGTGGCGAAGCTTGAATTTTTTTTACGGGGCGGTCGAAAACGTATATACTCAAAAATTTCTATAGAACCGGGGGGTCGAAAACATATATACCCAAAAATTTATATACGAAAACTACATATATAACACTACTGGCCGAAAAGTTCGGGGGGTCGGGCGCCCCTCCCGGCCCCTTCAAAGCATCGCCCCTATTTAAGATGGTAAGTTTTAAGACATGGTTCAAAAACGTGTCCTATGATCAAAAGCATTGCGTCTATTGCTTCTTTTGTACTAGTGTTGATTGATGTTCACTATAAGATAACGAGTTGAATAAGTAATAACTTTGCTATAACGACCTACAAACCTTATAGTGTTATACTCCTATATACAATTTCTACATACATAGTAAATTTGGGCCATAGTTTTCAAGGGCACACAGGGCACTCAGGCGAGGCGCAACGCAGGAAAACACCATGTGGCAGTCCAGGTGCATTCTGACAAGAAAATAACCTGAAAAACATATCTTCTAGTGGATAGAAGGTTGGGGTAGATTCCGGCCAACACCCGGTCCAAATTTTAGAACTAGACAAAACCAACTTGTAGTTTGACGCGCATCTTACTAAGGCTGATCCATGGTCGAGCCGTATCATTGACCATTGTTCTTCAGTCTGTTACTTCTTAACCCTTTTAATATTACCTATATGCCTTTTTTTTGCTTGTAACATTATTGGGATGGATTATGAACATATGATAATTTGTAAGTAAAATTTATATAAAATGTTATTTTATCATCATAAAAGGGTTTGATTATAATAATGGTCCATTTCATGCATTAACAAACATGTTTGATTTAGTAAAAGTTATCTAACATCGTTATGCACTACAGCTTATAGTTTCCATTAACTGTCCATATATGTAAGCATGGCGTTAGAGCTGAGAGCGAGTGTGTACACATGTAAAATAAAATTCAATGAAACCAGAAATACAAATAACAGCGTGAAGAGTTTCAACGATATTAAGTTAAAAAGATAAGAGAACACCTCAATTATGTCGAAGCACATCTAAAATACGCTGTAACTCATGGACAACATCTTCAATACTCATTCGTTATGGCGGAGAATCCATAGAGCATGATACTCCAATCTGTATGACTGAAATCAAGCATTCCTCCATTTTCTTTGCCTTTGCTTCTGTACTTTGCTCAACAATTACACTACAATCAATAATGTCAATCACTTGGTCTAGAAATGATGTCGAAGCAAATTTATGTAAGCTGAGGTCTTCATTGAAGATGTCGTCTGTTGGCTTTTTCCCGGTCATCACCTCCAATAATAATATGCCAAAACTATAGACGTCCCCATTACTTGTCATCTCACTCCCAATACCATACTCTGCCACTTATAAGCAACTACCTAAAAAAAGAAACAATCTAAACATATATAAAGGCATATGGGGTATAAGAATCTTACCTGGAGGTGTATAACCAATTGTTCCTTTAACACTAGTTGAGTTGTTTTGGTTTGAACCTCTTCCAAGAAACCGAGCTAAACCAAAGTCTCCAACATGGGCCACCATATCCTCATCAAGTAGAATGTTGCTAGGCTTCAAGTCACCATGAACAATGATTCTAGGCAATGATTGTGAAGATAATTAACAGCAATTGCAACATCCATGAGGATACTTATTCTTTGAACAAGGTCTAGTCTGGATGTACTTGTACTTGAATGCAACCAATCATGTAAACTCCCGTTGGGCATGAACTCATAGTCCAAAGCTTTGAAATCATTGCCTTGATGGTCAACACTTGAACACGAAGTTATTATCTTCAAAAGATTACAGTGTCGAATACTTCGCTACGCTTCACACTCTCTCATAAAGCTTCTGTGAGCTCCTTCAATTTGAAGATGGAGAACTTGACCGCAACAACTCTATTATTAGAGGTTGTGTAATGGGGGGGCACATCATGGGAGAAGGGGCAATAGCGCCCCATAGCGCCGCCGAACACCATTCCGGCAGGTGCTATGAGGGGTTCAATTTTGGATCCCTGCGAGCTACATAGCGGCGTGACCCATTTTACCCAACTCACCCACATATATATACATACATATGTATGTATAATTGAATGGGTTATATAACCCCCTTACCACCACACTCTCTTGTGATATAAAGCCCATCTCTTACGTATTTCGCTACTTGTCACGTAACACCCCACAAAGGGATTTATGACTACACATGGCCTTAGCATCATCAAGGATTCCTTTGTAAACAAAGCCGTACCCACCTTGTCCAATCAAATTTGCTTCAGAGAAGCCATTGGTTGCCTTGAGAAGTTGGTTGTATGAGAGTAATTTCCTTTTTGAGTCCTTGTTTTTAGTGGTTTTAACAATTTGAGTACAAAATAAAAAAGTTTAACGTCCCGAATACCTGAGTTTTTATTTTACAACCTTTTGAGTCCAAATTATATATTCTAATGTTCCCCTTAAAGTTAAAGGGGTCCTAAAATTAATCTTAGATCAAATCTCAACCATTTAAAATACAAAAAAACTTCTAGAAGCAGAGGTTAGTTTACTGGATAAAATATCAAATACAAATAATCTTAACATACTAAACATACAAATTGAAGAAAAACTAAAAAAGACAAGGTGACATTTTTGTAATTACCACCAACTATCAAAGTTATTATACAAATGTGAACTCAAACAAAAATACCTAAAAAACATAATTTTTTTAATATTTTTTATAAAAAAACGCTACATTTTGTTAGCAAAAAAAAAAATTTGCTGCTACTAAAAGTAGCGATTTTTTAATGAAAAATGTTAAAAAAATAAAATAAAATAATTTGTGTTTTTTTTTTAATCTTTTTAGGTTTTTTGGGGTTTAGTTTTTAGCATTTTAGCTTGGGTGGGGGGGGGGGGGGTAGGTTTTTGGGGGGTGGGGGGGGGGGGTTAGGTTTTTTTTAGGTTTTTTATGTATATTTGTAGAGTAACTTTGATAGTTATTGATAATTACAAAAATGGCACCTTGTCTTTTTGAGTTTTGTATGTTAAGATTATTTGTACAAAACTTTCCCCTAATTTACTGTTTCTTTGACCTGGGCTACAGTTTTTTATGAACGGTTTTTCTTTTTTGAATAGGCAGTTCGGACCGCTCACGCCTAAATTCATCCCTGTAAATTCCCTTCTGTCTCCTAGATCCTTCTTCCAATTCTCACTGTAACCGTAAATAGCCATGGAGAGGCTATTGAACATCAGGAATTTCCATCGTCGGGGTCTCTGCCACCGTTCTTCACTGACTTTTGAAGAAAAATCTGGCTATTGAACATCGAGAATTACCACATTAGATATACCCAGATGGGTTTTTGGTGAAATCGATCAAAAAGAGAATCTTGGTTTCGTCAATTCAGTCTACAATTTCACCATTGAAACTAGTCAAAACTGAAACGATGACATGAAGCAACCACCGACACCACAAGTGATAGCCAGAGGGTTAATAATGGATCAGATTGAACCCGAAAATAAAATAGAAATAAGCAGCAAATTCCTTCGAGATACAGACTCACCACTCGAAAGTACTTGCTGGGCAATTCCAACCCGATATCCACGATACAGTCACACCACGTGGTACCGAATTAGTCTCCAAGATCACCTCCTAATTCTGCCACAAACTACGATAGCAATGGAAAATAATCTCTAAACACAGAGATAGAATTTTAGGAAATCAACAACTGCCTTTCTCATTCATGAATTGTTCAATACATAAGTAAGAAAGGGGATACAACTACCCACGTAGCTACATTTAGGGAAACATAAATAACTGTTCTAGAATAATTCAAAATAAACGAAAATAAGAAAGAAATTAAAATTGACATGGAATTAAAATGAAATAACTCTTGACTGAAATGTAGAAAACGTGGGGTACTGCTTGCGATCAAGTGTTGGATGAAATTGACTGAATCCAATTGACCCATGTGCTTCCCATGTGACTCGGGTCGGGTATCGGGTCAGGCGTCGAGTCGGGAATCGGGTTGTTCGGGTATTCAGGAGCCTGCCTATCATCCTCTCCAGCTACAAAAAAGTTTGCCCTCAAACTTGGAATCGGTTCGTCAGGATCATAGTAGGGTTCAAGATCAGCTATGTTGAAGGTGGCTGCTTCTTTAGGAGTTCCCGGGAGGCTGACCTTGTACGCCTTGTCGTTAACCTTTGCCAAAATTGTAAATGGACCGTCAGACCTCGGACTAAGCTTGGGTCGGCGTTTGGCTGGAAAACGATCCTTACGAAAATGGACCCAAACGCGGTCACCAGGTTGAAAAAAAATGTGCTTGCGCCCTTTGTCACGACGGTACTTGAGGAGCTCATTGGATTTTGTGATTTTATCGTGTACTTGCTGATGCAGAGTTTTGATGTCAGCAGCGCGATCACTGGCTTCCTGGTTAAACTTGGTAGATGTGTCGAGGATGGCTAGATCAAGCGGTGTCTTCGGATTCAAACCATAAACAACCATAAAAGGACTAATACCAGTAGTCTTGTTGGGAGCCCTGTTATAAGCAAATTCATCCTGAGGTAATAATTCTTCCCACTGTTTCAAATTAGTCGTGACGAGAGCTCGAAGGAAGGACCCAAGGGTGCGGTTGGTAACCTCTGTCTGCCCATCAGTCTGTGGGTGACTAGAGGTACTAAATTTGAGCTTGGTACCCATTTTTTGCCATAAAGTTATCCAAAAGTGACTGAGAAATTTGACGTCCCGGTCACTAACCATAGAGCGTGGAATTCCATGAAGACGAACAATTTCTTTGAAATAGATGTTAGCCACCTGGACAGCATCATATGTGGTATGACAAGCAATGAAATGAGCCATCTTTGAGAAACGATCTACCACTACCATAATTGAATCCTTTTGGCATTGCGTGCAGGGTAAACCGATGATGAAGTCTAGACTAATGTCTTCCCAAGGGGAAATAGGTACAGGTAATGGCATGTATAATCCATGGGGAAAAGAGTGACCTTTGGCTCGGTGGCATGGTAAGCAACGACGAACAAAATGTTCCACATCACGAGACATTTTAGGCCAAAAAAAATGATTCTGCAGCATTGATAGAGTCTTGTCTATACCCAAGTGCCCTGCTAAACCTCCTTCATGGGTCTCTTTAATCAACAACATTCGAATACTATGCCGAGGAATACATAATCGTTGCCTCCTGAAAAGAAATCCATTGGATAGATGATATTCACCAGAAGCGTGATTTTGACAGTTAGCAAATAACTCTCCAAAATCAGGATCTGAAGAGTAGTCTTGTTGGAGGATTTCAAGACCAATAACTCTCGGCTGTAAGGAATTAATTAAAGCATACTTACGTGATAAAGCATCAGCCCCCTTGTTCAGCTTCCTTGATTTGTGTTTAATGGTGAAAGTAAAGGCTTGCAAATATTCCACCCATTTAGCATGTCGAGGTTGCAATTTGTGCTGACCTTGAATATACTTAAGTGCTTCATGATCAGAATGCAATATAAACTCCTTAGATATCAAATAATGCTGCCAATGATCCAAAGCCCTGATGATGGCATAAAATTCTTTGTCACACGTTGAGTAGCGCCGATTCGCATCATTAAGCTTCTTACTAAAGTAGGCAATTGGACGACCCAATTGTGACATAACAGCCCCAATTCCTACTCATGATGCATCACATTCAACCTCAAAAACTTCATCAAAACACGGTAATGCCAACACGGGCGCAGAAGATAATAGTTTCTTGAGTTCATCGAACGCTGCTTGTGCTTGAGGGTTCCAAGCAAACTGTTTAAGCTTGGTGATTTCAGTCATGGGTGCCACAAGAGTACTAAAATTCTTCACAAAACGACGATAAAAAGAGGCTAAACCATGGAAACTTCGAACTTGCTGGATAGATTGAGGGACCGGCCAATCCTGAATGGCTTGAACCTTCCTTTCGTCAACCTGAATGCCCTGGCCAGAAACTAAATAACCAAGAAACGTCACTTGATTAGTAAAAAATTCACATTTTTCTAAGTTCCCATAGAGTTTTTCATACTCCAGCACTTCAAACAGCTGCTGAAGGTGTGATTTGTGATCTGTCTCAGTTCTGCTAAAGACCAATATGTCATCAAAATACACAACAACAAACCTGGCCAAAAAAGGTTTTAAGACTTGATTCATCAAGCGCATGAAAGTACTTAGGGCGTTCGATAATCCGAAGGGCATGACTAACCACTCACATAGCCCCTCCTTCATTTTAAAAGCCGTCTTCCATTCATCTCCCTCATAAATCCTAATCTGATGATATCCACTTCTCATATCAACTTTAGAAAATACAGTGGCACCACGTAGTTCATCCAACAGGTCATTCAAACGGGGAATGGGGAAACGGTATTTGATAGTGATTTTATTAATTGACCTACTATCCATACACATTCGCCATTCTCCATTCTTTTTTGGCACGAGAATGGTGGGGACTGCACACGGGCTGAGTGACTCGCGTATAAGTCCCTTTTGCATCAGCCCTTCAACTTGCCTTCTCATCTCATTTGTTTCTTGTTGGTTTGAGCGATATGCAGCTTTGTTAGGTAATACGGATCCGGGGATGAAGTCGATCTTATGCTGAATGGTGCGTAGTGGGGGTAAGCCAGGAGGAATCTCCGCAGGAAAAACCCCATTAAAAGTTTGTAATAGAGGTTGGACATAAGGGTGTGGTTCGGTTGGTTGGTTGGATTCTTCCTCATCAAAGCCCACGAGTAGGAAGTCTTTGATAGAGGAATATTCATGTTGTTCAGCTTTGAGCAGTGTGTTCAAAGACTGGGAAGGTTTAGTAGATGGGGTGGTTGGGGGCATTGGGGTGAGTACGATGCAGCGATCCTTGCAGTTGAAAGAGTAAGTGTTTTGGTAGCCGTCATGCATGACCCGGTGATCGAATAACCAAGGGCGGCCCAAGAGTACATGGCAAGCATCCATCGGAATAACATCACACCAAATCTCGTCCACATATGACCTGCCAATACTTAAAGATAAAAGAACTCGCTGGGAAACACGTATTCCTTTACCTTGGTTGAGCCATTGAATCATATAAGGGGAGGGATGTGGCTGAGTGATTAGATTTAGTTTGGATACCAAGGTTTGAGAAGCGGCATTAGTGCAGCTGCCTCCATCAATAATCAGGGTGCAAACCTTTTGAGCGATGGTGCATCGCGTATGGAAAATCGCCTCGCGTTGTAAATTCTCTTCCCGATCTGGTGTAGTGTTGAGTGCTCGCCGAACAACAAGACACGTCCCGTCATCAGGTCCAACAACTACCTCGACAACAGGTTCATCAACTTTAACTGAATCCAATGAGCTTTCAACCGCAAAAGACATGTCGACCCCCTCATATTCAGCCAAAGTGATCACTTTCTTGTTCGTACATTCTGCAGCAATATGCCCCAATCCCTGCAACGAAAACACCTTCGTGGAACTCGGGTTGTTGTTGATGTGGCTTCGGGTAGGTTGGTTGTTTTGTTGGTTGGTACTGTTTTGGGTTGGGTTGGGGTTCTGGTAAAGGTTCGACCAGCCTCAAATTTTCCTTTGTTTCTTTGCTGGTTTTCTACTTTGTGAGCCAACAGGGTTAATTCATCTAAAGTGGAGTAAGGGTACAACTCCACGACATTAGCAACACGGGTATCTAATCCGCCCAAATACCTGACCAAAGTTTGTGGTTCATCCTCGGGTAAGTCACACTTCGTAAGCAAATACTCGAAGTCCCGAGAATACTCCTCTGCTGGTCGCTGATTTTGTTTAAGATGGTGCAGTTGAGAAAAACTTGCCTGAATGTAATATGAGGGCAGGAACTTCTGTTTCAATAAGCGCTTCATTTTTTGACCATTCCTTCACCTTCGACTTCCCCAACCGCTCTCTTTTAGTACACGTATCGGCCCACCATGTCGATGCATACTTTCTCAATTTCATGGCTACAATCTTGACTTTGTTCTCCTCCGACGTTTCTTTGTAATCAAAGACACATTCTACAGTTCTCAACCACTCAACAAACTCGTCTGGATCAATTCTGCCATCATACTCAGGGATCAACCTTGAGGTCGTTGGAATGCCACAAACTACTTCCTTTCGGATGGACCCATGATCCACCGGTGTCGTTTTCGTCGTCATCCCGGCGGGTGACATAGAGTTCATTGATCTGTTCTTCCATAGCCTTCATCCTATCAGCCATCGCTTTCTTCTCGGCCTCAGCGTTTTCAAGAGCTTTCTTCAATTCAGCAGAACTTCGGGTATCCATAGCTCTGATACCAAATGATAGCTAGAGGGTTAATAATGGATCAGATTGAACCCGAAAATAAAATAGAAATAAGCAGCAAATTCCTTCGAGATACAGACTCACCACTCGAAAGTACTCGCTGGGCAATTCCAACCCGATATCCACGATACAGTCACACCACGCGGTACCGAATTAGTCTCCAAGATCACCTCCTAATTCTGCCACAAACTAGGATAGCAATGGAAAATAATCTCTAAACACAGAGATAGAATTTTAGGAAATCAACAACTGCCTTTCTCATTCATGAATTGTTCAATACATAAGTAAGAAAGGGGATACAACCACCCACGTAGCTACATTTAGTGAAACATAAATTACTGTTCTAGAATAATTCAAAATAAACGAAAATAAGAAAGAAATTAAAATTGACATGGAATTAAAATGAAATAACTCTTGACTGAAATGTAGAAAACGTGGGGTACTGCTTGCGATCAAGTGTTGGATGAAATTGACTGAATCCAATTGACCCATGTGCTTCCCATGTGACTCGGGTCGGGTATCGGGTCAGGCGTCGAGTCGGGAATCGGGTTGTTCGGGTCTTCAGGAGCCTGCCTATCAACAAGAACCAGAGACGAAGTATCATGATCCTCCTCTTTGTTTAAAATCTCCAATATTTTATCCGAAAATCATAACAATCAAAAAATCCCTGATCACTTTCAAGATAACAAATGTTATTCCATGCTAATATTGGTTTTGAGGTAGGTGGTTGGTAGATGAAGCACCAGAAACCTCACATAAGGTTAGATTTGATTTTTTATACTTCATTTTATTTTTCCCTAATTAATGAAGCATACACAAAAGAGTTAAATTTGTTCATGGTATTCTAATTTTGAGATTATGAAGAATTAATAAAGTGCTTCCTTGCAGGTTTGATAATTAGAAGCTTGAGTATCAGGTTTGCCACATCCATAACTTCTGCTCTTGCTTCATGGTTTTGTCTTATTAGTTCATGGTCAACTTAATTTCACCATAGTTAATGAATATTGATGATTTGGGATTGTAATTATAGTATTTTTTTTAATGAACATTGATTTAGGATATCTGATTATAGTCTTTTTTTAAATGAACATTGATTTGGGATATGGATATTGTTAACCGTACGGGTCTGTTGCAAAAATTAAATTGTTAGCTATAACAGATTGTTTTCTTTAATTTGTAAACGCACAAATGATTCATTTATAGTTGGGTTCATGGGATGCATCTATTCTTCTCACATGAACCCTCCATCACTTGTGCCAGGGAAGTTTGTGGTGCGTTGTCATATACACCTGGCAAACGGGTCGGGTTGGGTCGGGTCATGAGTCAAAACGGGTTCGGGTCAAAACGGATTCAGGTCAAAATGGGTCAATTAAAAAAGGGGTTGTTTTGGTTCGGGTCAAAATGGGTTCGGGTCGGAACGGGTTCGGCTCGGAACGGGTTCGGATCAGAACGGGTTCGGGTCAGAACGGGCTTTGGGTCGGAACAGGTTTCGGGTCGGGTTGGTTAAAAATGTTTTTTCAAAAAGATTGTACATCAAGGGGCAATTTTGTTCGGTTCAAAACGGTACTCGTCGAAACGGTACCGGTCAAAACGGTTCGCGTCGGAACGGTACGCGTCAAAAGGGTTCGAAGTATGAAGACTGTTTTAAGGCCTCAAGTTTAATATATGAGTGCTTATAGTAACTTTAATTCAGTTTTCCTTTTTATGGATTTGGCTATCTGCTGTGTTGGATATCGTTTTTGTTTAAAATTAAAAAGAGTTTATTTAATTTTCAAGCTTTTTATGGTGACAGGGCTTAAAATCAAGCATAAAGTTGACTTACCGGTGTACAATCACATGCTCACCACGATTTTGGTGGAATATGCTTCTACAGTAAGCTCACTCTATCACTTATGCTCTACAAAGGGCACGTGGGCACAAAATAAGTTAGCAACATATTATTGTGAACACTGTGGATTTATTATTTTCTTGAGTTAAACACAACCATATATGATAACCAGAAGTTGCCTTTGTCCATGTAGGTTTACATTTCAGATTTAACAGATCTTTTTGCATGGACCTGTTCAAGATGTGATGGCCTAACCAAGGTATTTGTTGGTGTGGTACTTATTGTAAATTTGAACACAGTGTTCACATCAATGCTCATGTTTGATGTTATCTTGAATCAGGGATTCGAAGTCATAGAGCTCATTGTTGATGTTCAGAACTGCTTGCAGGTACACGTGTTTTGTTCTGTTTTAGTGGCATTGGCTTGACATGGTTTCTTCATTATGTCGTAATCTTTCCTGGATCTCGTACTTGTATATACTATATACTGTTTTAGTGGCATTGGCTTGACATGGTTTCTTCATTACTGACTGCAGGCATTTGTTGGGGTTGCAGATGATCTTGATGCTATTGTTATCGCATTTAGAGGCACTCAAGAAACCAGGTATTAATTCAACTGTTGCCTGTTTATTTCTTCATTCTTGATCAATGTAGCATGGTCTTTAATGTAAAATAAGATATACGTTCAAAACGAAAAAACCTCGAATTCATGTTTGAGTAACATATATTTGGTCACAGTATACAGAACTGGATTGCAGACCTATTCTGGAAACAACTTGACTTTGATTACCCTGGTTGCACAGACGGCAAGGTGCATGTGGCATAATTTTGCGTATCGTGTTTGCACCTGTGATATCGTTATCTAATCTTTGGTTCCATTGTTTCAGGTGCGTCATGGATTTTTTAATGCTTACAATAATACAATTATGCGTTCAGGAATTCTTGATGGTGTCAGTAGAGCAAAAGAGGCAGATGGAGATCTCAAAATTATGGTGACCGGGCATTCAATGGGAGGTGCTATGGCGGCTTTTTGTGGATTGGATCTTGCGGTAACTATGATAATTCCATCTTTTTAATATTTATCTTCTGGATCAATATTAACCGATGGTTTACCTTTCTACAAGGTATTTATGGATCAAAGAACGTCCAAGTTACGACCTTTGGCATGCCAAGAATCGGCAATGCTGCTTTTGCATCGTATTATAGTCAAGTTGTACCAAATACGTTTAGAGTAACACATGGACACGACCTCGTCCCGCATCTGCCTCCTTATTATCATCACTTCCCACAGAAGACATATCATCACTTCCCAACAGAAGTAATCTTGCTTGACTTTCTTGACTTTTAGCATTTGTTTGTTGAAACGGTTCGCGTCGAAACGTTATGGGTTGAAACAGTACGAAACTCGTCCCGACCCGAAACTCGTCTCGTGCGGAAACTCATGTCGGCCCAAAACCCGTTGCAATCCAAAACCCGTTGCAATCCAAAACCCGTCCATTGCAGAAACCCGTGTCGGCCCGAAACCCGACCCGTTCCGATTCAAAACCTGTGTCGTGCCAAAACTCGTTTGGGCCCGAAACTCAATTTGAACTGAACCCGTTCCGATCCAAAACCCGTTTCGTGCCGTAACCCGTCTCGTGCGGATACTTGTGCCGGCTCGAAACTCATTCCGATCCGAAACCTGCCCCGTTTCTTTAAGACACTAACCCACATCGACCCATTTTTTTAATGTTGTCGACCCGCTTTGAACCGAAAATAACAAGATGGAATTTCAAGTGACCCATTGTGACCCATTTAGTTAAAATATCTTACCCAAACCAACCCATATAATTTTAAAAGCAACCCAAACTGATTTACTTGGAAGGCTTTGGGTCAAGATTACCCCCTCTACATACACATTCCAGTTATTTTTCACTTTTTGACCTATCCTTCATTCGAGTTCGATGGGATTTCAATCCGATCACGATGATGATAACAACAATCATCACTAACCCCTTCTTGATGACAATCTCAAAGATGAATTGGAAGAAAATGATTGGCAAAGTAATCGGCAAGAGCAGTCTCCCATGCCGGTCTTTAACAAATCCGATTTGAAATACAAGCCTCATAAAGGGTTCTGTTTTTGTTAGTTTAATAGGTACCTAGAAAATGGCAGTAATTTTAAAAACATATTGTTGCATCATTGTCTGCTATTATCTTTTTTTTTAATCTAAAGTTTTCATCTATTTATATCGCATCATTGCATGCTATTAGTTTTTATTTATCTAAAATTTTCATCTATTTATATCGCATCTATTTATTCACTGTCTAAATCCATGAGCCTGTGCTCAATAGTGTTGCATTCTAGAATTAAGGGCAGATTCTACCACCTGCAAGGCTGCAAGTCCAAGTCAAAGTTCTTTTAAAACATTGGTGAATTAAAAGTTAAATAAAACTCACTTGGGCCTAAAATCAGTACTTAAATAAAACTCACTTGAGCCCAGACCAAATGCTTTAATGTCTATTCTCTTGGCCTGGCCTTATAGACCCTTGAGCCAATTTCAGTGAAAAAAAAAATGTTGCAGCTAGGTTTTCAAACCCATGAATCTGTGGAAGCAGCCGCAAAGCAATACCACTAAACCAAAGCTGCATTTCATGTTATTTAGTCGCCCACCTTGTCCCTCCTCCGGGTCGGTCCTGCGCCAGCACGTCTATTGATGATGAAAAGTCAATGATCTCCTCCAAGGTTCAAATTCAAAAATTTTATTGTGCTGTTTAGACAAATATATTTTATTATTATCAACTAATTGGTCATTTTTGCAGTTGAAAACTGAATGTGGAAGCCAGTTCACCAACAAGCCTGAAGGCATGTTTAAGGTATGTATGATGTTATTAATCCACGTGTCAAGCTAGTGTTATGATTTTTTTTTTTTTTTTTTTTTTTTTTTTTTTTTTGTGTTGTAGGACAGAGTTATCAAAGGAGCTATATTGATCATTCTAGCAATCATCTCAAGCTAGGACAAAAGGACATTGAGATGAGTGTGTTCAACTTTCAACACGACCAAAGCCATTGGTATTTATTGTTATGTTATAATGTCTATGTAACTATGTACCATTGTGATAAAATATTCCACACATATTCGCTCTTCTTAAACAAATAATCTTTTTGTTTAAAATGCAAAGAAATGAAAATGCTTATGTCCAGCCATTTGTAAGTTTATTTGGGTAAATCTAAATATGAACTCTTTTGATGAAACATTCCTCACGTTTTGGTAGGTTTTAAACAAATAATGTTTTTGTTTAGAATACAAAGATAAAATACTTGTGTCATTATACCATAAATACGCCCGTCCACCGGACGGGTATAAAACTAGTTACTAACTAACCCTGTTAATTTTCTCAATTACTTTTTTTTTAAATCACCAAAATACCCTTTTAAAAAATAAAAATAAGACAACCACCAATTTCAGTGATATTCACGAACCCACGTGTGAGAAATATCTTCATTTTCATTATATATATATATATATATATATATATATATATATATATCCTTTGATAGCTGAAAAAAAACATTAGCAAACCCACTGCAGGCATTAGAGACACCATATAATAAATTAACAATACATAAGATAAACTACAAATGATAGCCTCAACTTACAGTTAGATAATTCGCGAGGTTCAGCATATGCATATGTTGAAACTAAAACAAAAGCATCTCGATAATTCGCACTTAGATATAATCCCAACAATACAAAATTAAACTACTTTGTTTATTACAAGACAATAATCATACATTTATGTCACCTCGAATTAAAATCACAAAATAAACATAGAGTAAAAACTTTTTGACAACGTCACACACCACTCCTTGTTGCAGTTGCACCATGGGATTAAACCTGAGTGAGTGTGTAAAATAAGATTCAATGAAATCAGAGATGCAAATAATCCACGCGATCAGTTCTAACATGTTAAGTAAAATGAGAGAAGAGTGCACCTCAAATACTTTGAAGAACATCCAGAATATGCTGCAATTCATGGACGACATGTTCAATACTCATCCGCTGTGCGGGAGAATCCATAGAGCATGATACTCCAATATGTATGGTTGAAACCAAACATTCCTCCATTTTCTTTGCTTTTACTTCTGTACTTTGCTCAACAATTGCAGCATCATCAATAATATTGACCACTTGGTCTGGCAATGACATTAATGCAAATTTATGTAGGCTAAGGTCTTCATTGAAGATGTCGTCTGTTGGCTTTTTCCCCGTCATCACCTCCAACAATGTTATTCCAAAACTATAGACATCCCCACTACTTGTCATCTCACTCCCAAGACCATACTCTGCCACATGTAAGCAATTACTTCAATAAAAAAAATTGTAACACTGTAAAGCAAATATAAGGGCATGCTGGAGTATATAAATTTTACCTGGAGGTGCATATCCAATGGTTCCTTTAACCCCAGTTGAGTTGTCATTGGAATCTGTTCCAAGGATTTGAGCTAAACCGAAGTCTCCAACATGGGCCACCATATCATCATCGAGTAGAATATTGCTAGGCTTTAAGTCACCGTGAGAAATGGTTATTGGGCAGTGATTGTGAAGATAATTAACTGCAATTGCAACATCGATAAGAATATTTATTCTTTGAAGAAGGCTGAGTCTCTGTGTACTTGTGCTTGAATGTAACCAATCATGTAAACTCCCATTGGGCATGAACTCGTAAACCAAAGCCTTGAAATCGTTGCCTTCAAAGTCAACACTTGAACATGACGTTATTATCTTCAACAAATTCCGGTGCCGGATACTTCGCCATACTTCACACTCTCTCATAAAGCTTCTGCAAGCTCCTTGATTTTGGAGATGGAGAACTTTCACTGCAACAAATATATCGTTGCCGTCATCATCATTAAGGGTACCTTTGTAAACAGAGCTGAACCCACCTTGTCCAATCAAATTCGCTTCAGAGAAGCCATCAGTAGCCTTGAGAAGTTGATTATAAGAGACTTTCAAGAACAACCCTTTCCTTGATGATTGAGACGTTAGGGTGTTGCCTTTTTTCTTAATCCAACAATACACAAAGCATAATGTGGCCAAGATTGTGGATGCACTCAAAATGACTATAATGAACAAAGGAAACTTTTTTTTTGGTTTCTTGATCTCCTTGCATTTGGGTAACCCAAGTTCAACCAAGCCGCCACAAAGTCTACTATTCCCCAAAATCGAGAACTTACTTCTATTGGCAAACACTCCTACCACTGGCACTTTGCCCACAAAATCGTTATAGCTTAGGTCTATAAATTCTAACAAAAACCGTTCTAAGAATTGTGGAATTTGACCCGATAAATTATTATGAGAAAAATCGAGTCCCTCCACTCCTTTTAAAGAACTTAATGATTGTGGTATCTCGCCATCAAATAAGTTGTCATTGAGGAATAATAATGAAAGGCTAGTGCAACCCCCAAGGCTACTAGGAATATTACCAGATAGATTATTATAAGATACATCCAGATTAGTCAACATCTTGAGGTCTCCAACATATGCTGGGAGTGAACCAGAAAGGCTGTTTTGAGAAAGATCTAACCATATGGTTAGAGATGGAAGTTGAAGAATTTGTTTAGGTATTTTACCGACGAGTGTATTGTTATAAAGGTCCATATAGGATAAACGATGACAATTTCCCAAGCTAGATGGTATATGCCCTTCTAGTCTATTGGTATGTAGATCAAGTGTAATCAACATTGATAAGTTCCCGATGGCATCTGGAATTAAACCTGCTAATTGATTATCGTACATCGTAAGAACTCCTAGATTTTGAAGCTTACCAATGGTAAATGGGATTTTTCCTGTGAATCTGTTACCTCCTAAATGTAAAATGGTCAGGCCAACTAGATTACCTATACTTAAAGGAATGTTCCCATGCAACTGATTTCTTGCTAAATTCAGGAACGAGAGATGCTCTGAAAGATTACCTATTGATATTGGGAGCTCTACTTGAAAGTTGCAGGTATGAAGACTCAACGTTTCTAATCTGCTGCAATTTTTCAAAGAATCAATAAACTTCATTTCATCAGCTTCTCCGTGTCCGCCGAGTTTGTTATGGTTTAAGTATATTGCATAAATATCTTTTAGTTTTGAAAAGTCAATTGTCAACTTCCCACTAAAATTGTTTTCACTCATTTCAAGAAGTTGTAATTTCGAACAGTTGGATATAGAGGGTGGAATAAGTCCAGTAAGATTGTTATTTCTTAATTGAAGGAAGACAAGATGAGGGAGCATTGTACCCATGGCTAGAGGAAGACTACCAGTAAGTTGATTCTCAGCTAAAGAAAACCGAGTAAGGAGTGAGAGGTTAAAAATGGAATGAGGGATGGAGCCATGTAAGTTACATCCACCGGCGTAAAATATTCTCAAGTTTTTCCAACGACTTAAGGTGTCTGGAATGCTCCCACCAAATGGATTTCTCGCAACAATGAATGCTTTCATTGATGAGATATTCCCCAAAAAAGGTGGGATTCCACCTGTTAAATCATTATCATTAAGTTCAATATCAGTAAGTTCAGAAAGAAAACTTATCTCTTTGGGTATACTTCCAACCAGCCTATTATACCAAAGAGAGAGCTTTTTAAGGTTAGAACAAGCAGACAAATTAGTTGGAATGAATCCGTTGAATTTGTTGTCACCAAGATCGAGGACGCGTAGCCTGGAAAGACGACCGAGTTCATGAGGGATACTTCCATGAAAGCTGTTGTTCGTGAGATTAAGCCGGCGAAGGAAGCTGAGGTTGCCCACATGAGGAGACAAAGAGCCTGTTAGGC
This sequence comes from Helianthus tuberosus, assembly GCA_030545235.1. NCBI lineage: Eukaryota > Viridiplantae > Streptophyta > Magnoliopsida > Asterales > Asteraceae > Helianthus > Helianthus tuberosus. Next base: position 16,936,413 of record CM060369.1, on the reverse strand, counting down.
CTCGTGACTCTAGTTGTATAACAGTCACTCTTCTATGCCGTTTCCCACACGTGACACCAATCCAATCACAGAAATGAATGGAAGAGTTCCATGAGGTTAGAGACCGGTTTGGACCTTCGGTAATCATCGACTTAAACGACAACAAAGCCTGATGATCAGTCTCATTTCCACCATAGGAAGTAGAGATGGTTGGTGTGGTAAGAAATATTGTTACGACAATAAGAGAATAAAGTAGGAATGCCATTCTAAAAGAAGATGAGAAGCAAACCATTGGTTGCTTTGGGTTCATTTTTTGAACTTATAAGAGTTAAATGCCTGAGTTAATTGCCATTTTCGCCCCTGAGGTTTGGGCACACTTGCCATTTTCGTCCAAAATGAATGTTTTGTACCATTTTGCCCCCAACGTTTGTAACTTTTTGCCATTTTCATCCAAATACCTAACCAAGTTACTTTATATCTTATTATGGGTTATTTTTAACCTAACCAAGTTAGTTTATACCTTATTATTGGGTATTTTTGAAATTTATCAATTATAAGAGGGTAATTTATAAATTATCTTCTAGTTATTATTTATCAGCCTTTATAAATTATCTTCTAGTTATTATTTTTGAAAAAGAAGATCCAATATTAAATTTTAAATTTTACTTTAATTAATGCATATATATTGAAGATGGTCTATTATTAAAGATTCGAATTATAAAAATACAATTCATATGATAACATATGCTTTGTTCATTGTTACGCTTTTATCTATTTCTATGTTTGTATACCTAAATAAGATCACATTGGTGTTAACATTTTTATAATATAACAAGATTTTTAGCTGTGTATATATTTTTTTACATTAATAATATAGGCATTTATACTTTAATATGTTTGCATTTACAGTTTAAAAAAAAAATTAAACTTTAAAAGTCTTGTAATTAAAATGTAATTTTACAGATCACAATTAACAATTCAACGTAGGACTTTCACTAAAATTATTGAACCAAAATCACCTATTGATTTTATTAGGGTTACTAAACGGGTCGTGATGTCACGTACATAAACCCAAACACGACATGTATATTCCCGAATTAATGCAAAAAAAACCATTTTAACCCGAAAATTTTTATTTTAATATTGTTTGCATGTTAATGCTTTAATCATAAATGTACATATCATTTTAGTTTTTAAGCCATTCTTAAATTGTGTATTCTTATATTTAAACTTATTTATTATGACACAAAAGTAGTCAAAATTTAATTTATTACTAGAAGATAATTTATAAAGGCTGATAAATAATAACTAGAAGATAATTTATAAATTAACCCCTTATAATTGATAAATTCCAAACATACCCAATAATAAGGTATAAACTAACTTGGTTAGGTTAAAAATAACCCATAATAAGATATAAAGTAACTTGGTTAGGTATTTGGATGAAAATGACAAAAAGTTACAAACGTTGGGGGCAAAATGGTACAAAACCTTCATTTTGGACGAAAATGGCAAGTGTGCCCAAACCTCAGGGGCGAAAATGGCAATTAACTCTAAATGCCTGGTTGGTCCATATGGTTTGCAAATACTGCAGACTTGGTCCTAGTGGTTTATTAATTACAGAGTTGGTCCCAGTGGTTGCAAATTTTGTGCTCGAGTGATCCTTATCACTAATTTATATTAATTTTCTCAGTTAAATATATGCGAAGTTAAATGTATGCGAAATGACTAGATTGCCCCTAAACAATTAAAAATAAAGATAACCCACCCTCATCTTCTTCCTCACCTTTCTCTCTCTATCTAAAACCCACCACCATAGGGCCCACCCTCATCTTCTCCGATCACCACTGTTATCTCCCCACTGCAGCCCCCAATTTTTGACATTACCACAGACGGGAATAACAGAGAAACAATAAGATAAAATTGATTTTTACCTTTGATCCCCCTGTTCTAAACAAACATATGGAGAATGTTAAGTCATTATTTAAATTAACTCAAATTACATTTCACATATATTGATGTGATAGGGTACCGAAATCAGCGGCACCTTGGGTGTCTTGTGGGACCATAGAATTTTGAGAATGGGGGTGCTGGTTTCTCCGAACATTACGAAGAATTTTCAGATCTTGCAGGTTTTTTTTTTTTTTTTTTGACAAATCTTTACCTTATATCGTTAATCAAGGAAGAAGATGGACCAGCTTTATATGTGGTGGCGTGAGTGGTGGTTTGCCAAAAATTGGGGCTGGGTGGGGAGATGACCGTGCCGTTTGGTGATTGGAGAATATAAGGGTGGTCCTTAGGTCAGTGGGGGTGGTGCGTGATGGGGCAAATACCCCGGGTGGAAGTCCACAAATTCCCACCGCCACCAACTAATTCCAGGAGTGATAATTAAGATTCCATGATAAATTCAACGAGTGATGGAAGTTGAGTGATAAATGGATGTGAGGGGTGTGAGAGTTTATTGTTGGGAGTTGTGAGTGATGACCATTGCCACTAAAAAAAGTTGTGAGTGATGGAAAAAAGTTTGATGACATGGCGGAACTTGATTGGGTGTTGTGAGTGATGAGTGATGACCCCCCCCCCCCCTCTTACGGTGGTGGGTTTTAGAGAGAGTGGGGAGGAAGAGATGAGCTTGGGTCATCTTTATTTATTTTTTTATTGTTCAGGGACATTCTAATCATTTCGTATACTTTAACTTAGAAAATTAACATGAGTTAATGATAAGGTTCACCCGAGTGCAAAATTTGCAACCATTGAGACCAACTCTCTAATTAGTAAACCACTGGGACCAAGTCTGCAATATTTGCAAACCACAGGGACCAACCAGGCATTTAACTCAACTTATAAACATTAGCAATAAGCAAAACCAATGGAGTGGTGGTCTATTGACATAAGCAAAGCCTTTAAACACATTCGGAGAAGGAGGTCTTGGGTTCAAGTCCGATAAATAACAAGAATAAAAGAAATTTGTCGTTCAAAAAAAAAAATCCACTAACGAGAATTTTATGAGAATATTAATGATGCTAGCTACTTCCGATTAAGTTGGTTATACACCTTTAATTTGTGGTCCTAAGGCCATTTGTAGTCATGAATCTCAAGTGTGTGAGACAATTCTTAGATCTTGTAAACTTTAGTCGCACTACTAGAAAATTGGGTTCTTGCCACCACGTTTTCGGTCGCAAAACGGTGGCAATTGCCCTATTGCCACTGTTTTGCTACCAAAAAATCGGTAAGAAATACACACGTAACAATTGCCCTATTACCACCTCCGGGATAAATGTTCATTGCAATTTACAAAGTGAAAAAAAGTTATTAGGAAAAATTACAAGTTTTGTCCTTTATCTTTATAGAACTTTTCAGGCGGTGTCCTTTTTAACGAATGTTGACAGGCGGTGTCCTTTACTAGGTATTTTGTTGCAAGTTTAGTCCTTTATACCCAACCCAGTTAAAAAACCCTGTTAATTGTTGACAGGCGGTGTCCTTTACTAGGTATTTTGTTGCAAGTTTAGTCCTTTACCTAGGTATTTTGTTGCAAGTTTAGTCCTTTACACCCAACAATTAACAGGGTTTTTTAACTGGGTTGGGTGTAAAGGACTAAACTTGCAACAAAATACCTAGTAAAGGACACCGCCTGTCAACATTCGTTAAAAAAAACACCGCCTGAAAAGTGGTATAAAGATAAAGGACAAAACTTGTAATTTTTCCTAAGTTATTATATACAATTTCTACATACATTACACAATATAAAAAGGTAAAGCTTGTGTAAAAAGCGTAGAAAAAAGTGATAGAGGGACAATAGAAAGAATAATGGTAAAGAGACCAAACTCTAGAGGATGAGAGGAGAAATAAAATAATACATTTGTGAAAATATAAGGCTATTTTCTCTCTTGCTATGTTTCCAGTGAGGACATCACTTGGTTAGATGTTTAGCTCTTCTTATATGAACTGCTGTATATCTGTTTGATTTGTTTTTTTGTTATTTATTTTTTTATTTTTATCATTTTTGATAGTGTGTAGAATTCTGGGCCTCACTAACAAGAACAGTTATAGTTCTTGATGATTTGTAACCTTTGTTGCACGAGTTGATGACACTAGATATGGATAGGTTGAGGATACTAGATATAACCCCAACAATACAAAACTAGCTGAGAACCTGTCCGTAGGCCAGATACCTTAACGGCATAATAACATAAATACTCATAGAACATAATAAAGAAAACGATAAAACGTATTTATAATGTCACTATACAAACAACGAAACATTAAAATGAACAAAACAAAAGAGCATACTTAATGGAACTAAATATTTGGTGAAGCATGAGTCTCGGTATATATTGCTCCTTGTAACCCGTGAAACCAAAGTACAGGATAGTAACAATCATCCCATTTCATTGTCGTGTCTATTTCATTAGCAACTCCATTATTCGATACCACAAGAAACCTGCTAGTACTTATAATATGTGTAATAGAGCATGATAAAATAATAGGTTGTATGGGAGGGGAAAACCCATAATTTCACCCAACTTTCACCTTCCATCCTCCACAAATCAACCGTCCAATGAGGAAACCCATGAGTAACAAACATATGAAGCTCTTTATATACAACAACTAAATTTCCATCAAAGTCAGCATGTGAAATTCTTGGAAAGGCTTTCAACTTAAATCTCTCTAACTCCACATCAAAACCAAACAACATAACACCCCTAGTCTTAATAAAACAGTCAACCATAAAATATAAAACACCTTTGAAAAAAGTTCCATTAGACCATATAGGCTCTCCACGTCAGCAACGAAGTTTATTTGCAAAAGTGATTTTGTGCCACGAGTCAAACATACTTGAATATACATGAACCCACATTTTTCCACACCTACGCTTTATATGTAAATGCTTGTAATCATCCGTCTTATCCACATACAATCCAATTGCATCTGACTTAGGTTTGTATAAACCACCACTATTTGAGTTGGACACCTCTTTAAATGCATGAGTTAATGGATTCCAAATAACCAATTTGCCAGTATTACGTAAACAAACACATAACAATCCATCAAAACTTGTTAGAATATTTACTTCACTCCAAGCCGCTTCAAATGGAAGTAAGATTGTGGTGTTTGATAATGGATCTGAATCTTCACACGAAAGGGGGAATACATAACATAAGCGCGAACCAATTGCTATAAATTTCTGGTTATAGGATGTAGATATGTGACGACAATTGTCACACCCCAATATTTTAACCACAAATTGGTGGGCCCGGTGGGGAGTATCGTGACGTAGTGGATATCATCATAGTCAATTAACCACAGTTATAGCACATCGGAAGGCTTGGAATGTAAATTACTATTACAACCCGATTGTTCAAAGTACGAATAAAAGAATATACAAACGGTTGTAAAGAAAGGATCCACAGACGGATCTAATTAAAATACAAAACAAAGTTCAACAAACTTAAGGCATCACGGACTTGCAAGATCCTCTATTTAACGCCCAGTAGCTCCCAGCCTATTATGTGTAGTACCTGTCACTTAGTCTTTTGAAAATACGTTAGTTTACACTGGTAAATACAATTATCCGACTCTTTTGAAAAGTGTTTAAGAAAATTGGTTTTGGTGCACAAAGCATGAAATTTTTTTTTATAACTTGGGACAATTATATTTATAATCTTGTATACAGATTTACATGTTTGTCATACATTTAGGGCCCGATATAGAAGCCGAGACTATTAGACTATGGGCTCACTACGCCGCCTGCAGGATTACGATTTGCCGCCCTGTCTAGGGTTTTTCTCAAGTGGTGACGGCTAGGGTTTGTATATTTGTGTGTGGCGCCGTGCCTGCAGGATTATGAAAGACTGAATACAAAAACAATAATAAACCCTAAAAAACTGTCTTCGATTTTCGGCCAAAATTCCATAATCTTGCAATCTTCAATCCATAATCTTTGATACATAGTTTTAAATGATCTCGTAATCCTATAAGAGGCAACTAATACGACAGTGTAGCGGCGGCTGGTAGCGGCGCGGCGGCGGATCGTAATCCCGCAGGCGACGCGGCGAAGACCGTAGTCTAATGAGCGGTGGAGGCACAACGGCAAGGGGCGGCTTGACGGAGATGCGAAATCAACAGGATGAGCCGTAGCATCATCTGTGTGGTAAGAGACCGTAAGAAGACCGGTGAATCTAGAACCAAAGACGAAGCTTTATTTGAACACAAAATTGAAAAAAAAGGGAAAAGGAAAACGAAGAAAGACTGGACAGGGTGGAAGTGGCGGCACGCCGCTCTGTCTTGTGCGTGGCGCGGCGGACGCGGTATAGAGCATAGGCTGGCTCTGATACCATGTAAGATGGTAAAAGACTTGATTGCTTATTATTGAATGAGTAGGTTACAATATATAGGGATTACGAGTAACCCTAGAAACCTAACTAAGCCAGTGAGCCCATAGTCTAATAGAGACATGATTAACCGGCACACCACTAATATAAACCCACAAGGAGTTATCCCCAACAATGTGGGCATATCTACACACGCAACTGTCAGGTGTATGCCTACACCCTGTGTTTAAGTCGTGGCCATTTGCAATTAAATGAGCCGAGGATATCCAGGACACGGTCGTATCAACCCCCAATGTTTATGTTATCAAACAAAACGGATTAAAACTGGTTATGCAGATTTATTAATCACAACCCGATTAAATGATCCCATACCCGACCAAGCGGTAATATTTTACCGTATCCCAAGCCCGTATAAGGGAAAATAAGTTAAAAGTATTTACCTGAGTTTCTAAATGCAAGTTTTATCTACTCAGCCGTATAATGTACTTAGACTCGTGAAGGTAGCTTTTACCAGGGATCCTTAATCTGGAACGAAGGTTTTATTAACCTATTAGAATACTAACGGGTTTTATTTAAGTTGTAGACTTACACCGGTTAGTTTAAAGAAGGATTTACGGTATGAAACACTAGACTAAGCGATGACCGGAATGGAATGGAATTTAGACCCAACAAGTATGGAGACTTGTGTTATATGGGTAAACTAAATACATTCTGGATTTTGAAGTTCAAATGATAAGGTTAAATCCGTTTCGGTTAATTTATACAAACTAGTTAGATAAACCGAACCAGACGCGTATAAGTATAAACGGGTAACCGGATGAGCCATATATAAGTTCCATATGTTATTATGCTTAAAATATGTTATGATATCAGTAGGATATCAACAATTATGCCCATAAAGATTTCAAAACCGAATTTAGCCTCATATGGGCATTTTGGTCATTTTAAGGTTTATAAAAAGGGTTTATATGCAAACTGAAGTTCTGGTCATAAATATTCTGTAAAAACATTTAATTTATGTTAATATAACAGTAGGATATCATACATATGCGTGGTTTATGATTTATGGCCAAACTATGTACCATAGGGGCATTTTGGTCATGCAAGAATTCTAAATTAAACTTAGAATATAATCTGTTTAAATATCCCAAATAATTCCAAATATGATATCATATCAGTAAACATTGAATTTTATGCTAAAATTATGCTTAAAACTTATTTTATGTGATAAAGGGCATTTTAGTCCTTTTTAAGCATGTTTTATGTTTAATTGTGTAAATTCAGTTTATGACCAGAATGTAAATGTCTAAATATGCTAAACATGTTTACAAATCAGAATGTAACTTATTTGCATGTTCCATTATGTTTAAAATCTCATTTTTACACAAAAGGGCATATTAGTCAATATTAAGCATAATAACGGAATCAACTAAATAAACTCAGATTACTAGGTGACCATGTAATATAACCTCAGAGGGTTATACTATAACATAATATGGTCACAAAGGAACCTTAACACATAAAGGAATTAAGCTAATTTGGGTCAGAACTGAAAGTCAAAGCAAAAGTCAAGCTTTTGCGACTTTCGATTACGAACCGAGCCTAGACTTAGAATTGTCGGGTTGAACATGTTTAGACATGTTCTAATAATGTTTACCAAGTTATTAAAGTGATAAAACATGTTTTATAACTTCTACATTATCAGATTTGAATTTATTTAAAAAAACTGACCCGTTTGACTTTTTATATTAATTACTTTGACCCGACAATTAACTAAGTAAACGTGGTAATTATGAGGTGCCCTTTTGAGGGATTAACACGTACCTAATTACGATCATGTAGCCGTATTCACCTCGAACAATGGCTGGAACGTTTAGGTCTGAACCGAAAGTCAAAGCCAATTAGTGGCAACTTTGACTTTCGGCTTTTAAAAGCATAAAAACCGAACTAGAGTGGCTAAGGACACTTACAATAGGTCCTAGCTTGAAAACTTGACTAAGGGGGAGCTTCCTTAATTAGGAACCTCAGAGAAGGAGTAGAGAAGTAATTTTTGAAGGTGCAAGTATGAATGGCAACATGGAGGTCCTATTTATAGTGAAACAAGGATCCTCAAGATCAATCCAGGTGTTATGAGATGCTCTCAGATGTTTCCAAGTGTCCAAGAGGTTTTTAGAAACCACTAGCATGCTCCTTGTTTCGAAATCAGGCTACATGGTGGTTTGATTGGGGTTCAAGGCTGCAAAACATGCAGCTGTCCAGTTTTCTGGAACTGGGCATTCTCTCGCGGCCCACGTAAGAGTCAGGGGAGGGTCTTCGCGGCCCGCGACTCTCCTCTCTTCCGGTTACAAATGTTTGAATATTGGCAGTTTCAGTCCCTGGCCTTTTTATTCTTCATATATGTTTCATTTTAAGCATATTTGGCCCCTATAGTTAGTTTTTAAGTATCTTGGGATTTGTCACAAACATTGTTAGGCTCCCGTTCAATTAAGAGATCACCCGAAGGCACCAGTTTCTCTCGTTGACGCTTTTAACCCTTTTTCTTGAGATCTTGCACAACTTATTATATAACGATACCGAAACTCTATGTAATTAACATCAAGTATTCTCGGAAGTATAATTGGACATTACGAAGCTCCGGGTTTGTTAAAAGGTCACTCAGAGGTAAAAGTTAACATGTTGACACGTTTAACCCCTTCGTCTTATAATCTTTCACTTGTTTTTCACAAATGGCTTCTCAAGCCCAATAATTTACTCGTTTAAGAATACGAACATCGCGTGAGGTCATTCAGAGGCCTAGTTTTAACATGTTGACACTTTTAGTCCCTCCGCATACATCTTTTCACTGTTTGTTAACTTTAGTCCTTCAAAGTCAATTTATTACACGTTTAGAGTTTATGACACGTGTCTTCACATATAATCGTATTAAGATATGGTTAGTTTTCACCTTTTAGATTTTAGTAGTGTTTTCAGCGATTAGTATTCTGAGAATACATCGGTTTTAATGTTTTATTACAATATCACATATGTAAGTAAAACGAGATTTGAAGGTAGAAAAGTCAATGTTTTATTACAATATCACATATGTAAGTACAACGAAATTTGAAAGTAGAAAAGTCAAAGTTAACTACATAAAGTCAATTAGTTCAGGCAGAAGGTCAAACATGTGATATATGGAAGACTTTTATGCCTCTAATAAAAAAAAACACAACATACATGATACATGAGTACTGGAGGTTAGAATGTAGAACCCAACATTATGTAATACTCTAATTTGCAACATCTTTAGGCATGTTGCTCTTGTACTCTTGGCTTTGTTTGTGTATCATGCTTTTCTTAGTTGTAAGGTTAGCTTAGCAGGTTATACATTGTTTTGCCTCTTTGTCTACAAGCCCTTTGAGCCACGTTTCCTTTCAAAACATAGTATTTTCTCTAGGGTTTTGTGTAAGCATGAGAGAGAGAAAAAAATTATGGTAGAGAGAGAGGCAGGAATGAGACACGACGACGACGTTTAGGGTTCCGCCGCAGACACAACGACGGTGGCGACTGTGGTTGACGTCGCAAACTCCGGTTCCCGCAAGAGAAGAATGTCTGATGCTTTTTCAGCAGAATTCGATAATATTGATTTGGTTTTGTTTCACATTTTCTCCACCAATAAGAATCAAAATTAAATACAAGTTTAGTAAGTTAGTTGTGTTCTTACATTGATTTCTGATTGAATTTTGCAAACTATTTTCAGATTCTAAAGACTCAGACAAACGTATGGACTTGCTAGAAGTAAGGGTTCCGGTGAAGCTCCGATGAACCGTTCAACACTTGCATGTCTCAGATCTATTTAGATCGGTGACTCTTAGGCCACCTTCGATGGGTTAGGTAAGTCAAATATATTCCACCCAATTCATAGACCATGTTCAACAACAGCAACAATTATTCGCCTCAAAAGTAGGGTTTCACGCTTTTTCTAGCAGCCACAGGATGACATTGTGGTTGTAGTAGATTTAGATGGCGATGAAAGGTTAATGTGGTGGTTTTGGGTCTCGAAATATTTTCTCACTTTTGTTAGTGGTCAATTGGATTTTAATTAGTGTTTGACTTTAGAAAGTTATATCTCCATTTCAAAAGTTTCATTTTAAAATGATAATAGTTGGTAGTTGATGATAATCTAGGTGATGAGGAGGCTGTTGATGATATGGGTTATAAAGGTTTGAAAAAATGGATTAATGATAATTGTGGTCAACTACAGGGAGATGTGGCACATGAAGACTTTGAGGGGCATAAAGGGACTATTGGAGCTCGTAATTTGCAGTGGATGACTGCTGGAAGAGGAATTGTGTATTCTGAAATGTATGCTTCAAATGGCAATAAAAAGGCTTGCATATATGGATCAACCTATCCTATGGATTATGTTTGTACATCAATCTTATGGTAATGAAAAACTGTTGTTGAGCAATAAAAAGCTCATCAACCATCTTGGAATTTCACCAGAGATTGTTGTTGCTGCTCTTGCGAGAAAGGATATTAGTGTGTTGTTTCCTATTCAGGTAGTTTGTAACTGAATTTATGTTTTTTGTTTATATTGCGTTGTTGGAATTTAAATGTTTGAATACTTATGGTTCTGATTGGAGTTTATATAGGTAATGGTTTGTCTGTTATAGGGATGGGAATCATTGGGACTGGTACTCGTGTATTTAAAAAACAATTAACTGATCATTGGGAATCGCTCGCTTAAAGGTTCCCACTGAGTAAGACAAACTGCATGTGATATGTATGAATTTTGTAAGTACAATGGTGGAAAATGGAACAAATTTGAGCATGGGGCAACGCCAGTTGTTTTGCTTGGGGCGTGCGCTGTTAAGGAGAAGCAAGATTTTGGTTCTCGATGAAGCAACTGCATTGGTTGACAATGCTACAGACACAATGTTACAAGAAACCATCACATCAGAGTTTGCTGACTGCACCGTGTAGTCATAAAGTCCTTTGTGGGGCGTTATGCGACAAGTGGCGAAACTTGTAAGAGAGGGGCTTTATGGGGCTTTATATCACAAGAGGGTGTAGTGGTAAAGGGGTTATATAACCTCTTAAATATACATACATATGTATGTATATATATGTGTGTGTGAGTTGGGAAGAATGGTCACGCCGCGATGCTGGTCACGGGACATCCAATTTCATCCCTCGTAGTGCCCCCTGTATTGGTATTGGGCGGCGCTATGGGGCGCCATAGCCCATTTCCCCGTGATATACCGCCCCATTGCACATGCTCTTATATGGAATTGTGGGCAAGACATTTCCTGGTTTTGAGGTCTACTATTACAATTATAAAAATTTCATGTCTGGTATTGTTTTGGTCAAAAATTACCGAAGCAATTAAGTGATCAAATTAGTTAAGTGAGGTAGTGTGCTAGAAAGTGTGTTGGAAATATGCTGGTTAGGTTGTTTGTGAAAACAGGTTTCAGGATACGGCTCAGGATATTGAGCTGTATCGATGATCAAACTATGATAAAAAAGTAAAGGAAATGACACGAGATGTACAAGGAAAGCCCTTGATCAATCTAGATCGCCGGCATAAAACCTCGGGAGCTGACAATCGCAGCTGCCTAGTTCTTCTTATTGCTCCAAATGTCAGGATACAGTGCAGGATATTGACCAGATCGCTAAGTGTTACAATGCTTTGTGTGAAAGTTAAAATTGCGAGAGAACAAGTGTGAGAGTGTAGTGAGTGTAGCTGTGATTTCCTATTCTATCTGATATACCCACCTATTTATAGTAACGAAATACAAACAAAAATCCCTACAAATATGGGATGCTCCGAATATTCCATTGTGAACGTTGTAGACCGAGTAATGCGGCTTCAACGTCTTCATTTGAATGACTTGGACCGAGTCTCCCGGAGAAAGGGTCTTCATGAACGTTGCTCCATCTGGACGCGTACTCCTGCACATAACCCGTTAGTAATCCTGAGGATATCATTCAGGATGTTACCAATATCCTGAATGAGCATCCCGGATATGAGCAGATATCATACAATCAAGATATAACTCAAGATATTTCCCAGGATATGGGCTCAGAATTTTACCCATAACAATTGTCCCCAAAAAATGTTACCATTTAGTATCCTGGCACTAACGGTTGTATTTTTCCGGAGACCGAGGCAATTTAAGAGATTAGACTCATGATGTAACCGTTTGCAACTACTCAGCCTATATTTACTCATCACCACCCTATAACTTCTCATTCTTATCCCATTTATTCTTGACCGAAGTGAAAAAGGTAAAAAGCTCTCTCTCTTTTCCATCTTCTTCTCTCTTTCGGTTCAGCATTCCGGCGATAATATGACAAGGAAAACAAGATCGAGTTCCGGAGACTCCGCCCCCACATTCATACAACAGAATCTTCTCAAGGATCCGGAAAAAGAAATATGTACCTTTGATAGCGCCCATTTGTCAGCCCTGAAATCCTCTGGTATCTTCCCGGAAAGGACGGTATTCCGGCCGTTTGACCGGGAAATCCGGTCGGACATGGTTTCTGACGAATGGTTGTGCTTTAGTGCCTTTCCTTTCACCTTAGGGTTACGGTTCCCCTTTCCAGACTTTATCACTGAATTTTTCAATATTACAAAAATCTCTTTTAGCCAAACAATGCCGATGCTTTGGCGTGTTTTGTCCGTTCTTGACCAGATCAAGAAAAATCACATTCCTGAGCTTTCTGTTCATGACCTCCCCCTAGCTTACCGGCTTAGATGCCACGGATCCTGTAGATTTCTGTTTTACTCCACCTCCGGCGAGCCGTTGATACTTTGTGCCACCAGGAACGAGGAGAAATGGCAATCCAAGTTTTTCTTTGTAAAAAGAGACTCAATCCCTGGTGGAACGGAATATCCGGTGAAATGGTTGAAAAAGGGTAGGACTTAGGGTTTAAGGATGATCCTGCTTCTTATCCTGTTCCATATAACTGATCAATTTTCTGTTTATTGTTTTGTATACAGCTGATTTTAGGAAGCTTGCTCCTCCCCTTGCTGATTCACAGAAAAGGACCGACACTATCAGATTCCTTCCAGAGGCTGAAAGAAGTTTCAACCCGTCTCCACCATCTCCAAGCCCTCTTTCCAGTGCACACATGTCTGGTAAGGATCCTGCACATTATCCTGCATACATGTTTTTATTTGGCATATTTAGGAAGAAATTCAACTCCCTGTATGCAGACTCCAGCAAAATCCCAATCCTCCTCGATCTCGATGAGCTTGACAGTTACCCCACTCCAGTCATGGTCAAGAAAGAGACCCCTGCTGCCACCAGCTCTAGGCCGCTCCCAGCTCCGAAAGCTAATCCAAGGACTCATGCCTCCACCGCAAAGAAGAGGAAGAACTCCGAAGTTAGTGCTCCAGGCTCCGAAGGATTCTCTTATGATGAGGTCAGCTTCACTGATTCCTTGGAACCGATGACATCCTTCCTTAACAAGGTAATATCCTGACCCTATATCCTGCACATATATCCTGATAGAATATCCTGACAGGATATCCATGTTAGCAAATATTGATTTATACCTGAATTGCTTACTTACAGGGCCTCCAGCATCTGCTCCACCTTTACAACGATGCCTGTGGTACTGCTGCACTCTATGAAGCCAGGATTAAACTGCTTGAAACTACTGTTGCCGACCAAGGTGCCATTGCTGAAATGAAGACTCAGCACTATGAGGACAAGCTGAAGAAAGTGACCCAGGATGCTGAAATCAAGTTGGCCACTATCCAAATGGAACATGAACAGGCCGTGGTTGCTTTCTGGGAAGGAATCAAAGCTTCTGCTATTGTCTCCCTGCTACAAGCTCGTATTAAGATGGCCTATGAGGCCAAGGAGACAGGTCTTGAGTGCCCATCCTGGCCAGTCGAATCCTGGGTGCCAAAGTTGAAGGAGCTTGGAGGCAAGGCTGTGCCCCTTCCTACTGAAGCTGGTGAATCCTCTAGGTCGGCAGAGGTGGCTGACAAGGCTGGAGACAAGAAGGATGCTGGAGCGGATGCTGGGATGGATGCTGGTGAGGATGCTGCTCAGGATGCTGAAGCTGAGAAGGCAGAGAAGGTTGGAGAAGATGCCGCTGTGTGAGGGCATTCAGGTGGGCAATGATGGATATACGTGCCAAGGCCGGAGCCCACTTTTTTAGATTTGATCGTTGATCTGTAACCCTAAAACAATTTACTTTTTCTACACTTTACTTTCCTGCACCTAGACAATATGATGGCCAAAGGTGGGGGGATCCTGAGTTTCAGGTCGAAGCCCTTGGTCATCAATGTTAGTATGTTTTGCTTTTTGAACAATATAACCGTTGAAGGCCGATGGGTCTCAGTTTTGGACAAAACCTTCAACTGTTAGGTAAATATGGTAAGGAACTAATTGTGCTCTTGGTGGATGGTCCTTGGTTTGAGGTGAAACCAAGAGCACAACTTTTGGTACGTTAATAATATAACCCTTTTGTAGCTTTATTTCAGTTGTTGTACTTTCACTATATGAATTTTACTTGTAAAAATAATTTCGTCTGAACATTCTTGGGAACACATTGTAAATGTATCCTGAAAGATATCCTGATCAGGATACTGACACACAATCTGTAAGTTATAAGAAGGAGAGATCATACCAGGAATTCCCTAAGGAATCAATTCTAATTTTCCACCATAGGGATGTCCCCAGTGCACACTTACAAACTAGGATCCATCCTTTACGTTGTATGATATATGTCCCCTGTGTTTAATATAGGAATGTAGATATAGTCATACTTCAGCTCCATTGAATAGACCCTGAATATCCAGGGGTAACCCTTGACATCCTGGGCATTAACCCTTAATATGCTGGGGATAAACCCTTAATATCCTGGGCATAAACCCTCATATCCTGGGGATAAACCCTGATTTTCATGCGCTACAGGCGAGAGTGTATAAACTCCAAGTCTTAGAAAGGTGAAAACCTTTAAACCTTAGAGAGTATGAAAATACCCTTTCGTGAGAGAGGGTGATCAATCCTCATATACCTTTAGAATCCAGGATATAGCCAATAGTAACGAAATTGTCAGCCACTTTTACATGAACTAGTCCCGTTACCTTGAACTATCCCCAGATGACTTGCGCTCCAGGCGGGGTGTTCAAACCCAACTCGAAAGAAAGGTGAATTCCTTTAAACCTTTTGAAGGGATCAGGATCCCTTAAACGTGAGAGAGGGGGCCAATCCTCTAATCTTCCGAAATATCCTGAGCGAATATCCTGACACATATTCTGCAAAACAACCTTAAACTAAGGTGGGTGTTAGCTTGGCTAACACCCCTCCGATGCCTAAGTCAGTATTGGGTTCAAGATAATAAACGAATTCAAATATATTTAAGAGAGATATAACACATACCATTCTGAGATAGAAATTAAATTCTATTCTTACTTGAAATAGAGCTTTAAGTGTATAGCATTCCAGGATCTTGGTAGCATTTCCCCTTCCATGCTCCTGAGTCGGTATGCTCCTTTTCCTGATTCTGATTCAACCTTATATGGTCCTTCCCATTTCGGAGCCAGTTTTCCATCGGCAGGATTAGTGGTATTCTGAAAAGCCTTTCTTAACACCCAATCTCCAACTTTAATCCTTCTAGTCCTTATATTCTTGTTGTATGCTCTGGATATCCTTTGTTGATATGCTGCCATCCTTAGTCATGCTGCATCTCTTGTCTCGTCTATGGCGTCCAAATCCTGGCACAAAGCTTCAGGATTCTGCTCAGGATCCTGGAGGATAGATCTCGCAGTAGGTATCACCATCTCCGTTGGGATCACTGCTTCCGCTCTGAACACCAAAGAGAATGGTGTCTGACCAGTTGCATTCTTTACCATTGTTCTATCGGCCCACAAAACAAAGGGTAGTTCTTCTGCCCATCTTCCTTTTTTGGCTCCTAATCTCTTCTTCAAGTTGTTAACAATTATCTTGTTTGAGGACTCAGCTTGTCCGTTTGCTTGAGGATGTACCGGGGTGGATGTGATCATCTTGATTCCCCAACTCTTGCAAAAGTCAGTAGTTCTCTTGCTTATAAACTGAGAACCATTGTCACAGATTATTTCGGCTGGTACTCCAAATCTGGTCAGGATATTCCTCTTTATGAAGGATACTACTTCTTGGTCTCTGACTTGAACAAATGCTTCAGCCTCCACCCACTTAGAGAAATAATCAGTCATTGCCAACATAAAAACTTTTCCTCCTGGAGCTTTTGGTAATTTCCCTACTATGTGTTAGGGGTCATTTTCTTAACATATGTATCCTGACCAATATCCTGCCTTTGTCTGTTTATTTGTGACCAGGATGCTGGAAGAGGATATTGCTGACATCTTGGGCGATATCCTGAGGCTTATTGAATTAACCACGTGCAGGTTAAGGGCAGAGGCTTGCTAACGGTCAAGAGGACTTCTTCTCCCCAAGACTCGGATGAATTTGTTGAGAAAGAGACGTTGAGCCCGAAAGACCAGCTCCACAACGTTCCAAGAAGGAATATTCGGTGGATCCCGCAAGTTTAGGGTAGTTAGTTATTTTATCTTTACTATAAATAGATGAGGTCGGATCAGCTTAGAACACATCGTTTCACACTTACACTCTCGAACACAATCACACTCTAGCTAATTGCAAACACCACACTTGTATTTCATTTTCGTTGTAACACTTAGTCGATCCGTACCTCATCCTGCACTGTATCCTGAATTTTGAAGCAATTGAAGAACAAGGCAGCTGCGATTGTCAGCTCCCGAGGTTTTATGCCGGCGATCTAGATTGATCAAGGGCTTTCCTCGTACATCTCGTGTCATTTACTTTCCTTTTTTGCTCATTATTTGCTCATTGTTTGATCATCGATACAGCTCAATATCCCGAGCCGTATCCTGAAACTGTTTTTGCAAGTAATTTAATCAACACATTTTTGACACTTATTTCTAGCATACTACCTCACTTAACTAATTTGATCACTTAATTACTTCGGTAATTTTTGACCAAAACAATTTGGCGCCCACCGTGGGGCAAGTGGTGCTCTTTTTACTAAAACTTTTTGTCAAATCGCTAATCGGTTTTCTATTTTCAAAACTTTTTGCTACATTATCTATAATGGCCTCAAGATCAAACATGAGTTCCTCTACTGTGTCTGCTATGACTTCTGTTACTACCGGTTCGGTGCTTCCACCACCTCCTCCAAGGATGCCAGCCTCTACACAATCTCAAGATGTTATCCCGACTCGGAGTGTCCAGGGATCTGCTCCCGTTTTAGCTTCTAATGATGAAATTTTAACCTTATTTGGAAGTGTGCAGGAACAAATGAGGCAGCAACAGGAAACAAACCAAATGCTTTTGAGGGAGATACAACTCCTGAAGGCTGGCTCGAGCAGATCTGCGGAGGACAATGTCACTCCGTTACACCCCAGAGCGTTGAACTTTAGCTCAGCTGTTTATACCGAGGATAATAGGGGGAATATCGTGCCCAGTCTTCCTCAGAATCATACTCCTGAAATACCCTCCTCGATTAGGATGTCCACCATGAGGAGCTCAGGATATGCTTCAGGATATGGGCAAAATCCTCCAACTGGTAACGTGTCTAATAATAATAATACTCATACTACTAACAGTGGTGGATCTTTGCAGGATACAGGTGTAACATCAGCACTTACCAGGGAACTTCAGAAGTTGAAAGACATGATATCTAGTGTACCTGGAGTGGTCCAGCCGATCCCGGAAGTATCTCAAGATAGTCACAAGATATCTCGTTTTGCATACCCTATATGTGATGCTGAGATCCCAAAGAGATTCCAAACTCCCAACATGAAGCTTTATGATGGGACTACGGATCCTGAGGAGCATATTGCCCAGTATAGGGAAAGAATGGAGATTAACCCTATTCCTCCGGAGCTCAAGGAAGCGTGCTTGTGCAAGGGATTTGGTTCTACTCTAACAGGATCAGCCTTGAAATGGCTGTTAAACGTTCCTCCTCACTCAATTACTTCATTTGCTCATTTGGTTAATTTATTTAACAGTCAATTTTCTTGTAGTCGGAGTTTTGAGAAACTAACCAGTGATCTTTACAGGATAACCCAAGGGCCTCAGGAATCCTTGAGGGATTATGTGAACAAATTTAGTCGAGAATCCTTGGATATCCCACATCTTGATGTTGCAACAGCTGTGCAAGCTTTTAAGATGGGATTACAAAAGGATTCTCAGTTTTATCAGGATCTTGTAATGAATCCCTGCAGGAATCTCGATGAAGCTCGTAACAGGGCCTTGAGATATATCCGTCTGGAAGATGACAAGAAGATGCAAGAAAGGATGAACTCATCCAACACTTATGAATCGACTAATAGGAAGTCGGAATCCTCATTTAAGTCATATCGGCCTAAGCCATATGGTAGAAATGAAAACAAGAGAGTGAATACTGTCGAAGATGAGGATCCTGAAGAGTATCCTGAATTGTCTGAATATTGCTTTTCTGTTAATATTCCTGAATTGATGTATGCTATGCAGGGTCTAGGAGACAAGGCTAGATGGCCTCGAAAGAATCAACAAAAGGCTGACTGGAAAGATAAGTCGAAGTGGTGTGCTTTCCACGAAGATTTCGGACATATGACTGAGGATTGCATTGCTTTAAGGAAAGAAATAAGCTACCTTCTGAGCAAGGGATATCTGAAAGATCTCTTAGGAAAAAAGAAGAATAAGGGTCAGGATACTGAGAAGGATCCTGAACAAGCAGCATCACCTCCCGCGGATGCCAAGATAATCAACTTCATTTCGGGAGGATCCGACATTTGTGGAACTTCGTATTCGGCAGCAAAGAGACATGCAAAGGAAGCCAAAGCCGAAAGGGGAGACAAACCTGTCAGGATGACTACACTCACAACTGACAAAGTGATCACATTTGATGCTGATGACAGGGATACTGTCCAGGATCCTCACCATGATGCTCTGGTAATAACGTTATATGTGGCTAACCATTTTGTACTCAGGATATTGGTTGATAATGGCAGCTCCGTCAACATAATCCAGCTAGAGACACTTAAAAGAATGAATGTATCTCCAATGGATATAACTTCGAAGTCCACCGTGCTTGTTGGGTTCAGCGGAGAGGCCAGAAACACAGTGGGAGAGATAAAGTTACCGGTATACGTTGAAGGAGTCAACTCGATACAACGTTTCTGTGTGATGGACTCTCTATCCTGCTATAACATTATCCTGGGAAGACCATGGATTCACGATATGAAGGCCGTGCCATCAACATATCACCAATGCATCAAGATACCTACCCCTTGGGGAGTTGTTAAAGTTGATAGCGATCAGCAGGAGGCGAAAGAATGCTACTCATCCTCGATGAAATCCTCAGCCAAAACTAGTGCAGCATAGCAATTAAAGACGCGGGCCCAGGATATCGTGGAGGATCCGGAGCAGGATGTGAAGAGAGTTATCCTGGACCAGGATAACCCCGATATTTCGGTGCTCGTAGGGACCAATATCCCTCAGGATATTGAGGAACAATTAATTAACTTTTTGAAATGCAGGATGTCTACATTTGCTTGGAAGCATGAGGATATGACAGGCATATCCAAAGATATTATCACTCACAAGCTTGGAATTGATAAATCATTCAAGCCTGTGCAACAAAAAAGAAGGAAGTTTGCTCCTGAGCGGAACACGATTATCCAGGAGGAAGTTGAAAGATTATTAAAGTCAAGAATGATCAGAGAGGTTAAGTTCCCAAGGTGGCTAGCAAACGTGGTTGTAGTACAGAAGAAGAATGGGAAATGGAGAGTTTGTGTAGACTACACAGACTTGAACAAAGCTTGTCCTAAAGACCCATTTCCTCTTCCCCATATTGATGCAATGGTAGATGCCACTGCCGGGCATGAAATGCTGACCTTCATGGACGTATCCTCAGGATTTCAACAGATCCAAATGGAGCCTTCTGACCAGGAGGATACCGCCTTCATGACGCCAACAGGTATTTACTGTTATACAGCTATGCCTTTTGGTTTGAAAAATGCAGGTGCAACATACCAAAGATTGGTAAACATGATGTTTAAAGACAAGCTGGGGGACACCATGGAGGTGTACATTGACGATATGGTGGTAAAATCAAAGAAAGCTCAGGATCACCTCCAGGATATTAAAGGAGCATTTGATATCCTGGATCAATACAACATGAAGCTGAATCCTGCTAAATGCCATTTCGGAGTAGGGGCAGGAAAGTTTCTTGGGTATATGGTGATGAAAAGGGGGATAGAGGCAAGCCCGGAGCAGATCAAGGCTATCCTGGATATAAAATCACCCTCGAATATGAAGGATGTACAAAGATTAACAGGCCGAGTAGCAGCTCCAAACAGATTTATCTCAAGATCCTCAGAGAAATGCAAAGACTTCTATGATATCCTAAAGAAGAACAAAAGATTCGAATGGGGGGAAAAGCATGAAGCAGCTCTACAGGATTTGAAACGGTATCTCTCAACCGCACCTCTATTGATGAAGCCGGAAAACGGTGAACCACTATCCCTGTACCTTGCTGTATCAGGGAATGCTGTAAGTGCCGTTCTTATAAAAGACCATGAAGGTCAGCAGTATCCTGTTTATTATGTTAGTAAAAGTTTGTTAGATGCTGAAACTAGGTATTCTCATTTAGAAAAATTAATACTAGCATTAATTATGGCATCAACGAAACTTAGGCATTATTTCGAGACACATAGGATACATGTTAAAACAAACTATCCTATTAAAAATGTGCTTAGGAAACCAGAGATGTCAGGCAGGATGGCCAAGTGGTCAGTAAAGTTAAGTGCTTATGATTTAGTATATGAACCTAGGAATGCCATAAAGTCTCAGGCTTTAGCTGACTTTGTGGCTGACTTTAGTAGTGACATTCAGGATGAGGTAGATCTAGAAGTTCAACAGCTAGGAGAATCCTCAGGATCCTGGACATTATATACTGATGGTGCATCTAATGTAAGAGGAGTAGGATTAGGAATACTACTAAAATCGCCACAGGGGGACATATTACCCCAGGCTATTAGGTGTGAATTTCCTGCTACTAATAATGAAGCAGAGTATGAGGCTTTAATTGCAGGATTAGAGTTGGCTAAGAGCATGAGTATCAAAAATTTGCAAGTGTATGTTGACTCTTTGTTAATTACTAACCATTTTAATGGATCCTATGCAGTTAAGGGTGAGAAATTAATCGAATATCTCGATATTCTCAAAAAATTAGCAGGATATTTCGATGTTTTTATACTTGAACAGGTACCAAGGGAAGATAATGCTGAAGCGGATGCCCTAGCAAATTTGGGATCATCGATCAGGATACCTGAAGGGACGCAAATACCAATATTACATGTCTTATATCCTGCAACGAATCCTCAGGATAAAGAAGTAACTAGTATACAGAATCCTGGAGCAGAATATCCTGAGGAGGATCCTAAATCCTGGACGGCTCCAATCATGAGATATCTCAAAGAAGGACACGTCCCTGAAAATGAAAATCCTAAGGCATTTAGGATGAAGGTATCACGATTCACTATTATAAATAATATTTTATACAAGAAATCTCTTGCAGGACCGTATTTGAGATGCTTGGAGGATCTTGAAGCCAAAGAAGTCCTTCAGGATATACATGAAGGGGATTGTGGTAACCATGCTGGGGGCAGATCGTTATTCTCAAAAATATTAAGAACAGGATATTATTGGCCAACAATGAGAAAAGATGCCGCAGAATATGCTCGAAGATGTGACTCATGTCAAAGACATAGTAACATACTGCATCAACCGGCTGAACCATTATATCCTATTGTTTCCCCTTGGCCATTTATGAAGTGGGGTATGGATATAGTGGGAAAACTACCAAAAGCTCCGGGAGGAAAAGTCTTTATGCTAGCAATGACGGATTATTTCTCTAAGTGGGTTGAAGCTGAAGCATTTGTTCAAGTTAGAGACCAAGAAGTAGTATCCTTCATAAAGAGGAATATCCTGACCAGATTTGGAGTACCAGCTGAGATAATCTGTGACAATGGTTCTCAGTTCATAAGTAAGAGGACTACAGACTTCTGCAAGAATTGGGGAATCAAAATGATCACATCTACTCCGGTACATCCTCAAGCAAATGGACAAGCAGAATCCTCTAACAAGATAATTGTCAACAACTTAAAGAAAAGGCTTGGAGCCAAAAAAGGAAGATGGGCAGAAGAATTACCCTTTGTTTTATGGGCTGATAGGACAACGGTAAAGAATGCAACAGGTCAAACCCCATTTTCGTTGGTATTTGGAGCAGAAGCAGTGATTCCAACGAAGATGACAATACCTACTGCAAGATCTATCTTAAGTGATCCTGAGAAGAATCCTGAAGCCTTGAGTCAGGATTTAGACACTATAGATGAAAAAAGAGATGCGGCAAGGCTAAGGATGGCAGCATATCAACAGAGAATATCCAGGGCATATAATAAGAATATTAGAACCAGAAGATTTAAGGTTGGAGATTGGGTATTGAGAAAGGCTTTCCAAAATACTACTAATCCTGCCGATGGCAAGTTAGCTCCAAAATGGGAAGGACCATACGAAGTTGAATCAGAAGCAGGGAAAGGAGCATATAGACTCAAGAATATGGAGGGAGATATGCTACCGAGATCTTGGAATGCTATACACCTTAAGCTCTATTTCAAGTGAGTCTAGAATTTAATTTCTAACTCAAAATGGTATGAATTCTTACTTCTTTTTAATATGTTTTGATATTATTAATTCTTTTGAACCCAATACTGACTTAAGCATCGGAGGGGTGTTAGCCAAGCTAACACCCACCTTAGTTTACATTTTGCAAGATATGTTCCAGGATGTAGCTCCAGAATATGCACTCGGGATAACTCAGAAGATTAGAGGATTGGCCCCCTCTCTCACGTTTAAGGGATACTGATCCCTTCACAGGTTTAAAGGTATTCACCTTTCTTCCGAATTGGGTTTAAACACCCCGCCTGGAGCGCAAGTTATTCAGGGATAGTTCAAGGTGGCGGGACCAGTCCATGTAAAAGTGGCTGACAATTTCGTTACCATTGGCTATATCCTGAATCCTAACGGTATATGAGGATTGATCACCCTCTCTCACGAAAGGGTATTTTCATACTCTCTAAGGTTTAAAGGTTTTCACCTTTCTAAGTCTTGGAGTTTATACACTCCCGCCTGTAGCGCATGAAAAATTGGGATTTTCCCCAGGTTACAAAGGATTTATCTCCAGTACATCCTTGGGTTCTACCCTTGAGACGTAAAATATTGCTTATGCAATGCAAACTGACATTAAATAGATTTCTAAGATACTTGAAGACATTGTACACAGGGGACATCCCTGACAAGATGGTGCTATAAAACTAATGAAGTTTGCGACCTTGCACTGGGGACATCTTCATTGGAAGAGTTGCAAAGGGATTGGAGTTCGGTAATAGGTTTATATCCTATGTCTGGTATGATTTTTCCTTTGTGAGCCTCATTTAAATTTTTAGTAACATCATGTTAAGTATCTTGACATATATCCTCAAAGTCCTTTTAAGGATATTTGATTAGGATGTTTGAAACTGGTATTGGCTTGGAACTTTGATCATCATCAAAACTTGGTTTTGAGGAGATAAACTATTTCTTACTTTCTAAAGAAATTTTTATAAAATTGAAAGAACGTCTAGAAGATCCATTTAAAAGGCTTCTGCAGTATGTTTCTAAGCATACTGGTCAGGATATTTTGCAAAATAACAGTATGAAATTTTTACAAAGCTAAGACTTACACTAAACAATGCAAAGTAACAGAAAAATAAGTCAAAAGATAGTTATATTATTAACAAGTCAAAAGTTATGCTTTTGGTAAGGCCCGTCCGCCAAAAGTACAATTAGTTGTTACCATAATTTTGTAACGGTTGCAGGATCTGTCTCAAAACAGGACCCGTTCACCTACAGCCGTTACTATGTTCAAAACAAATTATACTAATTGATGACCAAGGGCTTCATCCTAAAACCAAGGACCCATCCACCTTTGGTCATCATATTGTTCTAGTGCAGGAAAAGTAAATTGTTCAAGGACAGGAAAAGTAAATTGTTTATACAACCACAACCGTGAAATTAAAAAGTGGGCTCCGGCCTTGGCACGTATATCCATCATCGCCCACTCTGCTGCCTTAGGGGCAGCACCTTCTTGAACAGCAACCTCCTTGCCAGCATTCACCCCAGCATCACCCTCAGGATTCTTCTCAGCACCATCATCAGCATTGGCCACCTCCTCTGCCGTCTTAGAAGGCTCTTCACCAGTATGTTTTGCAGGATGAGCAACGGGATGACCTCCAAGGCCCTGTAGTTTCTCCTCCCAAGCCTTTACATTCCAGGAAGGGCATTCAAAACCCAGATCCATGGCTTCATAAGCCATCCTTATCCGGGCTTGGAGAAGAGAGACGACCACCGAAGTTTTTAGGCTATCCCGGTATGAGCTCATGTTCTGCTGATATTGGAGAAGAGCGGCGTCCAGCTTGGCTTGAGCATCCTCATTAGCTTTGTGAAGGGCGGCTTGATGTTCCTGAGTCATTGCCTTGTATTTGTCCTCATAGTGCTGGGATTTGGCAGCTGCGATAGTCCCTTGATCAGCTATGGTGGCTTGAGCTTTCTCCAGCTGAATCTGCAACATCTTGTTAAGACCGGTAGCATCTTCGTATAAATGCATGAGGCGATCCAGACCCTATAGATAAAGACACAGGTATTAATATAAGCAGGATAAAGACTAACATACTTATGCAGGATATTGGAAAGAAAATTCTACCTGTTTGAGGAATGAGGTGGCGTCATTGAACCCATGATTCTCGAGAGAGAATGTTTCAGAAACAGCTGGGGAGTCAGTCTCCTTTCTCTTCCGAGAACTGGATGCCCTGGTCCTGGATGCCGGAGGGCCTTTGGGAGCAGAAACAGTTTTCGAGGAGGTAGGCTTTGGTGTAGCAGACGACTTTGGCTTGGATTCTTGTTTGGCGGGTTCAAGGCTGGAATAGCAATCCAGTTCATCGAGTTCGAAAGCATCAAGGTTGACGACTGGTACTACATAAGGGAAGATACTCTTAAAACTCATCATATTTTTGAAAATAATTAACATATGAAAATATGCTTACCAGACATTTCTGAGTTTGATTTTTGATGAGGATCTGTGAGAGACAGGGAAAAACTTCTTTCGCTGGCAGGAAGACGGTAGATTTCCTTGATCTTGGATTCGGATTCCGCGCTAGGAGGCACTAAATCTCTGAAATTCGCTGCATAAAAACGTCAGAATATAAGTCCGGGATACAGTTTGAAAATATGATTGGGGATATTCCTAAAACCCTAAATCCTACCCTTGGTTAACCATTTAACCGGAAGATCGAAACCCTTATCAATGGAGTCTCTTTTGACGAAAAAGAATTTTCGTCGCCACCGATCCTCGTTCTTGGTGGCTTTAAGGACCAAAGGGCTCTTGATGGAGAATAGAAGATAACGGTGGTTGCCGTGGGATCTTAATCGGTATGCTACGGGAAGGTCCTCAACAAGAAGGTTAGGGTAATGACGAGATTTGATTTGATCCAACACTATCAAGATTCGCCAAACCATTGGCATAACTTCGGCATAACTAAGGCCGGTGAGGTCGAAAAAACTGGAGATAAAGGGTGGAAATGGATACCGGAGTCCAAGGGAGAAAGGATAAGCGAAAAAACAAACCCACTCGTCGGATGATGCATCCGATCGGGCTTCCTTGTCAAACGGGCGAAAGACCGTCCCGGTGGGAAAGGCACCGGAGTCTCTGAGAGCAGCAATATCAGCATTATTGAAACAGCAAATCTCCTTTGCTGGATTGGTGATAAAGTTTTGACTTATGAGGGTTGAGGCTGGCCGGTCTGAGCGGGATTTCGTTCGTGGTGCCATTGAGCAAATTATGAAAAATTAAAGAGAGGAGATTAGAAGAGAAGATACCTGATGCTTGCTTGAAGATAAGGGTAACCGAGACAAGGAGTCCCTCGGTTAATATAGGATGAATATAGGGGGGTAAAAAGTAAATAATGCCTTGGAAGTTGCACCGCTGTCATTTCAAGAGTCTAGTCATATTAATGGCCTTGAGTTATGAAGTAAAGTTTTGAAATATATCCGTTGGATTGGTATCCCAACTGATATATTTGGGGACAATTGTTAGGGGTCATTTTCTTAACATATGTATCCTGACCAATATCCTGCCTTTGTCTGTTTATTTGTGACCAGGATGCTGGAAGAGGATATTGCTGACATCTTGGGCGATATCCTGAGGCTTATTGAATTAACCACGTGCAGGTTAAGGGCAGAGGCTTGCTAACGGTCAAGAGGACTTCTTCTCCCCAAGACTCGGACGAATTTGTTGAGAAAGAGACGTTGAGCCCGAAAGACCAGCTCCACAACGTTCCAAGAAGGAATATTCGGTGGATCCCGCAAGTTTAGGGTAGTTAGTTATTTTATCTTTACTATAAATAGATGAGGTCGGATCAGCTTAGAACACATCGTTTCACACTTACACTCTCGAACACAATCACACTCTAGCTAATTGCAAACACCACACTTGTATTTCATTTTCGTTGTAACACTTAGTCGATCCGTACCTCATCCTGCACTGTATCCTGAATTTTGAAGCAATTGAAGAACAAGGCAGCTGCGATTGTCAGCTCCCGAGGTTTTATGCCGGCGATCTAGATTGATCAAGGGCTTTCCTCGTACATCTCGTGTCATTTACTTTCCTTTTTTGCTCATTATTTGCTCATTGTTTGATCATCGATACAGCTCAATATCCCGAGCCGTATCCTGAAACTGTTTTTGCAAGTAATTTAATCAACACATTTTTGACACTTATTTCTAGCATACTACCTCACTTAACTAATTTGATCACTTAATTACTTCGGTAATTTTTGACCAAAACACTATGTCCATCCCCCATTTCATGAACGACCAAGGGGATACTATAAGATATAGTGGTTCAGCTGGTTGGTGTAGTATGTTACTGTGCCTTTGACATGCATCACATCTTCGAGCATATTCTGTAGCATCTTTCCTCATCATTGGCCAATAGTATCCTGTTCTCAACACCTTTGAGAATAATGACCTGCCCCCAGTATGGTTACCACAATCCCCATCATGTATATCCTGAAGTACTTCTTTGGTTTCGGGATCCTCCAAGCACCTTAGATATGGTCCTGCAAAAGATTTCTTATATAAAACATTATTTATAATGGTGAATCGTGATACCTTCATCCTAAATGCCTTAGGATTTTCGTCTTTAGGGATGTGTCCTTCCTTGAGATATCTTATGATTGGAGCCGTCCAGGATTTAGGATCCTCCTCAGGATATTCAGCAACAGGATCCTGGATACTTACTACTTCTTTATCCTGAGGATTCGTTGCAGGATACAAGATATGCAATATTGGTATTTGGGTTCCTTCTGGTATCCTGATCGATGATCCTAGGTTTTCTAGGGCATCTGCTTCAGCATTATCTTCCCTTGGTACCTGTTCAAGTGTAAAAACATCGAAATACCCTGCCAATTTTTTGAGAATATCGAGATATTCGATTAACTTCTCACCTTTAACTGCATAGGATCCATTAAAATGATTAGTAATTAACAAGGAGTCAACATATACTTGCAAATTCTTGATATTCATATTTTTAGCTAGTTCTAATCCTGCAATTAGAGCCTCATATTCTGCTTCGTTATTGGTAGCAGGAAATTCACACCTAATAGCCTGGGGTAATATGTCCCCCTGTGGCGATTTTAGTAGTATTCCCAATCCTACTCCTCTAACATTAGATGCTCCATCAGTGTACAATGTCCAGGATCCTGAGGATTCTCCTAATTGTTGTACTTCTAGGTCTACCTCATCCTGAATGTCACTACTGAAATCAGCCACAAAGTCAGCTAGAGCTTGTGATTTTATGGCATTTCTAGGTTCGTATACTAAGTCATAAGCACTTAACTTTACCGACCACTTGGCCATCCTGCCTGACATCTCGGGCTTCCTAAGCACATTCTTAACAGGATAATTGGTCTTAACATGAATTCTGTGTGTTTCAAAGTAATGTCTAAGCTTTGTTGATGCCATAACTAGTGCTAGTATCAATTTTTCTAAATGAGAATATCTAGTTTCTGTATCTAACAAACTTTTACTAACATAATAAACATGATATTGCTGACCTTCATGATCCTTTACAAGGACGACACTTACAGCATTCCCTGATACTGCGAGGTATAGGGACAGTGGTTCACCATTCTCAGGCTTCATTAATAGGGGTGCAGTTGAAAGATATTGCTTCAAATCCTGCAGAGCTGCTTCATGCTTCTCACCCCATTCGAACTTCTTGTTCTTCTTCAGGATATCATAAAACTCTTTGCATTTCTCCGAGGATCTCGAGATAAATCTGTTCAATGCTGCAACTCGTCCTGTTAACCGTTGAACATCCTTCATGTTTGAGGGTGATTTGATATCCAAGATAGCTTTAATCTGCTCCGGGCTCGCCTCTATTCCTCTTTTGGTCACCATATATCCTAGAAACTTTCCTGCCCCCACTCTGAAATGGCACTTAGCAGGATTTAGGTTCATGTTATATTGATCCAGGATATCAAATGCTCCCTTAATATCCTAGAGGTGATCCTCAGCCTTTTTAGATTTTACCACCATATCGTCGATGTATACCTCCATTGTGTCCCCCAGCTTATCCTTGAATATCATGTTCACCAATCTCTGGTATGTCGCACCTGCATTTTTCAAACCGAAAGGCATAGCAGTATAACAATAAATACCTGTTGGTGTCATGAAGGCAGTATCCTCTTAGTCCGAAGGCTCCATTTGAATCTGCTGAAATCCTGAGGATGCATCCATGAAGGTTAACATCTCGTGCCCGGCGGTAGCATCTACCATTGCATCAATATGAGGAAGAGGAAATGGGTCTTTTGGACAAGCCTTGTTTAAGTCTGTGTAATCTACACAAACTCTCCATTTCCCATACTTCTTTTGAACCACGACCACATTTGCTAGCCACTTGGGAAATTTGACTTCTCTGTTCATCTTGGACTTCAATAATCTTTCCACTTCTTCTTGGGTAATTGCATTTCGTTCAGGGGCGAACTTCCTTCTCTTTTGCTGTACAGGCTTGAATGACCTGTCAATTCCAAGCTTGTGAGTGATAATATCTTTGGATATACCTGTCATATCCTCATGCTTCCATGCAAATGTTGACATCCTGCACTTTAAAAAGTTAGTCAATTGTTCTTCAATATCCTGTGGGATATTGGTTCCCACGAGCACTGAGGTATCTGTATTATCCAGATCCAGGGTAATTTTCTTCATATCCTGCTCCGAAGCCTCCACGATATCCTGGGCCCGTATCTTTAATTGCTATGCCGCACTAGGTTTGGTTGAGGATTTCATAGAGGATGAGTAACATTCTTTCGCCTCCTGCTGATCACTATCAACCTTGATGACCCCCCAAGGGGTAGGGATCTTGATGCATTGATGATAAGTTGATGGGACAGCCTTCATGTCATGGATCTATGGCCTGCCCAGTATGATGTTATAGCAGGATAGGGAGTCCATCACATAGAAACGTTGTATCGAGTTGACTCCTTCAACATATACTGGTAACTTTATCTCTCCCACGGTATTCCTAGCTTCTCCGCTGAAACCAACCAACACAGTGGACTTCGAAGTAATGTCCATCGGAGATACATTCATCCTCTTTAATGTTTCCAGCTGAATTATATTGACAGAGCTACCGTTGTCCACCAATATCCTACGCACAAAATGGTTAGCAACATATAATGTTATTACGAGAGCATCATGGTGAGGATCCTGCACAGTATCCCGATCATCACTGGCTGGTTTATCTCCCCTTTCAGTCTTAGCCTGGCTGGTTTATCACTTTGTCAGTTGTAAGGGTTGTCATCCTGGCTGGTTTATCTCCCCTTTCAGTCTTAGCCTCCTTTGCATGCCTCTTGGCCGCAGAATACGAAGTCCCACAAATGTCGGATCCTCCCGAAATAAAGTTGATTATCTTGGCGTCCGCAGGAGGTGACGCCGCTCGTTCAGGATCCTTCTCCGTATCCTGACCCTTATTCTTCTTTCTTCCTAGGAGATCCTTCAGATATCCCTTGCTCAGAAGATAACTTATTTCTTTTCTTAGAGCAATGCAATCCTCAGTCACATGACCAAAATCTTCGTGGAAGGCACACCATTTGGATTTATCCTTCCAATCAGCTTTTTGTTGGTTCTTTCGAGGCCACCTAGCTTTGTCTCCTAAACCCTGCATAGCATACATTAATTCAGGAATGTTAACAGAAAAGCAATATTCAGATAATTCAGGATATTCTTCAGGATCCTCATCTTCAACAGCATTCACTTTCTTGTTGTCATTTCTACCATATGGCTTAGAGCGATATGGTTTAAATGAGGATTCTGACTTCCTATTGGTTGACTCGTAGGTAGTGGATGAGTTCATCCTTTCTTGCATTTTCTTATCATCCTCCAGCCTGATATATCTCAAGGCCCTGTTTCGAGCCTCGTCCAAATTCCTGCAAGGATTCATCACAAGATCCTGATAAAATTGGGAATCCTTTTGTAGTCCCATCTTGAATGCTTGGACCGCTGTGGCAACATCAAGGTGCGGGATATCCAAGGATTCCCTGCTGAATTTGTTCACATAATCCCTTAGGGATTCCTGAGGTCCTTGAGTTATCCTGTAGAGATCACTCGTCAGTTTTTCAAAACTCCGACTACAAGAAAAGTGACTATTAAATAAATTCACTAAGTGAGAAAAAGATGTAATCGAATGCGGAGGAACATTTAAAAGCCATTTCAAGGCTGATCCTGTTAAGGTAGAACCAAAGCCCTTGCACAAACATGCTTCCTTGAGCTCCGGAGGGATAGGATTAATCTCCATTCTTTCCCTATACTGGGCAATATGCTCTTCAGGATCCGTAGTCCCATCGTAGAGCTTCATGTTGGGGGTTTGAAATCTTTTCGGAATCTCAGCATCACAGATAGGATATGCGAAACGAGATATCCTGTGGCTGTCTTGGGACACTTCCGGAATTGGCTGGACCACTCCAGGTACACTGGATATCATGTCTGTTTTGGTCAAAAATCAGACGAGGATAATGCAACCAAACTCTCTGTTACGGGGTATGATGCTTGAAATGTAGAACAATGACAAGGATCACTTCAATGTAAATTTCACAAATGACACAAGGATTTATACGGGGAAAAAGCCCTTGATCAAGAGTTGATCTCCGGCACAAAAAACCCCGGGTGATGGAAACTACCGATCACCAAGCTCAAATAAATCAACAAATGTTTACAACTTCGGATAGTAACGAGCTAGATACAAGGATCACTATCGTGAAATGTGTAAAAGTGAGTGAAAACTAATAAGTGTTCGTCGAGAGCTTCAAGAGTGCGATTATATGAGAGTGTGTGTAGCTAAAAAATGGCTAAGTCCTCTAATTCTAGCTCGTCACCCCTTTTAAAATAGAAGTTAGCTACAATAACAAACTATCCGACTTTCGTGCCAAGCTCCCACGTTCTCCACAACGTCCATTTCCAGTCAAACGTGTGCGAAATACCCGTCGAATATTCCATAGTAACGTTGCCAAGACCAAGTCAAGCTTGTTACTCCTGCGAAGTAATACAAAACACAAACAAACAATTGTCAGTATGAGGATCCTTAAGGTGATCCATGATCCTGATCCTGAAGCTCTTCTGAGGATCACTATCTGTCACAGAAGAAAGGATCATTAATTAGGATAACATGTAAGGATCACTAATTGTTAGAAAATCCTCCCCTAACAATTGCCCCCAAAATATAAGGAGTGATATGTAAAATGAGCGAGTTATGTTTTCCTGATCTTATCCGCAACTAACTATCGTAAATATAGCCGTTATTGTTGAACTATCCGTTGCAACCATGACATCACAGAAGTGACAACCCTGCACAAGCATGATTATAAATAGGAGATAGAGATAGGATCGAATGCATTTAAAATTTCAGAGAGACTCCCTTTATAACTGCATTCCGAAGATAAACAGGTATTCTCTCTTCATCTTCTTCCTTCTTTACTCTGTTTTCTGTTTCTTCCCATCATTCCATCAAAGATGTTGCTCAGGAACTCCCCAGCTAAGGATCACCCGAAAAATAGCCCACCGAAAAGTCAGGGAATCATCGAAGATTCCATTAAAGAACGCTGCTGTTTCAATGACGCATAGATCGATAGGATCCGCCACTGCTTCCCGGCGAACACCGAGTTTAGACCTTTTGATCCCAATGCCTTGAGTGATCATATCTCTGATAAGTGGGTTGCTTTCCCTGTCACTCCGTTCACCATAGGCTATACATATCCTTTCCCAGCCTTCACCCAATCTTTCTTTTCCCTAACCGGCATTTCTTATATCCAAGCCATGCCGATGATTTGGAGGGTTTTGTACACCCTTGAAAGGATCATCGAGCAGGAAGGGATAGACCTAGGAATGTCAGAGCTGGGAGAGCTGTATGATCTTACTACCTTTGGTTCTCATCGCTATTTGTTTAAACGTAAGCCTGGTGAGGAACACCCGATCTTCAAAGCCACCAAGAACGATGCTAATTGGAAGCGGCGTTTCTTTTTCGTCAAGAGAGATTCTATTGAGGATGGAAAGGATCTACCCAAGAAATGGGCTACCCATGGTAGGGTGGAGGATCCTGAGAAGGATCACTAGAAACTTTCTTTGATGTAAGGATCACTTATATATTTTTGCTTTCTTGTTATGCAGCCATCACCGTCTCACATCTCAGACTGTCTCCTGCTGCTAAAGAGAGACTCATCGCTTTCAAGAAACTTGATCCTGAAACAAGATCTTTCAAGACAACAACCCAAGATTCACAGGAGGTATCCTCAGGCTCTGTCACGATGTCAAGTAAGTATCCTTGTTTAAAATTTAAATAAATAGTGAAATATAAGTTAAGTGAAGATACTTATCTTGTTTTGGTTGTGTAGGTGCTGGAAAATCCACCAAGCCTGCTTCTCAATTCGACACGGCTGACCTTGATTCTGTTAGACCCAGGAAGAAGAGGTCCACTACCAGTCCTAGCATCTCCATTCCCAAAGCACCCACTAAAGGAAGGGGTGGCAAAAAGAGAAAGACCTCCGAGGCTGAGGATCTGCATGGTCTGCCTCTGATCCGTCACCAATTCCTCGAGTACTTCAATGATGTAAGGATCACTGTATCTGCCTGTATATCCTGCTGGCATATCCTGCTGACATATCCTGCTGATTTGAGGATCACTTGGTCCTGACCTTATCTTTTATCCCCTTTGCAGAAATTCGCTGAGATTGAGGACTATGTGGGGAACGTCGAGGAGCAGGACAAGAAAATTGCTGACCTCCAACAGGTTGTAGTGCTTAAGGACCTTGCAATTGCTGATCTTCAGAAGGAACTCCAAGATGCCAAGACTAAGACGGCTAAACTTCTGATTGACCTTGACTATGAAAAGCATGACCTCATAGAAGGTGCAAAGGTCTCTGCTGCCACCACAATGTATCAGACAAAACTGAAGATGGCCCAGGAAGCTCAAGATCCTAACTTTGACAAAAGCAGCTGGGATGTTGAGGGCTGGAAAGCAAGGTTAGCTGATCTTGAAGATGATGAGGAGGCTGAGGAAGTTTTGGCGATTGAGGCTGGAGGCAAGGGTGAAGGTGGTGAAGCAAGTGGAGCCGGAGGTGGTGATGCAGGGAAAGTTTAGGATGCATGATTGGGCGATGATGGAAACTTCTAGACATAGCCGGAGCCCAATTTTTTGGTTTGATGGTTGTTTTGTTGAACAATTTAATGGTTTGTACTGAACAATAGTTTTTAGGATTAAGGATCATGTATGATCCTTTGGACAATAGGCAGGATTGCAAATGGTGGAGGGATCCTCTGTTTGGGGGATGAAGCCATTGTGATCCTGCTGCCTTTATATTCCTGCACTATCTTTGAACTTATTATCATGGACACCCTTTACGTAGCTACCCCAGCGGACGGGCCACGTTTTGCTGGTAGATGCTCGGGGTAGGTAATTTTGACAACCTTTTAAGGGTTAGTCTTTTGTTAATAAATAAAATCTTAACCTTTTGTCGCTTATCTTGTGTTGTTATCCTTTTGTTTCTTTAATTCTCCTTTGTTTTGATGCACATTTATTGAATAAACAATTTTGAATAAGTTATATTGAAAATATTTAGGACATGATCCATGATCAAATATCCTATAGTTAAAGAATCCCAAAAAGCAATATGTTTTAAGGATCACAAGTCTAGTTGTCAAATTTTAAGGGTTATTCAAATAAACAATGAATAGGATAAAAACAATTAAGGATCATACCTGAGGATCCAAGTTAGGATCCTAACCATAATAAGGATAACTATAAGATAAACCTTAGTGAGAAGTAAGGATCAAGGATCCCTAGTTGCTTATCTTCAAGGACCTGAAATAGATCATAACTTGGGACTAAGCCAATATAAGATAAGAGTTAGCAACTGGGGACAAGCCCAAGGATAACTGGGGACAAGCCCAAGGATAACTGGGGACAAGCCCAAGGATCGTATGTAAACTGGAGTATGGCCCTAACTGGCGACTATCCAAACTTAGTGACATGAAAATGCCAAAACCTTAGCTAACGTGAAAACGTTAGAAACCTTAGGAACGGATGTATGGTACGTCTACCATTATACGTAGGATCCTAGGCATAGCCAGTACAATGGAATTATCAGCCCCTAAAGCGAGTACTGGTCCCACTGCCTTGAACTATACCAGGATCATCATGCGCTACACGTGGGACTAGGGTCAAGCCCAAATAACTGGGGTTAAACCCAAAGGACGGATTGCTTCTGCAGATAAGTAATACTTTGCTAAGGATTCCTGAACTTTCAAAACTTAAAATCACGTGAGAGATGGATGAAGGATACATGATCCTTATCCTTATATAAGAAAATAAAGAAGTGAAATAGTTCAAGATTAGGATATTACCAAAGTAAGGATCATCGATACTTTAAGGATCCTTCAAGGATTCTCCTAACGTAAGGATCATCTGTGCCATGAGGATCCCGCTCACATGAAATATTTCTTCAAGTGGACAGCATTCCAAGCTCTTGGTAGCAAATCACCTTCCATGGTTAGCAATCTATATGCCCCTTTTCCTGCTTCAGCTTCAATCAAATAAGGGCCTTCCCATTTTGGAGCCAATTTTCCATCAGCAGGATTGGTGGTATTCTGAAATGCTTTCCTTAATACCATATCTCCAACTTGAAACTTCCTGATCCTGACATTTTTGTTGTAAGCACCAGCCATTCTTTGTTGATAACTGGCCATCCTTATCCTAGCCATATCCCTGATTTCTTCAATAGTATCCAGGTCTTGAGCCAAGTTCTCATCATTTTCTTCAGGATCACGAGTACTTGTTCTAGCAGTTGGAACCACCATTTCTGTTGGGATCACTGATTCTGCCCCAAATACCAAAGAGAATGGTGTTTGACCAGTAGCATTCTTAGGGGTTGTCCTATCAGCCCAAAGCACATAAGGTAGTTCTTCTGCCCATTTCCCTTTCTTGGATCCAAGCTTCTTCTTCAAATTGTTGATGATGATCTTGTTGGATGATTCTGCTTGACCATTAGCTTGTGGGTGGACTGGTGTTGATGTTATCATCTTAATCCCCCAGCTGTCACAAAAGTTAGTGGTTCTGCCCCTAATAAATTGGGAACCATTATCACATATAATTTCAGAAGGAATTCCAAATCTAGTTATAATATTTCTTTTAATGAAGGATATAACTTCCTTTTCTCTGACTTGGGCAAAAGCTTCAGCCTCTATCCACTTGGAGAAGTAATCAGTCATAGCAAGCATGAATACTTTTCCACCAGGTGCCTTAGGGAGCTTACCAACTATATCCATACCCCATCTCATAAATGGCCAAGAGGAGGATATAGGATGCAATAATTCAGCTGGTTGATGAAGGATATTGCTGTGTCTCTGACAAGGATCACATCTCTTAGCATACTCCACAGCATCTCTCTTCATGGTTGGCCAATAGTATCCTGTCCTCAGGATCCTTGAGAATAATGCTCTGCCCCCAGTGTGGTTTCCACAATCTCCTTCATGGAAGTCTTTTAAAACTTCTTGGATTTCAGGATCCTCAATGCATCTCAAGTATGGTCCTGCAAGAGATCGTCTATACAACATATTATTTAAAATTGTGAATTGAGATACCTTAGATTTGAAAGCCCTAGGGTTTTCTCCTGTAGGAATCTCTCCATGTTGTAAGTATCTCATAATTGGCAAGATCCATGATCCTGATCCTGAATGGGATTGAGTATCCTCACTAGGGATAATTGCAGAATCATTTCCTATCTCCATAGCCACATGATCCTCGATAGCCGGGGTCAGGATATGGATAATAGGGATTTTGATATCCTCCGGGATCTTCAAGGATGATCCTAAGTTAGCCAATGCATCAGCTTCTATATTTTCTTCCCTTGGTACCTGTGTCAAACTAAAGAAAACAAAAGAGAGTGCCAATTCTTTGACTATCTCTAAATACTTGGTTAGTTTTTCACCTTTAACAGCATAAGATCCATTAAAGTGGTTTGTAATTAACAATGAATCTACATGTACCTCGAGATACCTGACCCCCATATGCTTTGCAATTTGCAAACCACAAATTAAGGCTTCATATTCAGCCTCATTGTTAGTGGTTTAGAACTCACAAGCTATAGAGTGGGGTATTATGTCCCCCTGTGGAGATTTTAGTAGTATTCCAAGCCCTGTGCCTTTTACATTTGAGGATCCATCAGTATAGAGTATCCAAGGATCCTTGGTCTCCTCTAGCTGCTGGACTTCTAACTCAGCTTCTTTTTGTAAATCACTACTGAAATCAGCCACAAAGTCAGCTAGTGCTTGGGATTTGATGGCTGTCCTAGGCTCATATCTTATGTCATATGCACTTAGCTTCACTGCCCACTTAGCCATCCTTCCTGACATCTCTGGTTTCCTGAGGACATTCTTAATTGGAAAATTAGTTTTAACAACAATAACATGAGTTTCAAAATAATGTCTCAACTTAGTAGATGCCATAATTAATGCAAGAATAAGCTTTTCAAGGTGTGAATACCTGGATTCGGCATCAAGTAAACTTTTACTTACATAATAGACAGGATGTTGTGTACCTTCATGATCCTTAACAAGGACCGCACTTACTGCTTTTGAGGATACTGCAAGATATAAGGATAGCACATCGCCTTTTTCTGGTTTCATCAAGGCCGGGGCTGAGGATAGGTAATCTTTGAGGGCTCTTAAAGCATTTTCATGCTTCTCAGTCCACTCAAATTTCTTGTTCTTCCTTAGGATATCATAGAATTCTTTGCACTTCTCTGAGGATTTGGATATAAATCTGTTCAAAGCTGCTATCCTGCCTGTTAGCCTTTGAACATCCTTAGCATTGGCCGGAGATTTGATGTTCACTATTGTAACGACTCTCATCAAAAGTCATAATTATTAAATTAATTTGACCAATAGGAAACCCTAATTGAGACACCCAAGTGATTCTGCGCAAACCCTAAAATTTTCATAATTTTCAGAATCAGGATTAGGGCCCCTAAAACTCAGGGGGGGCATTCCCTACTTAACGATTATCTATATAACGTGCTCTCCAAGTTGAATTTTCAGAAAGTGTTGACTCAGCCGAGCTAGTCCCACACGTGGCCATCTTATCCGAATTTCATGACCCTTACGGACCGTAAGGGTTAATGCTTACGGTCCGTAAGGCTGGCCAATTTCATGTATAAATAGCCGACATTGGCACTTAGTTTCTGGAGTTGGAGCGACGAGAAAATTCGTAATATTCTCTGAGTTTTGGTCTGATTATCACAATTAACACACACAGGCACTAAATTGAAGCTGCAATCAGGGTATTAGCACAATCGCTGCTACGATTCATTGTCCGATTGATCCAAATATCCAATGAATGTTTAAGTGCCGCCCACATTAGGGTTATATTTTATCGTTCGTCATTAATTTGACGGATCATCGTTAATTCGATGGATAAAGTATTATACTTTGTCATTCGTTGTTAATTCGACGGATCATCGTTAATTCGATGGATGAAGTATTGCACTTTGTCGTTCGTTGTGAGAATTTGATCTCGTGAGTTATCGTAAATGCTGGATTGATTACTAACCCCAAATTGTGTGCTTGTTATTGAAATTAGGAAAAAAGGCTAATCAGTAGGCTAGGCTCTGCCCGTATAAATCTGCAATGTGAGTCATTCTCCTTTTCTCACAGTTTGTGAGTCATTCTCCTTTTCTCACAGTTTGTGAGTCATTTTATTTTTATCAAATATTTTACAATACCTCAAATTATTTTCAAGGTTATAATTACAGGGACTAAGTCGTGGATATCTTGAATTACTGGTTAGTGGGGTATTGTGCACATTACTAATTGTCTCCCAGTTAGGTTCATTGACCTACTCGGGATAATCACTGTTGGGTTCATTGACCTACAGGGATAATCGTCACTATTTAGGTTCATTGATCTAAATAGTGGTATGACCATCGTCACCATTGTGACATGTCACCATTGTGACAGAATGCCAGATAAAAATAAGATAGAAGCCATTGTAATCGCTCTTATGCTGTAATTAATAACTATGCATCATTATGCAAAATAGAATGATTCACTCAGTATTTCCCGCTGACAAAACCTTTTTCAAACATGTTTCAGGTGATCTGTTGTAAATCAGGAAAAGTGCTCAGGAGCATTTCAAGCTTAAGATAGTGGCTCATTATAAAATAAAGCAATAAGTTTTGTAACATAACGATTTCCTAGAAAAATCATGCTATTGTAAATTATCGGGGTTTTATCCCAAATTGTGAAATAAAATAATCGGGGAAAAATTTTAGCTTTAAACGATCCTGTTTCCGCTGAAAAACTCAATTAAATAAATACCGCAGTATTTTCTGCCGCGGCTCCTGAAACGGGTCAAACCGGGTCATGGGCCGTGACAGAAAAAGGTGGTATCAGAGCCACTGGGTTAAGCTAATTAAGTATTTAGAAATACTTAATTTTTCCTGATTACTATTATATGATTATGTGTTTTATTAACTGGCTATTTGTTAATTTTAATATGGGCATATTTTTATATATATTGTAATATTTGTTGCTCTATCATCGTTAAAAAAAAAAATATTATATATAAATTTATTTGATTAATATATGGAATTACCTAATATAGTATTACTATATTGTGGTAAAGAAATTATATTTTTTTTATGTTTGAAGTATACTCTTATTTAAAATTATTGTTTAGTTATTTATTATTAATAATTTTATTATTAATAATAATATATTAATAATAGTAGTATTAAGATTATTTTTAAATACTAAGGTTATTATCAAAGGCAGATATTGGATAACATAGCCTTAGTTAGGCATGGACTGATCACCTATGCTTAAACAAGGCAGCATTAACCAATATCCACAATGATAATGACTAGTTAATATATATAAATTAAGTCATCATACTTATTTAGTATATAGATTTTTATATGTTAACTACTGTAATAGTAAATATAAATCTTTAAATATTCTGATTTAAAGTTTAGTATTTTTATTATCTACAGTCTAGAAAATTTATAAATAAATTACAAATAAAACCTAGTATGTTTAAATTTTTAGTTGTTTTGGTAATATGAAATACTATTTAAAAAGTTGTTCTATAAAATTTTATTATGACTTAGTAATTATGTGTATGTTGCTAAACAGTATGAGTAATTTGTCGGAAGCCCTTCAGAATTTAAATCTCTATCCAATAAGAATAGAAGTTTCCAGAGATTTTAATAGGTATATACCAGATATAGAAGAACCAATAGAATTCAATGTTTTACCTCTCGAGAAACCTAAGCCTAAGAAAATGGAAATTGGGGAAAGTTCTAGGCAAATGGAGGGACTACCATCTCAAGAAGAACTAGATTTTATAATGACAACTGATGATACTATTAAGCCTGTTAATAAAAATAATTTTATAAACTTAGAACCATCTATTCCAAACTCTTCTAATCACTGGAATATAGACGAA
The DNA here is from genome assembly GCA_030545235.1 of Helianthus tuberosus. Lineage (NCBI taxonomy): Eukaryota > Viridiplantae > Streptophyta > Magnoliopsida > Asterales > Asteraceae > Helianthus > Helianthus tuberosus. Next base: position 16,895,956 of record CM060369.1, on the reverse strand, counting down.
TGGTTGGATAATGAAATACTGTTACAAAACCATCCCTATAGGCTTTTTCCTAAGTACCATCCAGAACCTTTATCAAATTCACCAATAAGTAATGAGAATAGGACTGAACTCCATCATTCTGATAAAATGGATGCTGGGAATAGAATCCAAGAGACTTTGGGACAGATCTCCTGGAAATACGATGAGAAGAAACGCCGTTACTAGAACATCATCTGATAAAGGATAGGGGATTATGAAACAGTGGTTGTGTAATAGTAATAGTAAAATCAGTATGTGTAAAATAAATAATAAAACGGGTGTATATAGAAACATGATATAAGGAAATATTAGAAAAGTTACAATTTTGTTTGTATATTCGTTTATGTGATTATGTGCAACTAAAATGTGATATTGGATTATTTCCTTTATACTAATTATATATCTATAAATTAGATATCAGATGGAAAACGCTAATAATGAACCAGTTAATGAGGTTAATCAATCTGAGCAACAATCGGGGAACCAATATGTGACTAGGCAAGATATAGAAAATATCATTGCTCAAGAAATAGCCAACACTATTCCAGGACTAGTTGCTCAAGGGATAGCCAATGCTATTCCAGCAATCATTGCTGCTGTTAAAAATCCAATCGAACCGCAACATGTTGTTCCTAGTATTCTGAAGATAATTTCAGTAATAGCGTAAATGGAGGCGGTAATCATGTTAATCATGATAATGAACCACGGCAAGCTCCGCTCCCTAAGAAAAGGAAAGTTGCAACGCCTGGTTGCACTTATAAAGAATTTCTTGCTTGTAAACCCACTGAGTTTGCAGGCAATGAAGGAGCGACAGCGGCACTGCGTTGGTTAGAGAAAACCGAGGCAGTAATTGCCATAAGTAAATGTGCTCAGGATGATCAGGTCATGTATGCATCAAATCTTTTCAAAGAAGTGGCGCTAGAATGGTGGAATACGATGTTACAAGCAAAAGGAAGAAGGATGGCGTATGCTATGAACTGGGAAGAATTTAAGAGTCTTGTAGAAAGAAAATTCTGTCCTGAGTACGAAAAAGATCAAATGGCAAATAAGTTTCTAACCCACCGGATGGTAGATGTAGATTGTCGAGGGTATACTACGACATTCTTCGAGTATGCTAGAATGGTACCAACCCTGGCTTCGCCAGAACCGGTACTTATTTCTCGTTATATTTGGGGATTGATTTCTGAAATCCGTAATATCGTCAAGGCTGCGAAACCTCGCACAATTGATGATGCAGTAGAATTAGCTAATACTATGACTGATGAACTAGTACGGACAAGAGAAGAAAATAGAAGGAAGGAAGTAGCCCAAAAGATTACCCAAGAATTCAGTTCGGGTAACCATAACAATTTCAAGAAAGGAGGGAATGGGCAATCTTCTACTAGTCCATTTTGCAATTTTTGCAAAAGGAAGCATTTTGGAAGATGCAAAGGATATTGCAATTTTTGCAAGATTCCAGGGCATCAAGAAGAAGATTGTAGGAGGAAGAAATTTTCAGTTTGCTACAACTGTAGAGAAACTGGACATCTTAGGCCAGATTGTCCAAAACTGAATAAATCATTTGACAATCAAGTCAAACCGGCAGAAGGAGCAAAAAGGAATGCGAGAGCCTTTCAGCTGACTACTCATGAAGCCGAGATGATTCCAGATGTGATAGCCGGTATGTTCTTAGTTTACAACGTTTACACAACAGTATTATTTGACTCTGGTGCAAACCAAAGTTTTATAAATACTTTACTCTGCCAAACTCTTAACTTAACGTTAACTAGTATTAGATAAATTTCTATATTAGAAACGGCAGATGGGAATTCAGTTAAAATAAATAAGGTTATGCAGAACATAGAAATAAGTTATAAGTTTTCTGCAACCCTATTATCTATGAAATTAGTTGAATTCAATGTTATGATCATTATCTGTGATCAGAATTTCTTAGAAATTCAATCAACCATCGGAGAAGTAATTATGATTACAGGAGATAAACCATGTAAGCCTATGAAGTTCATATCAGTAATGGAAATTGCTAATTATGAACGAAAGCAAGGAATAGTATATATGATTTCAGTAATCATTAAATACTAAAGATACAGAAATTAAGGAAATTTCTGTAATTTCAGAATACCCAGATATATTTCCAGAATATTTACCTGGATTACCATCAGGTATGAAGATAGAATTTAAGATTCATCTAAATTTCAGGAATTTTACCGGTAAGCTAGGGAACCTTATCGGTTAGCACAATATTAGTTGTTAAGAAAAAGTATGGTTCGATAAGAATGTGTATTGATAATAGGAAATTGAATAAGGTTATAATTAAGAATCAATACCCATTAATTAAAATTAATGATCTATTCGATCAATTCCAGGAAGATAGATAGTTTTCTAAGATCAACTTATATTCCGGATATTATCAATTAAAAGTATCAGAGGAAGATGTACCTAAGACTGTTTTCAGAACTAGGTATGGTCATTACGAGTTTACAATCATGCCCTTCGGATTAAAGAATGCAACTGCAGCATTCGTGGATATGATAAATAGGGTCTGTAAATTCTATTGGAATAAATTGGTAATTGTCTTCATAGATAATATACTTATTTATTACAAAAGTAGGAAAGAACATCGACAGCACTGGCATGTACTCTTAACTTTGTTAAGAAAAGAAAAGCTTTACGCCAAATTTTCGAAGAATGAATTTTGGCTGCTAGAAGTGCAATTTTAGGTCATATGGTGAATTATGAAGATATTCACATAGATCCTACTAAAATAGCAGTAATTATCAAATGGAAGATTCTGCAATCCGCAATAGAAATTAGGAATTTTGTAAGTTTAGTATTATAGACATTAAGGAATTTTCAAAATAGCTATACCATTAACTAAGTTAACCAATACTATAAATTCTAGCCTTACCGGAAGGAACAGAAGATTTTGAAGTATACGGTAATACTTCAAAGCTATGATTTGGATATATGTTAATACAACGCAAAAAGGTAATTGCGTATGCCTCAAGGCAATTGGAAAAAGTATGAAGAAAATTTTATCACGCATAATTTAGAAATTTAGAACCATAATTTTTGCCTTAAGATTTGGAGATATTATCTGTATGGAAGTAAGGATACTATCTATACAGATTATAAGAAGTTAAGATATATATAATTGGGCAAAAAGAATTTGAGGCAAAGAAGATGGATGAAAATCCTAAGTGACTACAATTGTGATATTCAGTATCACAAAGGAAAAGCTGAAAACGGCAAGAGATAGTCATAAGAATTATGCAGATAATAGATAAAAGCCGTTGGAGTTTGAGTTGGAGACAAAATACTATTAAAAGTATCTCCTTGGAAAGGAATAAGAAAGGAAAGCTAAGACCAAATTATGTAGGATCATTTCCAGTAATTTCACATATTGGATCAGTTACTTATAATTTACAACTACCAGGAAGGTTAGTTGGAATACATGATATATTTTATATATCTAATCTTAAGAAATGTCTATAAGATGAATCTTTGGTAGTACATTTCTAAGATATAAAGATAAACAAATAGTGTTAAGTAAAATAGGATTCAAAGACAGGATCCTAATATACTTGGGAACTGGAATCAAAAGGAAGAGAAAGTATTCTCAATTATTCCAGTAAATCTCGAGGACGAGATTTTTATTAAGTTGGGGAGAATGTAACGACTCTCATCAAAAGTCATAATTATTAAATTAATTTGACCAATAGGAAACCCTAATTGAGACACCCAAGTGATTCTGCGCAAACCCTAAAATTTTCATAATTTTCAGAATCAGGATTAGGGCCCCTAAAACTCAGGGGGGGCATTCCCTACTTAACGATTATCTATATAACGTGCTCTCCAAGTTGAATTTTCAGAAAGTGTTGACTCAGCCGAGCTAGTCCCACACGTGGCCATCTTATCCGAATTTCATGACCCTTACGGACCGTAAGGGTTAATGCTTACGGTCCGTAAGGCTGGCCAATTTCATGTATAAATAGCCGACATTGGCACTTAGTTTCTGGAGTTGGAGCGACGAGAAAATTCGTAATATTCTCTGAGTTTTGGTCTGATTATCACAATTAACACACACAGGCACTAAATTGAAGCTGCAATCAGGGTATTAGCACAATCGCTGCTACGATTCATTGTCCGATTGATCCAAATATCCAATGAATGTTTAAGTGCCGCCCACATTAGGGTTATACTTTATCGTTCGTCATTAATTTGACGGATCATCATTAATTCGATGGATAAAGTATTATACTTTGTCATTCGTTGTTAATTCGACGGATCATCGTTAATTCGATGGATGAAGTATTGCACTTTGTCGTTCGTTGTGAGAATTTGATCTCGTGAGTTATCGTAAATGCTGGATTGATTACTAACCCCAAATTGTGTGCTTGTTATTGAAATTAGGAAAAAAGGCTAATCAGTAGGCTAGGCTCTGCCCGTATAAATCTGCAATGTGAGTCATTCTCCTTTTCTCACAGTTTGTGAGTCATTCTCCTTTTCTCACAGTTTGTGAGTCATTTTATTTTTATCAAATATTTTACAATACCTCAAATTATTTTCAAGGTTATAATTACAGGGACTAAGTCGTGGATATCTTGAATTACTGGTTAGTGGGGTATTGTGCACATTACTAATTGTCTCCCAGTTAGGTTCATTGACCTACTCGGGATAATCACTGTTGGGTCCATTGACCTACAGGGATAATCGTCACTATTTAGGTTCATTGATCTAAATAGTGGTATGACCATCGTCACCATTGTGACATGTCACCATTGTGACAGAATGCCAGATAAAAATAAGATAGAAGCCATTGTAATCGCTCTTATGCTGTAATTAATAACTATGCATCATTATGCAAAATAGAATGATTCACTCAGTATTTCCCGCTGACAAAACCTTTTTCAAACATGTTTCAGGTGTTCTGTTGTAAATCAGGAAAAGTGCTCAGGAGCATTTCAAGCTTAAGATAGTGGCTCATTATAAAATAAAGCAATAAGTTTTGTAACATAACGATTTCCTAGAAAAATCATGCTATTGTAAATTATCGGGGTTTTATCCCAAATTGTGAAATAAAATAATCGGGGAAAAATTTTAGCTTTAAACGATCCTGTTTCTGCTGAAAAACTCAATTAAATAAATACCGCAGTATTTTCTGCCGCGGCTCCTGAAACGGGTCAAACCGGGTCATGGGCCGTGACAACTATTGCTTTGATTTGTTCCGGGCTAGCTTCAATGCCTCTCTTTGTCACCATATATCCTAAGAATTTACCTACTTTAACACCAAAGTGACATTTTGAAGGATTAAGTTTCATGTTATATTTGTCAAGGATATCGAATGCTTCCTCCAAGTCCCTTAGGTGATCCTCAGCGTTTATGGATTTTACCACCATATCATCTATGTAAACCTCCATAGTCTGTCCAATCTGATCCTTGAACATCATATTCACCAGCCTTTGATATGTAGCACCTGCATTTCTTAGTCCGAACGGCATAGCAATATAGCAGTATATACCAGTTGGAGTCATGAAGGCTGTATCCTCTTGGTCGGATGGTTCCATTTGGATTTGTTGAAATCCAGATGAAGCATCCATAAAAGTTAACAGTTCATGACCCGCAGTTGCATCCACCATGGAGTCAATGTGGGGTAATGGGAAAGGATCCTTGGGACATGCCTTATTTAAATCGGTAAAATCGACACATACCCTCCACTTTCCGTTTTTCTTTTGAACAACAACCACATTGGCCAACCATCTTGGATACTTGACCTCTCTAATCATACCTGCCCGGAGCAATTTCTCTACCTCTTCTTGGATAATGGCATTCCTTTCTGGTGCAAACTTTCTTCTCCTTTGATGGATTGGTTTGAAGGACCTATCAATGCCAAGTTTATGAGTGATTACATCTTTAGATATACCAGTCATGTCTTCGTGTTTCCATGCAAAGGTAGTCTTTCTCCTTTTGAGGAAGGATATGAGGTCTTCCTTCATACCGCCAAGGATCCCTGATCCGATATAGATTTTGGATTCAGGATCATCAGGATCCATGAGGACTTCTACCACATCCTGCTCTTTTGCCTCCAAGACATCCCTTGGAGGATACTTTGATTGCTATTGTTCCCTTGACTTCGAGGCTGGTTTCATCGATGAAGTATAGCAATTCTTAGCCTCCTGCTGATCACTATCAATCTTGACTATTCCCCAAGGACTAGGGAGCTTCACACATTGATGGTAAGTAGATGGGACTGCCTTCATATTGTGTATCCAGGGCCTGCCAAGGATAACATTACAACAAGATAAACAGTCAATAACACAAAATTTTTGATAAGAGTGTAGGCCTTCAATGTATATTGGGAGTTTAATGTCCCCCAGGGTATTCTTAGTTTCGCCACTAAATCCCACGAGCACGGAGGATCTTGGTATGATGTCAGATTCAGGAATACCCATCTTCTTTAGAACATCAAGCTGGATAATGTTCACTGAGCTTCCTCCGTCTATAAGGATCCTGCAGACAAAATGGTTAGCAATGAAAAGAGTAATAACTAAACCGTCATGATGAGGATCCTGGATATCAACACGATCATCCTCATCAAAGGTTATGACTTTTCCTTCGGAGACACTTGATGTTCGAACGGGTCTTTCTCCATTATCCATTTTAGTTTCCTTTGCATGCCTTTTAGCTGCTGAGAAGGATGTGCCACAAATGTCTGATCCTCCAGAAATAAAGTTTATTACTTGTGCATCTGCTGGAGGGGCTGGAGCCTTCTCAGGGATCCTTTCAGGATCCTGAGTCCTTGACTTTTTTCTTCCCAACAATTCTTTTAGATGCCCCTTGCTCAACAAGTATCCAATTTCCTTTCTTAGTGCAATGCATTCTTCTGTGAGATGCCCAAAATCTTCATGGTATGCACACCACTTTGATTTATCCTTTGTTGCAGCTGGCCTATCATTCTTTCTGGGCCATCTAGCTTTATCACCTAGATTCTGCATCGCAAGGATTAGTTCATTGTTATCAACAGAAAAACGATATTCAGAAATTGGAGGATAATCCTCATCATCCTCTTTTTGATCAACAGAATGCACGTTCTGGTTATCAGATCTGTTGTAGGATCTGAACTTGTTGTTCCTGAATGAGGATCCTTGCTTATCTTGCTTTGAGGATCCTGCTAACCTCTCCTGGATCCTCTTGTCATCCTCTAGCCGAATGAACCTAAGTGCTCGGGTTCTTACCTCATCTAAGTTCCTGCATGGTGTCATAACAAGATCATCATAGAACGACGAATCCCTAAGCAATCCCATTTTAAAGGCCTCAACAGCCGTGGCTATATCTAAGTTGGGAATGTCTAAGGATTCTTTACTGAATTTGGTAATGTAATCCCTTAATGATTCGTTATGACCCTGGGTTATCCTATATAGATCACTAGTTAATCGTTCAAATTTTCTACTACAAGAAAACTGATTATTAAACAGGTTAACTAGATTAGCAAATGAGGTAATAGAGTAGGGGGGAAGACTTAGCAGCCATTTGAGAGCTGATCCAGTAAGAGTGGATCCGAATCCCTTGCACAGGCATGCTTCCTTTAACCTTTCTGGGATTGGATTGATCTCCATCCTCTCCCTGTATTGTGCTATGTGTTCTTCAGGATCCGTCGAACCATCATACAGCTTCATTGTTGGCACATGGATCCTCTTGGGTATCTCAGCATCACAGATTGGTGGTGCAAAACGAGATATCTTGTGGCTCCCATCTGCAATCTCTGGGATAGGTTTGACCACTCCTGGAACACTTAATATCATATCCTTTAGCTTTTGCAATTCTCTGGCCATGGCATGATTGATACCTGGATCCTGCATAAGACCATGGTTAGTAGTATAAGAATTATTAAAAGTGTTTACCTCCCATTGGATTCAAATTAGGAAGAATGGATGTTAATCCATATTGTTGGGGCTCTGGAATGATCGAGGGACCAGTAGAAGCATTGGTCTGCATTGGAATAAAATCTCGCTGATGGACATCTGAACTTCCTGTTTGCAAACTCCTCAAGGATCCTGGCATCTGGAAGGATCCCTGAAACTGGGACGATCCTGGAACAAAGGAGGATCCTTGAACCTGGGATGATCACGGAATAAAGGAGGATCCTTGAATCTGGGATGATCCTGGAACAAAGGAGGATCCTTGAACCTGGGATGATCCTGGAACAAAGGAGGATCCTTGAACCTGGGATGATCCTGGAATAAAGGAGGATCCTTGAACCTGGGATGATCCTGGAACAAAGGAGGATCCTTGAACCTGGGATGATCCTGGAACAAAGGAGGATCCTTGAATCTGGGATGATCCTGGAATAAAGGAAGATCCTTGAATCTGCTGCGCTCCTGAATTCGTGAGGGATCCCATATGCTGAGGATAGGATCCCGCTGGCTGGAAATAGGAACCTGATGCCTGGGTCACCGTTGTTGTTCCGTAGTGCACTCCTTTCGGTCCACCCACATATTGAACATCTGGAACCACTGATGGCTGAGAAGTAATCACCGGAGTGTCAAAATTCAAAGATCTGGGCATCAGTGGGGAATGATCCTCTGCCGTTTTCTTTTGTTTCTTGAGATCTCCGATTTCTTTGAGAATCCTTTCATTGGTCTTGTCCTGTTGCTGTATATGATCCTTCATCTGCAAAATCAAAGTAAACATGTCACTAGTAGTAGGAGTGTAAGAAGCAGAAGAAGTTGGAGGTTTTGAGAAAATGGGAGTTGGTTTCTTCGCAGCATTCTCAGCATTCTTCTGGGATCCAGAAGGTGGTGGAGGCAAAGGGGGAACGCCTTGTGAAGAAGTGAATGAGGGCATCAAATTTGAAGCATTCTTCGCTGAGGAAGCCATTTGCTTGGTTGTAGTGAACTGAAATGAGCACAGAAATACTAATTTTTCTAAGAGTGAAGCACCAATTGCCCCACGGTGGGCGCCAAACTGTTTTGGTCAAAAATCAGACGAGGATAATGCAACCAAACTCTCTGTTACGGGGTATGATGCTTGAAATGTAGAACAATGACAAGGATCACTTCAATGTAAATTGCACAAATGACACAAGGATTTATACGGGGAAAAAGCCCTTGATCAAGAGTTGATCTCCGGCACAAAAAACCCCAGGTGATGGAAACTACCGATCACCAAGCTCAAATAAATCAACAAATGTTTACAACTTCGGATAGTAACGAGCTAGATACAAGGATCACTATCGTGAAATGTGTAAAAGTGAGTGAAAACTAATAAGTGTTCATCGAGAGCTTCAAGAGTGCGATTATATGAGAGTGTGTGTAGCTGAAAAATGGCTAAGTCCTCTAATTCTAGCTCGTCACCCCTTTTAAAATAGAAGTTAGCTACAATAACAAACTATCCGACTTTCGTGCCAAGCTCCCACGTTCTCCACAACGTCCATTTCCAGTCAAACGTGTGCGAAATACCCGTGGAATATTCCATAGTAACGTTGCCAAGACCAAGTCAAGCTTGTTACTCCTGCGAAGTAATACAAAACACAAACAAACAATCGTCAGTATGAGGATCCTTAAGGTGATCCATGATCCTGATCCTGAAGCTCTTCTGAGGATCACTATCTGTCACAGAAGAAAGGATCATTAATTAGGATAACATGTAAGGATCACTAATTGTTAGAAAATCATCCCCTAACAATGTCCTTCAATTTCTGAAGCTCCCTAGTAAATGTTGATGTCACACCTGCATCCTGCAAAGATCCACTATTGTTAGTAGCATGAATATTATTATTTGACACGTTACCAGTCTGAGGATTCTGGCCATATCCTGAAACATATCCTGAGCTCCTCACAGTTGACATCCTGATCGAGGAGGGTATTTCAGGAGTATGATTCTGGGAATGACTGGGCACAATATTCCCCCTATTATCCTCAGTATACACAGCCGAACTGAAGTTCAAAGTTCTGGGTAGTAAAGGAGTAACAATATCCTCAGCGGATCTGCTCGAGCCAGCTTTTAAGTGTTACAATGCTTTGTGTGAAAGTTAAAATTGCGAGAGAACAAGTGTGAGAGTGTAGTGAGTGTAGCTGTGATGTCCTATTCGATCTGATATACCCACCTATTTATAGTAACGAAATACAAACAAAAATCCCTACAAATATGGGATGCTCCGAATATTCCATTGTGAACGTTGTAGACCGAGTAATGCGGCTTCAACGTCTTCATTTGAACGACTTGGACCGAGTCTCCCGGAGAAAGGGTCTTCGTGAACGTTGCTCCATCTGGACGCGTACTCCTGCACATAACCCGTTAGTAATCCTGAGGATATCATTCAGGATGTTACCAATATCCTGAATGAGCATCCCGGATATGAGCAGATATCATACAATCAAGATATAACTCAAGATATTTCCCAGGATATGGGCTCAGAATTTTACCCATAACAGGTATATTTATGTATAATGATTTTAGAAACCTAAACAATTATAATGTCAAGTTCATTATATTTTGATAAACTAGAGATACTCCGCGCTTTACGACAGGAATTCGATTGGTATCTTTTCGCTTCTTTAAGGTACCGTCACTCGCTATAACTCAGTTTATTTTTTCTGTTAAGGTGAATGATGTTTTAAATTTTATTAATTAAGACATAAATTAATTTACAGCTTCTATATAAATCATTTTTATAAAGAGAAAATGTCATTGGTGTGCAACACATAACAATCGATTACAACTTTTACTATTTATCAGTTGTAGAGATAGAAAAAAATTGTAAAACGTTACATATCTTTTAAATGTGTTGAGCACCTTAGAAATATGTTGGTAGAAATAAAATATTTATTTAATTAAGATTATGAGGGTAACTAACTAATACTTATTCTGAGTGGCTTGAGTAAAGAAACTTTTGGTTCATAGCATTATAATTACAATTTGGTAGGTAATTTTAAGGTTTGGTAATGCTACCTTGTTTGATAGAGAGAGTGTGTGTGTGGGGGGGGGGGGGGGGGAGCACTGGCTCTGTTTTTCCTTAGAAGAAAATTTAAAAGAGTAGAAGATGAATTACAAACATATGATAAGATTTTTTTATTTGACCTTTTTTCAATAAGGTCACCAGCATTTTAGTTTTATAAAATTTAGAGGTTTAAGTAGATTTTATTTTTTTTAAAACTGATCCATATAAAAAAATAGAAATTAATTTCTGTGTTAGTTTATAAACATCCTTCACCTTCATAGAAAAATTAACTTAGTTAGTGGTTGGATGAAAATTTATAAAACTTATGTGACAATGCTATTATTTTTTTCATATAAAAATTGCATGCATATTCTTTTTTATTATATATGTAACAAAATTAATAAAATAAAAGAAATTTAAAAGAGTTTGAGTAAATTGCCAAAATCGTCCTTGTGGTTTTATATTTGCCAGTTTCATCCAAATATCCTCAAGTTAACAGAAAAAATAAACTAAGTTAGTGGTTTGGATGAAAATGGCAAAAAGTTACAAACGTTGGGGTCAATTTGGTAAAAAAGTGTCATTTTGGACGAAAATGGCAAACCTGCCCAAACCTCACGGACGATTTTGGCAATTAACTCTAAATAAAAAATACATTCATATAACTAAATATAAAAAGTTTCCTAATAATATCTAGATATAAATATAGTAACTAAAGTAACTTATGAGATTTATAATTACACAAATATAATAAATATAAAGAATACAAACTTAATAAATCAAAACTGATCACAAAAGAGAATAAGGTATAAATAGTATAAATGTAATTAATATTTGTCCAATCAATTTACTATATAATCTAATGGATGTAACTCAATGATAACAAGCTTAATATTTATATAAATCTAGCCTCCCGCCGCATCGCGGCGGGTTACTTTTCTAGTTGAAATCTAAAGTCAAACGCCAATCTATGTTCAAGTATATTAGGGGTAGCATAATGAAAGTCACATTATATATAAGTCTAATTTGTAACATTGGGCTGCATTGATGGTTGTACCCATTGCTTAAAGTTTTGTTTATGGAAAAGTTTTGATGCCTCTACTCATATTTGTGAACCAGAGCACACCTACCTTTTTGCTTTACCATGGTTTTAGGGTTTTCCCTTTATTCTTCTACACCTACAATTTTAGAGAGAGATGGTAGAGAGAAAAGAGATTGGTCGGTCCAGTACGACTTCTACAATGGTGGTTTTGAAGCCAAAATTCATTGTGCCACCGATGTCTTCTCATACACTTTTCAAACCCGTTTATTCACGCCATTACAGCTCCGATTAACATTCACCATTCTGATAGGGTTATAACTATATTGAGAGAAAGAAGCTAAGAGATAGAGAATAGTTTGACTCAAATTCTGGATATCCTCCAGATTGTTACGTAGCATTCAATTTATAAAAGATAAACTTACACACAAGACCCTCAAACAAATAGAAAACAACCCTTATTACTCCCTACACTACTAATAATTAGTAAAATACCCCTAAACTATTATTCTTCACGTAACAATACTTCCCCCTTAAAAGATTCTTGACTTCAAGAATCATAAAATAGAGAAAATATTGCAGCATCCATGAGTTCTTTTGGGTCGAATCATTCCTTCCTACGACATTTGGAGATGTAGTAACAAGGCGCCACGGAGGCCGCCACTCGGTCACCCTGGTGACTTCTTTGGCTGGAGTTGTTGTCCTCTTTGTCACCAATAAATTCTGAATAGAATCGGTACTAGCACGATGAACTTGCCATAAAAATGTCTTTATCACCTTTCTGCAAGTAGTCGTTTTGAACCGAAGCACCGGTCTTTTTTCCTTCTTCACACTACTTTTCATGGCTTTCAACACAGATGGCATAAAAATATCCTTTTTCTTTTAGGAATCAAGGATGTGATTGTCCTTTTGGGTTGAGTTAGTCTTGCCTATCATGGAGGATGGGAAAAGGGTCTTAGGCAATGGAAAGAGGGTTTGTTTTGACTGCATCAAAGAAGAGGATGAAGTAATGTTTGGGTGTGATGAAACATGTCTCGGTGGTGGTGCAGCAGCGGGTGACTGGACAGGCGGTGCGGTGGCGGAGAAGGATCCAAAAGAACTGCCGGACGACTGAGATATGTCCCGCACAGCCTTGAGAATTTCCTCCTGCCGTTTCAAAGCCTGCTCCTGCTGTTTCATCAAAGCCGATAACGCCGTCTGGATCTCGTTGATGGCCCTATCGTGGGACTTCAGTGTGTTATCAATCTCGTTGTTACGGGTGTTCGTCATGGTGGCGGCAAGGAATTCCGATGAGGATTCGGGATAGCTCTGATACCCTTGATAGGGTTATAACTATATTGAGAGAAAGAAGCTAAGAGATAGAGAATAGTTTGACTCAAATTCTGGATATCCTCCAGATTGTTACGTAGCATTCAATTTATAAAAGATAAACTTACACACAAGACCCTCAAACAAATAGAAAACAACCCTTATTACTCCCTACACTACTAATAATTAGTAAAATACCCCTAAACTATTATTCTTCACGTAACACATTCCGATCGTCGTCTCCGACTAATGGATGCATCTGCATCTGCAACATCTTCATCAAGCTCGCATAGATACTCTCTTCGTTACTTCTATTGCAATTGTTTCAAATGGTGTTTCCGTTGTTTGTGCTCTTACACTTAGGGTTAAAGGTATAAACCTTAACTTTCTTATATAGTTTTATCTGAATTCACTTTTCGTTTTTGTGCTCTTACGCTTAGGATTAAAGGTATAAACCTTAACTTTCTTATATAGTTTTATCTGAATTCACGTTTCATTTCGATCTGAGATGCTTTGTTTGATTTCATGCTGGTTGATGTCTGATTTGATGATTTTATGTCATCTGCAGATATTATTTTATGATGATGAACTTAGGTATTGTTTTTAATTTATGAACCATCAAAGGAAGAACCAGGGGTTATCTTAATCCATATGAAAATGTGATTTGTACCGAATGTGTACACACAAAGTTTTATTTTCTTTAGCCAATCTGATTTGAAAACATTGGAGCTATGATGCGTAAGCTGAGATGAAAGGCTATGATGGTTGCTTGAGACTCTGTAGTTAGCACATAAACTCTGTCTATGAGGTGCTTGATGGAATTCTTTAAAGTTGTGTTGATCGTTGTATTTTGAGGGTAAATCGAAGATCCAGGTAGCATCTTGGCGGGGCAAGATCCAGATGGCATAGTTTTCTCTGTGCAACTGTGTATTTGCAGCCATGTTGTTACCAGGGTCTTATATGTGTTCACCCCTCGATTACATATCTGAGCTTTTTAAGGTTGTTTTGATAAACAAAGGGTTGTGTTTTAGGTATGTATTTTAACATTATCAATTAGCAACGTTGGGCTGCATTAGTGGTTGTACCCACTGCTTAAAGTTTTGTATATGGAAAGTCATGGATAGGTTTTAAGGCATGTCCCTTGTGCGTGTGAAACAGAGCATACGTTTTCTTCCACCCTTTTTACTTAACCATCGATTTGGGTTATTACGGTTTCTTTTTTTTAGCCGACAATTTTAGACTTTATGATTTGTTTTAGAGTTGTGATGATCGTTGTACTTTTAGGGTACATCGAGCATCTGAGTAGCATGTTGGCGAGGCAACATCCAGATGGCATAGTGCTCACTTTGCAACTGTGTGTTTGCAGCTAGGGTGTAACCCGTTCTTATATGTGTTCATCCCTCGAATACATATATGAGCTTTCAAGGTTTCAATGCACAAACACATTCACATCTCGGTAACCCTTTTTGGTCGTGGGCATGTGATATCAGTATTGTATCTACTTCTGGGCTATGATGATGTGTTTTAGTTTAAAGAAACTGATATTTTAGTGTTTATTGGCGTGGCATATGAGGTCTTTAACCTCTTAGTGTGCAGCCAACACGCGTAAATTCTGTTTCTTCAACATGCCTGAGCCTATATAACTATACTATTGCTGGTGTGCAACATGTGAAGGACCATTTGACTCTTTAATTGAAGAGAGCTTATGTTCTTCTGGTAATGATGAAGTTGAGTGGTTTTGGACTAAGCAAGGCGTCAGAGAGGGTTTTCGGTCGAGTTGAACTTCCGGCGACCAAACCTAGGGTTCCAGCAAAGTTCCGATGAACCTCCACCAACCGGCGAACCTCTACTTCTTCGCGAACGGAATGCATCTTTATAGTCATATCTTATATTTTTTATTGCTTTGCCTCATTAAGCTTCTTCAAGTTCCGTTTTGTATTTCTCAGTTTCATTTTTAATTTCAGTGATGTTATTTATGAGTTTGTGCCCAATTTTGAATATGGGTTTATTGCCTATTATAGTCTAGATTACTATCATGATGGATTCAATGTAAGCATGCAACTATCTTATGTTCTTTACATTATGATGAATCAAGTAACAAGCTTTGAATTTAGTGTGTTTGCATTATGATCCACTGATGTTTTAATATATTGTTGGAATTGTATTTTGCACCCTAGGCAGTGTTTCATACATTTACATAGTGTCATTCTGCAGATTAGCTACTGAATGATTGGCTCATTTGTGTATGTTTAGGGTGATTTGGGCTACCGAACGCTTTCTACGGTCGCGGGCGGTGGGGTGACCTTTGGCCATTGGGTTAACCAGGTAGCTAGGAATTTATTCGTTAACATTGAATGGTTTTATGTATTCATAAATTGCTAAAAGTATGTTCGTTCTTAAAGTTAATAATGTTGTTGATGCTTGAATTGCTTTTTAATGAAATCTGCATGTATCTACACTTTGATTTCCACATTACACCAATACTATACCCTTTGTAATTCTGGGGTAAGATCAAATAAAAAGTTGATTTTGCCTAAGTAGGATGAGAAGGAATCTTAACCATTCATTTTTCAAATCAATGGTTAAGATTAAAGTATAGGAGAAAGAAGGAGTGTAAGGGTATCTTGGGAAAATCCTATTTATAGACTTTCTCTCTCCACATGCAAGGCACATGCATATTCCACCCCATTTTTTAAACGTTCATAACTTTTTTATACGACATTATTTTTTCATAAAAATTTCACCATAAAATCGAGCGTCTTTTTATCTTTAATTTGAGTACCATATTGCTATATAAAATATGAAGACTAAAAAAACCCACCAAAACGTGTTGTATTTCTATGTGTATAATTTTTTTGCTGGATTTTTTTACTATATTTTTGTGTTAAATTTTTTGTGCTGGATTTTTTTGTCTTAATTTTTTTTTCTCATTTTTTTGTGCTGGATATTTTTGTTCTACATTTTTTTGCTAACTTTTTTCGTGTTATATTTCTTTGTGCTATATTTTTTGTACTATATTTTTTTGTACTACATTTTTTGTGCTATATTTTTTTTGTACTAGATTTTTTGTGCTATATTTTTTTGTACTAGATTTTTTGTGCTAGATTTTTTTGTACTAGATTTTTTTGTTGTATTCTTAAAAAAAATGGGTGGCACATGTCATTTTCACTCCTATTTATAAGGACCAAAATGCCCTTACTTCCTACTTATTAGGAGTGCCACATGTCATCATCACAATCCTTCTTAGGCTACTTAGGCAAAAACCACTTTTTAGTGGATCCTTTCCCTGTAATTCTAATTGTCTTTTCACAACTACAATTACATGCGGATGTATATGAAGGGGTATGTCTTGATGGTTTATAGTGATTACTTGAAGAAAATGGTCGAGTAACACCCTGCTGTTACAGTCTGTTGTGCTTCATCGGAGCAACAAATCGTAATACCCGCCGCAACGCGGCGGGATGCTATTTCTAGTTGTTTCTAGATGACAACCATATGTTTCAAGTCTTTATAGTAAAAGTTTATATCAAATAATAGTTAACTTTTAGATTCTTAGGGTTAAACAATGGAATGAGGCAACTTAACTTCTAACCTTTATTACTTAAATTTATTATCTTTTTATATCAAACTAGTATTAAGCCCCTGCGTTGCAGCGGTTTTCATAAAACTGTGTTAACTAGTAGTAATGCTATACCATTGTCAGCGATCACAAACACCGAAAAAGCTCGTAAAAACAAAATAAATAAAAACGGGGAAAAAATAACGTCGAGCGAAAAGAAGACGTAAAATATTTGAATTACGCACGCTCGTTGCTGAGAAATTAAACCGAAACGTAAAACATAGAAAAAAATAACTAAGTCCATCCAGGACCCGCGTGTTGGACGAACTTGTCAAACGCAGAAAAATAGATGTGACGCGACGGGCCAGTCAAACGGTAAAAAAATGTACGTAAGAATGTTGAACCCCACACGCACGTTGCGGTGCGTTAACTCACAAAATTTAGAACGAAACGAAAAACTTGAGAAAGATGAAAAGTATGGTGGGCCAAAATTGAAAATAAAAAAAGAGTTGGGATTAAATCCCAAAAGATGAAAAACTTTGGGTTAAAAGTAAAAAAACAAAGGGTCTAAATTGCAAAATTAAAGTTATTTATTAATTTTAGAAAAAGATAAGGATAAAAATAAGTGATATCTATATATTGGTTATTAATTAATATTAATATTAATATTAAAATAAATTTATTAAATATAAATAAAATTTAAAAGGTTGAAGGAGAGAATAACATGTTTTATTATAAGTTAGATAATATCTTTATCTACGCTTTAATTTATATAACTTAAATTTATTATTATACATATTAAAGAAAACTTACCATGAATAGTGTTTTGTAAATTTATTATTATTATTATTATTATTATTATTATTATTATTATTATATTAAGTGATGAATATTTAATAATTGTTATTCAAATCATAGGTGATGAACATGTAGGGGTTGTTTTTGCAACTTTTGAATGGTTAACTGTTGAATCAATAAGAGGTCTGAACCATTAAGTACTGAACCAGTAAGAGTAAGATGTCTGAACCATTAAGAGCCAGTATAATGTTTAACCGTTCAGAGACAAATGTCTGACAATTCAGATTTGAGGTCTTAACCATTCAGACTCAGTATAATGCTTAATAATTCAGAGGCAAATGTCTGAACCATTCAGATATCAACTTGCGAAACAAACACTCTGAACCATTAAGAGGTATGAACCATTAAGAGCCTCATTACGAGGTAAACAAACAGCTCCTTAGTATATTAAATTAAATTACTTCTTGATATTATTTTTTAATATTGATAAATAGTTGTATTTTTTATCAACTTTTGTTCTTTTAAGTTTTTTCATAAAATAAAAGTTGAATAAGTAGTTGTATTTAAACTTTTTTTTTCATGACTTTCTAATATAATTTTTTTCCTTTTTTTTTTTGAAAACGGTTTTGTATTCAAATAGAATATTTCCTTGGTATAGGTATTGTGATGAAGTGAACCAATTATGAACCAACATCGGTACATGTATGTGTATTATCGGAATCTGTACCAGTATTTGGCTTTATGATTTCCGATTTATGTAAAACATGGGACGATATCCTTTTGATCATTCCACGACTTCATTTTTATTTTTTTTTCTCTTTCGTTTGGTATAACGAGTGACTATATCATACGAAGTCGAGCCGATACCAATTGAATTCGAGCTACGATTTTTTTTATTATTCTATTAAGTTATGAACATCTTGATATTGTTTTATTAATATTGATAAACGATTGTATTTTTTATCAACTTCTATTCTTTAAGCTTTTCAAAAAAAAAAAAGTTGAATAAGTCCTATTCAAACTTTTTTTTTTCTCGACGACATTCTGGTATAATTTTTTTTTTTTTGAAAACGGTGTTGTATTCAAATAGAATATTTCTTTGGTATAGATAGGTATTGTGATGAAGCGAACCGATTATGACCCAACAACATGTACCACCAATGTTTGGTTTTATGGTTTTCGATTTATGTAAAAGATGTGACGATATCCTTATGGTCATCCCATGACATTAGTTTTTGGTTTTCCTCTTTAGTTTGGTATTATGAGTGACGGTATCGTACCAATTCGAGCCGATACAAACTGAATTCCCGCCGCGTAGCGCGGGAAAATTCCACTAGTTTTTTACTATTTAATAGGTTAGAAACCCATATATTATATTATATTAATAGAATAATTAACACATTAAATAGTCAGTAATGAAAATTTAGAATTTATAAAAATATTATTTTGAGATACAAAATACGATTAAAATTATGTACAACTAAGTACTAACTAATAAATTTAATATAATATATTATGCTTTATTAGTTCTGCTTTTTTAATTAATTTTTTAAATTATGAAATATAATCTGAAGGGGTGAAATAAGATAAACGGAAAAGATTTTGTACTCACAGAATAGTAATACATGACGCAGCCAACTACTTATTTACTAGATAAAGATTTTTTTTTATTTTATACTGTAGCCTTACCCGACCGGACTTTTTATTTTGTTCGGGTAAATATTAAAATGGTATAATTGGGTCCCTAAAATTTAGTAAATTTCCAAAGTAGAGTTATATTTTTTATTGTTTGGTTTGTAAAAAAAAAAAATATTTTTTACTTTTAACAATAAACTATTTACTTTTTTAACTTTTAACCAAAACTATATGATTTTTTACTTTTAACTAAAAAGTTTTCATTTTTTGCAATTGAACCTCACAAGTTTTACTTTCAACATTCGTCTCCTATACTTTTCATCTTTTTGCAAATTCTTCGTTTTACGTTTGGTTCTAAATTTTGCAAATTAACACAACCTAACATGTGTGTGTGGTTAAATATTTTTACGTTTCGTTTTAAGCTTCATACGTTCTAAATTTTGCGAGTTTATATGGCACAACGTGTTTGTGTGATTCAACATTTTTACGTCGTATATTTTTTTCCCGTTTGACATGTTTGTCGCAACGCATGTGTCTTAGATTGACTTAGTTTCTTTTCTATATTTTATGGTTCGGTCTAATATATACGTATTAACACGCCACAACTTCAGTGTTGATGGTCGCTGACGATGATGTTGCATTGGTGCTATTTGACACCGTTTTACGCTCCCACTGCAACGCGAGGGAGCTTAATAGTAGTTTATTTGAATTTAAAACTAAGAATTTCTCTCAAAGAAAAGTGAAAATAAGAATTTCTTTACTAGTTAACAATTTTTACAAAGTGAAGAATTTCAATCAGTTTGTTATCTTTCATTTCTACACCATCGCCACCACAATCACATCTAAAATAACTACCACTACAACAATAACAATCGAGGTTTGCATCGTCATTGTTCCCATCACCATCGTTACTGCCACAACCACCATACACGAACAACCACCACTGTCGTGCCACCGATCCCCACCATTTTCTCCAACACCACAACCGCCGCCAACGGCCCAACACAATTGCCATCACAACTGAGGTCACCAACCCTACTACCACATCAAACTTTATAACAAACATACAAACCAACTACCACATCTAACTTTATAACAAACATACAAACCAAACATGATTATTTTATCAATCGAGTTATTTGGATTAAAAATTTGCTTTAACATATTTTATTTCTTCATAAACGGAATCACGCGTGATATTTTGTTAAATGGCCCGGATAGAAGAAGTTATTTATCTACATAAATAGTAAAACTATATTAAATTAACGAGTAATTATCTACAACACATGTGTGTTTTCACATTGGTTATTCTAAAAATATTAATATTTTCCAGTATAAATTATCAACATGTTGATGTGTAGAGTAGTTATACTCTATGCTTAATGATATTTTCAAAAAAAAAAAAAAATTAATATAATTACACTTTTAATCTAAAAGTATTTTGGTTTTTTACTTTTAACCCCAAAACTTTCTATCTTTGTGAATTTAGGCTAAGAACTTTTTTACTTTCAACTTTGGTACCTTATACTTTTCATATTCGCAAAAATTCGTTTTACGTTTTGTTCTAAATTTTGTGAGTTAACACGACGCAACGTTCATGTGTGGTTCAACGTTTTTACGTTTTGTTTTACGCTTCGTTCTAAATTTTGCGAGTTAACATTACACAACGTGCGTGTGTGGTTCAACGTTTTTATGGTCGTCTATTGTTTCCCGTTTGATAGGTTCATCGTGATGCATGAGTCCTAAATCGACTTTGTTATTATTTTCTATGTTTTATGTTTCGGTCTAATTTCTCCGCATTAACATGTCGCAACTTCAGTGTTAGTGGTCACTAGCGGTGCTATGGCCTTGGTGCTATTTATCACGGTTTTACACACCCACCGCAACGCGGGGGGGGGGGGGGGGGGGGGGCTTAATACTCGTTATTATTCTTTTGTAATATTTGTAAGCAATGTCAAAGTATTTCAATTTTCAAACTTACAAATTTTAGAATCGTTCATAGTTGCTCACAGTTGGTAATTGAACCTAGACTAAAAATATACAAGATCCAAGGATGGTCTCCGAGACCTGCTCACATGGCCCATGCACAACGGCCCATATTCTAAAAGCCCAAAAGTATTTAACATAAAGCCAAACATCATTTTAAAGACACTTCTCTAAAGAAACCGGGCAACCCTGAAACCTCGTCTAAAGAAACTTCTCTAGGGCTGATCCATGGTCGAGCCGTATCATTGACCATGGTTATTCAGTCTGTTACTTCTTAATCCTTTTAATATGCCTTTTTTTTGCTTGTAACATTATTGGGATGGATTATGAACATATGATAACAAGTTCTATACCCGTCCGGTGGACGGGTGTTTTAATGTCACAATGAACTCAGAAACTTGTAAGCTAACATGCGGCTGTTCGGTGTTTTCTTTGCCCATTAGACTTGTGTAAGATACAAAACTTATTAGCCAACAATGCTCCTATTTGTACAATTTTCCTTCTAACCAATTAAAAAGAGTAAAACCAAAGCACCTGAGCTTCAAGAACATTAATTCGAGATAATGTTTTGGATAAATGTTCGTTAACAGAATGCTCTTTTTCCTCTGCAGCTGCAGCTTTGGCCTCTGCATCCTGCAAATTGAACTATCAGGGAAGTTTACGGATATAAAGATGTTACGCTTGAAATAATACACACACACACACGTGTATCTATATAAACTATTTATGGGACCTGAAGCTGCAGGTTTAGTGATCTCTCCGCTTCATCCCGAGCGTCTGCTTTTCTAGCAGTTGCTTCCTATAGATGAAATATCCGTGTACGAACCAAGCTCAACGTATATGTGTCGAATGAAAAAAAAAAATACCTGCATTGCCTCAATCTGCCTCAAAGGAGGCCTGGTAGATTCGGGAACTTGCATAACCAGTTCTTCACATCTACGTTCGCTGGCCTGAAGACAGATGATAATGGTAGTGTATGTTAAAAGAAATAAACAACTATTATGTAAAAACAAAACATAAAACTAAAAGGTTAATCGCACTTCTTTTCACACTTTGGTAGCTATAACTACACCATTAAATCACCACATATAAAAGCATTAATGTGAGTAATTAACTCAGATTTATTTACATGTAAAATAAAAGTAGCAGACAACTCCCAAGTACCAGGCGTGCATAAGTATGCTAACTGTACATCTGGCCCAACATTTTTCTCAGCTACCCAACGTAGCTCAGAAGGTTCTGAGTGTAGGATCCCCTGCAGCAACGTATGTTACGCCACTGGACATTGCCTACGCCCACATCAACTCCTTAGTCCATCCTTCAAGTTTTCAAGTAATCCACTCACTTTGACCAATATAACATCTAAGCCATCTATTAAGTCAGTTCCATGTGTGGACACTTTATCTCAATACTCATGTCAGCTCAACAAATGAGAACACATAAATGAGAATTCAATAACCATTTAGCTTGAGCAGCTGAATGTAACTTCAAACTTACACTATATTATGAGAAATTGCAAAACGACTTAGTTTCTAAATAGCTCGGTAGCTCACCGAGATCTCATGAAAAGCAGGCAAGAAATCGACTTGGTAAGTTACAAGTAACACCGTCTTGCTTGACAGTGCTTCCATTACGTATTCCCAAAAATAACATGTTAACGGTTAATATATATTGCAGAAGAAATCAGTCATGCGAATGATAATTACTTTGAACATACTGGCAGCAGCGCGCTAAACGAATCATAGAAAAAGTATTTATCTGCATCTTGATAGCGTGCGCAAGTTGAACTCTTTGCTTCTGTCCATCACTTAGATTAACACCTCTTTCTCCTATGATTGTTTGATCCCCAAATGGAAACATTTCAATATCCTTCACAAGTGAGCATTTCTTAACTACTTCATCCATTACTGACCCGAACAAAACGGTTTCTCGAACAGTCCCACTTTGAATCCATGCTGTTTGTGAAGCATATGCCATCTTGCCATTAACTTCAATCTGAAAACAAATTAATAAGATTACAATCTATAACATATTTGTTTTCTATATAGAATTTATCTGTAGCAGAGACTTACTCTGCCTTTTATGTTTGGATCCTCTCCTAGAATAGCAGATATCGGTGTCGATTTACCCGACCAAATCTCCCCGCATATAGCCACCTTGTCACCAGTCGAAATATCAAGATTTACACCTGTTAAGAGTCAATTCTGAATCGTCATTGTTCCATGAAATTATTTCATACATTGATGCACCAAACACACACTCTTTTAAAAAACATGGGAGATCCCTGATGAAATTGATCAAAAATTAAGAACTAAACTGACCTGATCAAAGCATTTCCTATTCAAGATTCTTGATATGCACTTAAGGATCGGTCCAAACAGAAGGAATACCATATTCATTGCCAAGGAGAAAAGCCCTCTCTTCATCAAAGCATGGAATTAAATACATCTAAAAGCCTAGAACATGATATGAAGAACTGGGCAGAAACCCATGTAATAACATCAGGAAAATGATACAACAATAACTAAATCGACCTGTGGTGAACCAAAGCAACTCGTTGGTGACCAGAATTTACCAGCAGATAACTCCCATGACTTGGAACTCGGCGGTGATGATGGTCTGATGGAGTTGAAGACGATGGCGGTGAAGTGGACGCCAAATAAGAAGAGAGCCGTAGTGATGGTGGGGAGTTTAGAGGGAGAGACGTGGATAGAAGCAGTTGTCTTCCCCAAATTTAGGATTTAGGAAGGCTAGTCAAATATGAAACTGAAGGTAACTGCTTCTTCTAGAACATTTTTCCTATTTTAAATGGTCGAGATTTCATCTCAGATTAATCTAATGGCAGAGATTAAATATAGGAACCCTTTGACTTTAAGGGTGACATAAGAATATATAATTTGTAAGAGCATTCACATCCAAACCATCAAATTATACATACATTCCACTAAAAAACAACTCCTATATCAATATATTTCCACTAAAAACAAATACTTTTTCTCTCTCCTTTTCAATTAAATAATATTATCATCACATTTTTCTCTTTCCTTCACTCACAACCACTTTCAATATATATTAAAAAAATTATACTGGGTGAACAGTGTCCCCCCAAATATACAGATGAACAGTAACATTTTCTCTCTCCTCCACTCACAACCACTTTTTATACCCTTTATAATATAAAAACTCCCCCTCACATATTTTGATGGATAGAATGTGAATGCTCTAAGTAAAATATATAACAAATGTTATTTTATCATCATAAAAGGGTTCGATTATAATAATGGTCCATTTCATGCATTAACAAACATGTTTGATTTAGTAAAAGTTATCTAACATCGTTATTCACTATACCTTATAGTTTCCATTAACTCTCCATATATGTAAGCATGGCGTTAGAGCTGAGAGAGAGTGTGTACATATGTAAAATAACATTCGAGATACAAATAAT
The DNA here is from genome assembly GCA_030545235.1 of Helianthus tuberosus. Taxonomy (NCBI): domain Eukaryota; kingdom Viridiplantae; phylum Streptophyta; class Magnoliopsida; order Asterales; family Asteraceae; genus Helianthus; species Helianthus tuberosus. The sequence continues at coordinate 16,871,232 of CM060369.1, read as the reverse complement.
AGCGTGAAGAGTTTCAACCATATTAAGTTAAAAAGATAAGAGGACATCTCAAATACGAAGCACATCTAAAATATGCTGCAACTCATGGACAACATCTTCAATACTCATCCGTTGTGGTGGAGAATCCATAGAGCATGATGCTCCAATCTGTATGATTGAAATCAAGCATTCCTCCGTTTTCTTTGCCTTTGCTTCTGTACTTTGCTCAACAATTACACTACCATCAATAATGTCAATCACTTGGTTTGGAAATGATGTCGAAGCAAATTTATGTAAGCTGAGCTCTTCATTGAAGATGTCGTCTGTTGGCTTTTTCCCGGTCATCACCTCCAATAATAATATGCCAAAACTATAGACGTCCCCATTACTTGTCATCTCACTCCCAAGACCATACTCTGCCACTTATAAGCAACTACTTAAAAAAAAGAAGAAACAATCTAAACATATATAAAGGCATATGGGGTATAAGAATCTTACCTGGAGGTGTATAACCAACTGTTCCTTTAACACTAGTTGAGTTGTTTTGGTTTGAACCTATTCCAAGAAACCGAGCTAAACCAAAGTCTCCAACATGGGCCACCATATCCTCATCAAGTAGAATGTTGCTAGGCTTCAAGTCACCATGAACAATGGTTTCCAGGCAATGATTGTGAAGATAATTAACAGCAACTGCAACATCCATGAGGATACCTATTCTTTGAAGAAGGTCAAGTCTGGATGTACTTGTACTTGAATACAACCGATCATGTAAACTCCCATTGGGCATGAACTCATAGACTAAAGCTTTGAAATCATTGCCTTGATGGTCAACACTTGAACACGAAGTTATTATCTTCAACAAATTCCGGTGTCGAATACCTTGCCACGCTTCACACTCTCTCATAAAGCTTTTGTGAGCTCCTTCATTTTGAAAATGGAGAACTTTGACCGCAACAACTCTATTATTAGCATCATCAAGGATTCCTTTGTAAACAAAGCTGTACCCACCTTGTCCACTCAAATTTGCTTCAGAGAAGCCATCGGTTGCCTTGAGAAGTTAGTTGTATGAGACTTTCAAGAACCTTTCGTTCCTGGATGATTGAGACGGTTGGGCCTTGCTTTTCTTCTTACTCCAAGCATAAACAAAACCGAATATGGTGAAAAGTGTGAATGCAAGCAAAATGGCTATAATGAACAAAGGAAACCTTTTCTTATGCTTCTTCATCTCCTTACATTTCGGTAACCTAAGTTCAACTAAGCCGCCACAAAGTCTACTATTACCCTCTACCCAGAATTTACTTTTATTAGCAAACACTCCTAGAACCGGTACTTCACCTTCAAAGTCGTTAAAGGATAGGTTCAAATATTCTAATTCAAACCGTTCCAAGAATTGTGGAATTTTTCCTGATAAGTTATTATTAGACAAATCAAGTTCCATCACTCCACCCAAGGAACTTAATGATGGTGGTATCATGCCTTGAAATAAGTTGTCGTCGAGATATAAGTATACAAGGCTAGTGCAACCACCAATGCTACTAGAAATGTTACCCGAAAATTTATTATAACTTAAATCCAGGTAAGTCAACTTCTTGAGATCTCTAATATATGTTGGAAGTGAACCGGAAAAGTTGTTTAGAGAAAGGACTAAAAAATAGGTTAGAGATGGAAGTTGAAGAAGTTGTTTAGGTATTTTTCCGCTGAGATAATTGCCACCAAGGTTCAATTTGTACAGTTGATGACATTTTCTGATGCTAGATGGAATATGACCTTCTAATATGTTGTCAGCAAGAATCAGTGCATTCAACTTTGATAAGTTCCCGATGGAATCCGGAATTGGTCCCGAAAATTGGTTTTCATACAAATAAAGAGCTCCAAGGTTTTGAAGCTTTCCAATGGTAAAAGGGACCTTTCATGATAATTGGTTACCTCCTAAATCTAAAACGGTGAGGCCAGCTAGATTATCTATATTTGAAGGGAGACTCCTTGTAAGTTGCAATAACCAAGACGGCAAGACCTAAACTCTCCAACCTGCTACAATTCTTCATAGAATCAATAAACTTCATTTCATCAGCTTCTCCGCGTCCACCGAGGTTGCTACTGGTTAATCTTGTTGTGTTAATATCTCTTAGTTCTGCAAAGTCAATTGTCAACTTCCCACTAAAATTATTTTCACCCATTTCAAGATTTTGCATTTTTGAACAATTAGATATAGAGGGTGGGATAAGTCCAGTCAGTTTGTTAGTCCTTAATTGAAGTTTGACAAGATGAGGAAGCATTGTGATGGGAAAAAACGTGAAACCCGGTCACAAACAGTAAACACAAACGCGGAAGCAAACTTCGTTTGACCAAGACTTTTCCCAAACTTGAATGAACATGTGAGGATGCAAACAAATAGGGCATACCAACTACAATCTAAGCAGCCCGAAAACAATAATAACAAGAACACCAAATTTTAGCGTGGAAAACCTCTCAAGAAAGGAGAGTAAAAACCACGGGACTACTAGAGCCGCTTCAAATCCACTATCACCAAATTAGAGCAACACAAAGTCTTACCTAGGTCTACTAGAGGCATACAATAATCATCATACACTTGGAATCAACAACTTCAAGCATATGGAATCAAATACAAAGACAAAAGAAGGAATATCACCAAAATTCTACAGCAGCAAACAGAGGCTGTGCAGACAGACATCCAGACGTGATTAAGACAAACTGACCGTTGGATAAGGTCGTCCTGATGTTGTAATGACTGTATCCAAAAATCAGAACGATCCAACGGTTCAATCTCCAGGAAATGGATGACCTCTGCAGCTAGGTATGTTGGTGACGGAAATTGCTTCTTCTTTTGTGTGAGAGTTTTGTGTGTGTTGTGGCTGCGAATTTGAGGGTGTAAACAATGAAACCCCTGCCCTCTTCTTTTATCCATACACAACATAAGAATGGGCCATAAAAATAATTGTTGGGCTTCCTCATTGGCCCAAAAACCCAACAATTCTCCCCTTTTTGGCCTATGAGGAAGAGTTCGCCATCCCGGCGATTGAGCAACATATCTTCAACTTCTCCCTTGCCAAAGTTTTTGTCAACATATCGGAACCATTATCATCGGTATGAACTTTATCAAGTTCAAACAACTTGTCTTCAAACGCATCTCTAATCCAATGATACTTCACATCAATATGTTTTGTTCTCTTATGAAACATAGAATTCTTTGCAAGGTGAATAGCACTTTGATTATCACAAAGAACCACGTAGCCCCGTTGCATAAAGCCAAGCTCCTGCGTAAACCTTTTCAACCACAATAGTTCTTTGCATGCTTCTGTTGCTGCCACATACTCAGCCTCAGTGGTAGACAAAGCAACACACTTTTGTAGTCTTGACTGCCATGAGACAGCTCCCCCTGCAAAAGTCATCAAATATCTAGAAGTGGATTTCATGTTGTCTTTGTTCCCTGCCATATCAGAATCTGTGTAACCAACAAGCATGGGCTTTCCATTTCCAAATGTTATACCCAATTTGGAAGAACCACGTAGATATCTAAAGATCCACTTAACTGCTTCCCAATGCTTCTTACCTGGATTTGACAGAAACCGACTAACAACACCTACAGCATGGGCAATATCAGGTCTTGTACACACCATTGCATACATCAAGCTTCCAACCGCTGACGCATATGGAACTTTATCCATGTCTTCAATCTCCTCCTTCGAAGAAGGGCAGTCTTTGTTGGTTAGTTTAAAATTGGGAGTAAGAGGTGAACTAACCGATTTGGCTTTATCCATGTTGAACCTGCGAAGCACCTTCTCAATGTATTGCTCTTTTGACATGTGCAACTTCTTTGAAGCTCAATCTCTAGTAATCCGAATACCAAGAATTTGTTTTGCTGGGCCTAAGTCTTTCATAGAAAACGACTTGCTTAATTCTTTCTTCAGCTGAACAGTTCTCTCTGCATTCTTGCCTACAATCAACATGTCATCAACATAGAGTAATAAAATGATAAAATCATCATCACCAAACCTCTGAAAGAAAACACAGTGATCTGAAATAGTCTTTCGGTAGCCTTGCTTCCCCATAATAGACTCAAATTTCTTGTACCACTGTCTTGGCGCTTGCTTCAACCCATAAAGACTTTTCTGAAGCTTACAGACATAGTCTTTTTTACCTTTAACCTGAAAACCTTCAGGTTGCTCCATATAGATTTCTTTATCCAAGTCACCATGAAGGAAAGTTGTCTTGACATCCATTTGCTCAACCTCAAGATCAAGACTAGCTGCCAAACCAAGAATCACCCGAATGGAACTCATCTTCACGACTGGAGAGAAAATCTCATCAAAATAAATACCCTTTCTTTGACTGAACCCTTTAACCACCAATCTGGCTTTGTACCTAGGCCGCGAGGTATATTCTTCAGTCTTCACTTTGTAGACCCACTTGTTCTTCAGAACTTTCTTGCCTTTAGGCAACTTTACTAACTCAAAGGTATTGTTCTCATACAAGGAATTTATCTCATCTTGCATGGCTTCAACCCACTCCCTTTTATGTTCATCTTCCATGGCCTCTTCATAACACTCGGGCTCTCCCCCGTCAGTGAGCAAGACATACTCATTAGCAGAATAACGGGTGGAAGGATGACGGTTTCTTGTAGACCGTCTGAGTGGGATAAATGTTGGCATACCTAGTACTGGTAACTCTGGATGAGGACCCTCATCTAACTCTTGCTGCTCTGGAATATTATGATTATCAGTACCGTGTTGTTCATCATTTTGAATATCATCTTCATTATGCGGCTCAGAGTGCTGTGGAGGAACTGGATCCAAATCAGTAAGATCATCAGTATGTTGAGGAACTATCTTTTTCTTCTCAATATCTTTCAAACTTTGATCTTCAATAAAATCAGCATCGAAACTTCTTATGAGTTTCTTCAAGATTGGATCATAAAACCTGTGTCCAAACTCATCTCCCCCATAACCAACAAATATACATGGCTTGGTCTTTACATCAAGCTTTGTTCTTTCATCTTTGGGAATATGCACAAAAGCCTTGCATCCAAAGACCCGTAAATCATCGTATGAAACATCATTGCCGCTCCAAACCCTGTCAGGAACATCAAAAGACAAAGGAACACAAGGAGTACGATTAATAACATTTACTACGGTGTTCAAAGCTTCACCCCAAAAGGAATTAGGCAACCCTGCATGTGACAACAAACATCTAACCCTTCCAGCCAATGTTCTATTCATCCGCTCTGCTAAACCATTCAACTGTGGTGTCTTTGGAGGAGTCTTTTGGTGCCGAATACCTTTCTCTCTACAATAAGCATCAAAAGTACCAATGTACTCACCTCCATTATCTGTTCGAATACACTTGAGCTTCTTCTCAGTTTGACTCTCAACTAAGGCATGAAACTGCTTAAACACATCTAATACTTGATCTTTAGACTTCAAAGTATAGGCCCAAACTTTTCTCGAATGATCATCAATAAAAGTGACAAAGTACAAGCAGCCCCCAAGTGTTCTAGTCTTCATAGGACCACAAACATCTGAATGTATTAAATCAAGTATATTATCTCTCCTATGAGGAGGGTGACTTTTGAAAGAAACTCTTTTCTGCTTACCTGCCAGACAATGAGAACACTTCTTCAAATGAACATCGTGCAAATCGGGCAAGGCATTTTTCTTCAACAAAATAGACATCCCTTTTTCACTCATGTGAGCAAGTCTTCTATGCCACAAGTCGGTCATATCGGCATTCACTAACAAATTGACCGAGTCTTTGGAGATCTTCGGATGTGTTCTGTATAACTTTGAACTTCTTTTACCTCTTCCCATAATCAAAGAACCACGAGTGAGTTTCCAAACACCATCACCAAAGGTACTATAGTAACCATCATCATCAAGTAAACCAACAGAGATCAAATTGAGTGTAATATCTGGAACATGTTTTACATTGTGTAAAACCAACTCCATCCCAATGTCAAACTTCAAGCAAACATCCCCAACACCTACAACCTTTGATAGCCCGTTATTACCCATCTTAACAACCCCAAAGTCACCAGGTGTGTAAGATGAATAAAATTCCCTTTGTGATGTCACATGACACGTAGCACCACTGTCAACAACCCAACTCGAATCATCACGTGCAATGTTCACCATATCATAATCACAACAAATGAAGAACTCTTCAGTAGCAGTATTAACTTCAGCAGTATCATTGCCCCATCATCCTTTTTCTGATTGTTCTTTTGATTGTTGTAATTAGCCTTCTTGTTCTCCCTTTTTAATTGTCTGCAGAATTTAATTGTGTGTCCTTTCCTACCACAATGATGACACTCATAATCAGCAAACTTACCTTTGGACTTACTACGATGCTTCCCTTTGTTACTCGGACCTCTATTTTGACTTCTCCCCCTGCTCTCTGTGGCCAAGACATCGGATTGTGAAAAGGAACCTTGTGATTTTCTTCTCATCTCTTCATTTAAAATACTGCCTTTAGCCATTTCCATAGTAATAATACCATTTGCTGCAGAGTTGGACAATGATGTCCTAAAAGTCTCCCAAGAATCCGGTAAAGTACCAAGAAGCCATAAGCCTTGTACCTCGTCTTCAAACTTGATACCCATTCCTGCAAGCTGATTAATAATACCCTGAAAAACATTCAAGTGATCAGTAAGAGGAGTTTCATCATTGTACTTCAAATTTATCAACTGTTTAATCAAGAACAATTTATTGTTTCCGGTCTTCCGAGCATACAACTCCTCAAGCTTGTTCCACAAAGTACGAGCGTGAGTCTCCCCGCTAATATGGTTCAAAACATTATCATCAACCCACTGGCGAATATAACCACAAACATTTCTGTGCAAGATATTCCACTCTTCATCTGTTTTATCACCCGGTTTGTCGGTATTAAAAACAGGCATATAATAATCCTTAACATAAAGGAGATCTTCCATTTTGCCTTTCCAAACATGATAATTAGAACCATTCAAATTCACAATCCTACTTGTATTAGCTTCCATCGTTCAATCAAGTTTCAACCCAATAACAAGAGCCAATGGCTCTGATACCACTATGATGGGAAAAAACGCGAAACCCGGTCACAAACGGTAAACACAAACGCGGAAGCAAACTTCGTTTGACCAAGACTTTTCCCAAACTTGAATGAACCTGTGAGGATGCAAACAAATAGGGTATACCAACTACAATCTAAGCAGCCCGAAAACAATAATAACAAGAACACCAAATTTTAGCGTGGAAAACATCTCAAGAAAGGAGAGTAAAAACCACGGGACTACTAGAGCCGCTTCAAATCCAGTATCACCAAATTAGAGAAATACAAAGTCTTCCCTAGGTCTACTAGAGGCATACAATAATCATCATACACTTGGAATCAATAACTTCAAGCATATGGAATCAAATACAAAGACAAAAGAAGGAATATCACCAAAATTCTGCAGCAGCAAACAGAGGCTGCGCAGACAGACTTCCAGACGTGATTAAGACAAACTGACCGTTGGATAAGGTCGTCCTGATGTTGTAATGACTGTGTCCAAAAATCGGAACGATCCAACGGTTCAATCTCCGGGAAATGGACGACCTCTGCAGCTAGGTATGTTGGTGACGGAAATTGCTTCTTCTTTTGTGTGAGAGTTTTGTGTTTGTTGTGGCTGTGAATTTTTGAGGGTGTAAACAATGAAACCCCTGCCCTCTTCTTTTATCCATACACAACATAAGAATGGGCCATAAAAATAATTGTTGGGCTTCCTCATTGGCCCAAAAACCCAACACATTGCACCCATGTTTGGAGGAAGAGTACCTGTAAGATGATTCTCAGGTGCGGAAAAGATAGTTAGAAGCATGAGGTTATAAATAGACTGAGGGATGCTTCCATGTAAGTTACAATAACCAGAATAAAATTCTCTTAAGTTTTTCCAACGACCTAAGGTGTCTGGAATGCTCCCACCAAAACTATTTTCGGCAACATAAAATCCTTTCATTGATGTAATATTCCCCAAGCATGCTGGGATACCACCGGTTAAGTTATTATAGTGAAGTTGAAAATTAATAAGTTTGGAGAGGAAACTTATCTCTTTGGGTATACTTCCAACTAGCCTATTATACCAAAGAGAGAGCTCTTTAAGGTTAGAACAAGTAGACAAATTAGTTGGAATGAATCCGTTGAATTTGTTGTCACCAAGATCGAGGACGCGTAGCCTGGAAAGACGACCGAGTTCATGAGGGATGCTTCCATGAAAGCTGTTGTTCATGAGATATAGCCGGCGAAGGAAGCTGAGGTTGCCCACATGAGGAGACAAAGAGCCTACCAGTCCTTGCGACTCTAGTTGTATAACAGTCACTCTTCTATGCCGCTTCCCACACGTGACACCAACCCAATCACATAAATGAACGGAAGAGTTCCATGAGGTTAGATATCTGTTTGGATCTTCAGTAATCATCGACTTAAACGACAACAAAGACTGATGATCAGTCTCATTTCCACCATAGGAAGTAGAGATGGTTGGTGTGGTAAGAAATATTGTTACAACAACAAGAGAATAAAGTAGGAATGCCATTCTAAAAGAAGATGAGAAGCAAACCATTGGTTGCTTTGGGCTCATTTTTTTAACTTATAAGCCTGGTTGGTCCATGTGGTTTGCAAATATTGTAGACTTGGTCCCAGTAGTTTATTAATTGCAGAGTTGGTCTCAATGGTTGCAAATTTTGTACTCGGGTGATCTTTATCGCTAATTTATATTAATTTTCTCAGTTAAATGTATGCGAAATGACTAGATTGCCCAAAACAATAAAAAAATAAGAGTTAATTACTGTTTTCGTCCATGGTTTGTCAAAAATCACTATTTCAGTCCATTAGTTTAAAAATTACGATTTCACTCCCTGTGGTTTCACTTTCGTAACCATTTCAGTCCACCTCCGTTAACCACATCCATTTATTCTGTTAAGTACATGTGAATTGACCATAATTCCCTTATTAATAAAAAGCTAAAAGATATCTAAATGAGTTAATTACTGTTTTCGTCCCTATGGTTTGTCAAAAATCACTATTTCAGTCATTGTGGTTTCACTTTCGTAACCATTTCAGTCCAGTCTCCTAACACCGTCTATTTTACCGTTAAGTTTTTAATGAAATACCTAAATTACCCTTGTGTTAATTAAATATGGACTTATATGATTTTATTATTGTATGACATATGGACTTAAATTGGATTGTATGGTTCGACCCACCATGGCTTTAGTAGAAGTAGAAGTAGAAGTCTGGCATTATTTTTACATATATGGTTCTAAAATTTTAATTTTAGATTTTAGAATGAGAAAATGTCCAGGTAAGCATTATTTTTCAAAGTTATTATGTTAATTGATGCTGCTAGGAAGATATTAATTAGGGTGGGGTAATGGGTCGCCAGACATTAAGAGGGTGGGGTTGTGATGCCGGAGACTGGACTGAAATGGTTACGAAAGTGAAACCACAGGGACTGAAATCGCAAATTTTAAACTAATGGACCGAAATAGTGATTTTTGACAAACCACAGGGACGAAAATAGTAATTAACTCATTTAGATATCTTTTAGTTTTTTTATTAATAAGGGCACTATGGTCAATTCAAGTGTACTTAACAGAATAAATTGATGGGGTTAACGAAGGTGGACTGAAATGGTTACGAAAGTGAAACCATAGGGACTGAAATCGCAATTTTTAAACTAATGGACTGAAATAGTTATTTTTGACAAACCACAGGGACGAAAACAGTAATTAACTAAAAAAATAAAGATGACCCACCCTCATCTTCTTCCTCACCTCTCTCTTTCTCAAACCCACCACCATAGGGCCCACCCTCATCTTCTCCAATCACCAATCACCACCGTCATCTCCCCATCCAAGCCCCCAATTTTTGACAAACCACAGACGGGAATAACAGAGAAACAATAAGGCTATGAGGTGTGGATGGAGCCCCAAGGGGCTTTATCATGCCATATAGGATCCATGTCATCGCCATGTCAGCAAAGGGGCTTTATCATTCCCCACTTTAATTTGGAGGGTGTGGATGGAGCCGCGTGTAATGATTAAGTAATTATTTATTTAAATATTTATTTTTTTAAATTAAATGGCAATTTTAATAACTACAAAATTAAAAATAAAAACATAATTTCATTAAAAAAAACTACAAAGTCAAAAAAAAAAAAAAAAAAAAACATTACATTCTAGAAAAAAAAACATAACATACTAGAAAAAAAAAGGCAACATACTTAAAAAAAACTACATATATTTGGCCCGAATTTGTGCCTTACGAGCCTCCAAAATGACTCGGTCCTCCTCCGAGACATGTGACAGATCCCTTGCGAGAAAGTCCATGTCTCTCGCAATTTGTTTCTCCATTTTCATTTCTTGTTCTTTTTCCCTAATGGAGATTATTTGCTTCAGATCTGCCTGGAACTCGGTAATCTTTGACGGGCCATCTGATTTAGTAGACTTTCCACGTGCCTTTTCCTTGGCTTTACTTTTATCCCTACCAGTTGGACGAGGCAGCTCTTGGGGTTCTTCAAACTCGTCAGCATCCTCGTTTAGATTAATTACTGTACGAGCATCTGACCCAGAAGGTTCGGTGGTGGATGTCGATTTGGAGCGTTTGGATCTAGGGCGGGTTGGGTCGAACGGTGGCACAAGGTGCCACTTTGGAGATTTGCGAAGAAGCTCCCATGCGGTTACCAGGTTAAACATATGCCCATGGTGCATTCTATACTCGGTGTGGCTTCGGTCAAGATATCGACATCGCTCGCACCACTTCTCCTTCGAGTGTTATTGACGAGGTTATTGTATATGCTGTTGAAGTTGCTAACCTTCGTCCTCAAAGCCCCCCACTTTCCCAAAAAAGAGTCGGGGGTTCAATACGCGCCACGACCCATTGCGGCGAAAAACTTATCGCGTATACGACCCCAAAATACCTTTATGTCTTGGTCGTCTCCTAAAAAAATATTATTTACAAACGCATAAAAAATAGTATTTAGACAAGCATAAAAATTATTATTTACAAAAGCATAAAAAAATTATTTACACAAGCATAAAAAATATTATTTACCAACAATCTCGTCCTCCGACACGTCGAGCCAAGCTTTTGCCAACTCGAACTCTTCCTTAGGCGACCAAAATTATACCTTCTTTGTCGCACGTTTTTCGGTCTCATCCTTCTTTTTATGGCTTCTTTTTTTCATAGAAGAGGATTCGACTTGGGTTTCGGGAACGAATTCCGGTTCGCTTGTGTCTTGGGCGGGTATGTTTGGTGGTGGCATGTTTGGCGGAAAAAAGGGGGTTGAGAATAATACCCGAAATATGGAGGAGGCATCGGTTGAGTGGTGGGATGAGGAGAAGTTGGTGGCATTGGATAATATCCAACCTCCCCCGTACGCGGGTCTCGGCGATAGCGGTTCTCTTGCTCGTTGTTTTGCAAAGTTTGCCAATACGGATTGGTCGGATCCCATGGGTTGTTTGGGTTGTTAGGAAACATTGTTGGAAGTTTTAAAAAAAATGAAGAGAGTTGTATAAAAATGGAGGTAGAGAGTGAAAGGAATGATTTAAAAAGAGGTAGAAGTTGATATTTATAGTATGATTTTATAAATAAAATAAATTTTTTTTTTTTTTAATTTTTGACCGTTTCAACGGTCAAAAACTTTAATTTCTCTCGGTCTCCGTGCGCTGACGCTCGCCATAGCGGTGGCGGAGGTTCTATGGCGCCGGGGGTGTGGTTGATGGCGGAGTGGGGCGCTATAAGCGCCCCAGGTGGCAAAGGGTGGCGCCCCACACCCTCCAGCCTTATCGGCTTCTGCCCATTGAAACCAACATTTATCCTCACAAAAAGCCGATCCTTGCTCCCCACTTTCCAAGAGTAACACATCATCCATATAAATAACGCTCCGTCTAACTGAAAAAATACATAATTGAAAAGTTACTTTGGTCTCAAATAGAGGCCATGCCATATTTCAAAATGACCATCAAAATGATATCCTATTACCGTTAAAAAAATGATATCCGATTCATACCAGATTCACTTCAATGTTCACTAATTTCAAGTTATAATCAACACTAAACCGATAATGAATGCCCCTAAATTCAACAAAGCTCACTAAATTATATATTGTGTGTTCCAAATAGATAATTAATGTGTAAATCAATTCAATGGTTAATAACCTTATATGGAAAGGGGTGAACACAACTTTGGGCAAATTGCACAATCCTTCGGTAACTTGAATCCGCTACTAGTTGTATCCATATTCACAGTCGCAAATGCCATACCTGGATATATGTAATCCAAAATTTCTAAAAATTGGTTCAGTTTTTGCATTATTTTTGTGAGGAATTTTAGATCTTCTGTTTTGATAAGGATAACCGATCAATTGGAAAATAAAGCCATTTAAAAAAAGGAAAACAAATGATATGTAATCTGACATAAAATTGAGGGGAACTCACCAGTCGACCTAGGGAAGCTTTGAAGAGGTGAAGGTAAGAAGAGACCACACCATTGATATTGCCCACCATTGCTGTCTTCCCTGATTAGTCTTGGAGCTACAGTTTCAGGCATATGTTAATGCCAACAAATTGATTATAAACCGTCGTTTGACATTCCCTAAACAAAAACCCCAAGATCATAATAGATACAGAAAGATGACGTATAAGAGCTGCTATGGCGGATGTCATAAAACCCACAGATTTCAGAAATCTTGTGGTGCCAGTGTGTGTTAAGGGACGAAAGGGTGTAGAACGGAGGCTGCGCCGGTGTCCGACTCAAACAACAGCGGCGGCGAGTAGAGGGGAAGGGCTTACCGGCGGCAGTTGTGTGAAGTAAACCATTAATATTGTCATTAAACTTCGATAACCACCCACCACTGTCGACGAAACCGCCACTGTATCGCCACCACCTTCCAGAGTGTATAAAAGATTACAAGGAGGAGTTATGAGGTGTAAAGTGGAAAGCAAAGAAAATATAAATAGAGGAAGGGTATATGACGGTTACCTGCAACGTGGGGAGGAAAGAAAGGAGACGAAAAAAGTGGAGCTGCTGAAAACCGAAATGAACCGCTCTAAACTAAACTGCCACCACAACAGTTTTTTTGGGAGTTTAAGTGGCTGAGATTTAATCTCAGCCAAATCCAATGGTGGAGATTAAGTAAGAGTTGGTTAGACTTAATGGGTTCCATAGATATATATAATTATGTCGCAACCCTCGATCCCTTATCGGTCCCGGGAACGGGCAGCCGCGAACATTCGTTTGTGGTGGTATCAGTTGTTAATTTGGCAGCGGAAATTACATCAGGACTGTAGTTAGGAAATGTTTATCAAAGTAAAACCACCATATTTTATATTAATAACCACATGGGTAAAACCCAAGTTTCTTTATTACAATATGTTTATAGGGATAAACCATATTTTATTGAATTTAAAACATCGTCTTTTAGATAACTTTTATAGCCACATTTTTTCCAAGCCGTCAGTGCTCTCGAGCTGGCTTTTTCCTAATGGGCTTTCACATTGTGTTACCTGAAACGCGTTTTAAAAACATTTGTCAGTGGGAAATACTGGTGAGTGAATCCCAGTTTAATCAAGAAACATTTTATCAATTAACACAGTATTGAGAGCGATCACAATGTTTATTTCTACACAATTACTCATTCAGTACTATCAATCCTGACTGGTGGGTCATATTACACATTGGCTAACTTGTTGTCCAATTGTAACGTGTTCCACATTTTGTATACAAAACCCCAATATAACGACAGTAATTGAAGAACTACAAAGACTCAATGACTGCTTAATCCCTTTGTAAAGCATTTAAAGTTTTGTAAAATAGTTCACAAAAGATTTACGAAAAGCGGATTAACTCACATTGCTGTTTTAGATTTCTTCTAGGGTTTCCTGGTGTTAATCTATATTTTACACAAATGTACATATGTTAGTATAATAACCCTTTATTTATATTAACGATACCCTCCCCGAGACGGTAATCTAACAACTACATCGGGCAGAACCACGACAGTTGTTACGGAATCCTAGATCAATCGGGCAGCGTATCTAATACGTAAACGGGGTTATAATACTTGCAACGGAGCAGAACCTCGCTAATTAGGGGGTATTATACTCGGAGATTATGCCTATTACTTCATAAATTCGTAAGAAAGAAAAGAAAAGAAAATGAACGAGCAGACTGAAGGCCCGATGCCCTCTATTTATAGGGTTGATTTTCAAGTCTCTCGCGGCCCGCGTAAGGTTAGACCTAGGTCTATGCGGCCCGCGTAATAGGGGGTTCTAGGCTGTAGCTGGTCCGGGTCACGAGTAGGTTCAACACGCGTTATGACACGTGTCATCACAGGGCTCGCCTGACCTCTTAGCTGTCGCGGCCCGCGTAAAGTGTAGCCAAGGGCTACGCGGCCCGCGAGCGCACCAAATTTCTTGTTTTTTAATTATTTTTAATGACATCTCATATTTTGGGCTCGGTTTTTACATACGGGGTGTATTTTAAGACATATAGGGGTATTTTAATATATATTAGGGCGTCAGAAAAATTTAGGAGGGTTGTTATAAATTACATATAGTTTATGGAATTGTAGGCCAATAACACCACATCATGTCTGAGATGTACCACTAATGACTCAAAACTTTTAATGCTTAGTATCCAATGAGCAATATTACTAAATAGAAAAAAACACAAATTTCCAATAACATGAGAAAAAAGAAGCCCATAATTTTCTTTATGAGAATTACAAACCACTAATTGGGAGTTATGATTAGGGGTTTGATGTCCCGAACTAGAATGCATCTTTGGACTTAGATTATGGGTTGAATTATTGGTCAATCTATATATCAGTACCAGTACCCTATGTATGAGAATAAAAAACTACTAAATCCATACCAATATGCATCAATTCATCAAATCAGTACTAATAGTAAACTAACATACATATATTCATCAAATCGTTACTGACCATATCTAATACACGGAAAGCCGCTATTTGCGGCGGCGGCGTTAAAATGTGGAAAAATAACGTCGAAAATAAGACAATATAAAAGATTTGACATATTTCATCAAAAGGAAGGATAAGAGAATCGAACCAAAAGACCTCCGTAATGAAAGTAACTAATGTGGTGTATAATGGTTAACGCTTCTTTGTGTGTGCTTCCAACATGGCAACCATTTCTTGGCATCAAGGATGCTATACACTGCGTCGATGGGGTGTGAGAGGCGTGAAGGGCGCTCAAGCATGAGGCGAATGACAGGCGCGAAGACAAAAGTGAGCAAATCTTCCTTTACACACAACGTCACAACCTAAGTAAACGAAAACAACAAAGAAGTAAAATATTGTTTATGTATATGTATACTAGGCTATCACCCGGGAACATCCCGGGTTAGGAAAATTTAGTTTTCAATAATAAAAGGTACATAAAGAACATTTTAAAACTCATTAGTATCGTCTTTCCCTTCCCATAATAATTTATTTGATCCGTTTTATCACTATCCTAACTTTGTCTGCATGTGTATTCATAGTTTTCGTGTAAAGCTTAATACCTTTTAATTCTTAATGAGATCTC
Source organism: Helianthus tuberosus (assembly GCA_030545235.1). Lineage (NCBI taxonomy): Eukaryota > Viridiplantae > Streptophyta > Magnoliopsida > Asterales > Asteraceae > Helianthus > Helianthus tuberosus. The sequence goes on along the minus strand of CM060369.1, from coordinate 16,855,669 downwards.
AGTTAAAAAGTGTTTCGTAAACTGATACAAAATGTTATATTGTTTGTTTTTAAATTATATTATATTATTCTTTTAGTTGAATGTTCAACTAATAAAATTCATAAACATATTATAAACGTGTTTTAGGAAATTATATGTATTTTGTTTTTTTTTTCTTTTATTAAGACTCGTCGATTAATGTTAAACTTAGTACTCTGATCATTGTGATAAAATCCTTACACGACAAATGATAAGTTGATTAAATTGAAAGGAAAAAAATATTGGTTAAAAATGATAGATTTATTCATATATATAAAAAACATATAAAGATCAAACAACCACGTCAAATAAACTGAAATATTCAAAAAAAGCATTAGTTAAAACGTAAAAATCATAAAAACTGCTTTAAATTCATAGAGATAGGAGCTAAGTCTCTTTCTTGCTAAGTTTCTCCGAATCCTTAACATTACTTGGAGTTGAAAAGTTGTAGACGTCAACCAGTTTACGCTTGTTGATTTTATTGATATCACCCGGGAACTTCCCTGGCTAGGAAAATTTAATTTACAATAAACAAAAGTACATAAATAACATTTACGAATGACATTAATAAAGAAATTATAATCGTCTTTTATGAAATCATATGTATTTGCTTTTAGTTTTTCTTTTATTAAGATTCATCGATTGATGTTAAACAGAGTACTTTTTTGTTATCACCCGGGATTGCTTCCCGGGCTCGAGAAATTTACTTATATTAAAAACTATTTATAATTAATATATGCTTACCCATTTCATTAACCATATTTTCCTTGTAGCCACATTATAGTATATGTTTGCCCATTTCATTTACCATACTTTCCTTGTAGCCACAGATACAAGACTAAATGTCATAAAATATAAAAAATAACTAATATAATATGTTATTACTTGTTATTAAAAGAAACTGCTATAAGATAAGAACGGTATTATGTAAGTTCCAAAAGAAGGGTCAACCAATAAGTATAAAAATATGTACTTGTTATATTATAAATCTCTACTGGTTGGGTATATTAAAAAAAAAAAAATACTTGGCAAGTAGCCAACTATGTTGTCAAAATAAAAAAACAAAAAACAAAAAGAAAAAACAATCTAAATCTAATTGACCAAGAATACAAGACTAAGTCCAACTAAATTCACCGAACACACATCTCGCTTAATATATACACCAGACACGCAACCTTTTTACAACAAAATACTAATATACATGTGATGATTCTAACTTCTGGTTCTCATGCGAACCTCACATTAGCACGACCTCACAGTGTGTAATAACAGTTAAATACATTAATACAACAAATTGTGTGAGATAACAGCTTGAACACGTGTTCTCGGATCTAGCTTTCAAGTTTTTGTGGTGATTACCTATGACAAAACTAATACCAAAATATAATTGAGGCATTCGCTGCAGTCACCTACAAAAAAAACACAAAAGCAATAAGTGAGTGATGCGCGTGAAGTGTTATATATATTAGGTGTATATTTTAAGCCCTTTTTAACACTTATTTTAGCCAAGTTTTAAATTTATAAAACACGATATTTCACTAACACTAAACACACATATGGGCAAGTGCACCCATCGTTGAGTGTAGTATAGCGTTGGTAAGATACCGAGGTCGTCCAAGGACACAAGAGCTTTTAGTACCGGTTTATCCTCAACGTCTAATCAAAATAAAAGTTTAGAAAAATGTTTTAAGCTAAGAAAAATAAAAACTAACTAAAATGCTGAAAATAAAAATAAAATAAAAACAGATAGACAAGATGAATCACTTGGTTCCGACTCGTATCTAGTATAACCTTTGATTATTTCCGCACTTTTGCACATAATTAAGAGATTATCTTAGTTATTGTAGTAGGCCCCTCTTTTGAAGGTGACGTTACCCTCACCCCAGTAGTTTGAGTCAGCAAGGATACAATCCTAAAATGGTGGATTATTGGAAGATAATGAATTAAGTTATTAATGCAGTATTGTGGTAGGCCCCGCTTTTGGCGGTGACGTTACCCTCGGCTAAGTAGTCTGAGTCAGCAGGGATACAGTCCTAAATAGCCAGGTTATAGTATTAATAGTAGTTAACTTATGAGGGGGTCAAAGAGTTTGGACCCCCGCCATCCAATACCGTGAAGCATTGAAGGAGGTCCTACTAAATTTGACCCAGGTCCATTGCAGGACCTCTAAACGCTGAACAATGGCAAGACCTTTACCAAACCGTTCCCTTAACCCCCGACCAGGTAGCCAACATACCTCCATATAGACCGTGGAGATATGAATGGTGAAAATCCTTTATTTTATATAGACAGTAAAATAATGCCAAGACACCACGGACAAACGATAAGGAAAGATCACCTTCAACATAAGTAACTAGTTATTAAAGTCATTAATACAAAACCAAATAAAAAGTGCAAAAGATTAGAAATAAAAAGTATTATACTAGACACTTTGTCTTCACCAAGTGATGTAAGAGACTTAGGCAAACATGGCCTTGATTGTCAAGAACTCTTACGATCAATCTTGGATCCCGAGACGACTCACACACTCTACGATGGACAATGGATGATGGTGGTGGATGATGGTGTTGTGATGGTGGTGGGTGGTGGATGAAGTGTGAGAGAGGTGGTGTGCCAAGGGATGAGTTGAAATGAATCCAAGCACTCCTATTTATAGGCTGAACAGAGAGCTGGGCACGGCCCCGTGTCCGCTGGGCACGGCCCCGTGCCTGTCTGACACTCTCTCTCCTCATTAATTGTAATTCGCAATTACAATAAATGCGCCTGCTGTACTTTCGACACGCCCCCGTGTCCGCTGGGCACGACCCGTGGTGGGCAATAGAAGCTTCTATAGATTTGTCTTTTCTGCTGCTTCTTGGGCACGGCCCCGTGCTGGCTGAGCACGGGGCGTGTTCAGTCTTCTGACTTCTCTAATTTGCTTTGGAAGGTGCCGTTGAGGGGTCGGGCAGTCCACTAATGTTCCTTTCCTTGTATTTATGTTGGAATTAGCTGTCTTTTTGCTTCTTTTGTGTTTTTGAGCTCATTTAATCCTGAAAATACAAAAGGAAGACAAAAACACTCTTTTTCCAATATTAGTACTTAAAAAGGGTTAGTTTTATGCCTTATTTGATGTAATTTATATGTTGCATTTTACACACATCAGTGAGCATGTCAAAAAGCTTGGAATAAACTCACATGATCGAAACCATATCACTAAAGCATGAGAAACCGTATCACTACAACATGAGTGTAGTCTTTGCTGTCAGGATTAAAATTTGACCCGGAAAGTCAAAATAACTAAAAAAGGAGCCACTGATGTATGGACATATATACAAAACTAATATGGTTGACTTTGCGTTAAAGAGACGAAAAATATGTTGAGCATACCTTTTGTAAACTGGACAACTCATTCCATGTGAATTTGCTTAATCTTTTGTTTCAGGTTGCTTGGTTGTATACCAGAGATCAATAATGACAAAAATGCCCTTTCAAATATGCATACCCAACCGAAGTCTATATGCTTTATATAGAACATAACTGAAATTGACCTGTTTGAAATAATACAGAACCCAAATGCCACATGTTTCAAATTGAAAACAACCCACATTGACTCGTTTGAAATAAAATACCCAACCTAAATTTGCCCGTTATAAGTTGAACACAACCCAAATTAACCCGTTTGAAATAAAATACCCAACCCAAATCTACATGTTTTAGAGAGCACGACATCGTTTCAAAACTCTCAAACGACTTGCTTACGGCTGATGCCCAACTTGCCAAATCTATAGATTTGCAAAAAAAAAAAAAAAACCTTTACGATCGGTGCCTTGCGCCACCATACACCATCAAACGACTGTTTGTGTGATAAGTACCTCATTTTTAGCAGTATTAGAAACGGGTTTAAATGATCAGATGGTCAATTAAATTGGACCCATGGTTTAGCGGGAAACAAAGGCCGAGAACACATAGAAAAACGACACGAACATGTCATCTCATATATTTGTACTAAACTAAATTTATATATTTAAGGTTGCTCATAAAATTTTTAAAGGCGTGGAGTAATTTGCACATTAGAAGTATAATATACTTGCCTGTAACATTCGTAATCCAATTTTCACATGGTTTTTTTCAAAACGCAACCATCAACAGGTATCGAATCCGAGCACGCTACCTTGGAGGAAGTCAAAAGGCCTGTAGTTGTTGTGGGTTTGCTATTCATCATTGGTTGAAACACTTGCAAAAACTCCTCTTTGATCGACGCTTGGCCCTCCACAACCCTATAAGTTTGCTTCCTACTTGCCAAGCCGCCCTGGTAAATTTGACCTGAAAGACCCATGCATCAGTCTAGTTTTTTTTTTGCTCCAAAATAGATCAACATAAGAGGTTTTTTTAGGTGTATTTTTATGAACATTTAGTTTGTAAAATGTAAGTACAATATTTGTTTGTTCCGTGATAACTAAAATTTTTGAATAAAATTTTGGGAGGTTTTATATGGTAAAACATCACTTTAGGTGTCTTTTGATATGTTCGACCCAATTCCTCATTTTTATTTTCAACTTTTTTTGTTCAAACACACTATACAAAAAACCAATTAAGTTAAACGATGAACCTTATGGGGGAGGCTACAAAGGATCATATTCTTCGTTCTCAAACACTTCGTCAAGCAAGATATGATCTTAGCGATTTTTTTTGCATCATCTGAAACAATGTTGGCGATATTCTGGATTTCTCAAACAATGATGATGTTCTTCTTTGTAGCTTCTGGTGCTACTCCACAAGCTTCGTTTGGTAAAATCATTTCCAAAAATAACCTAAAGTCAAATTAACGAAGAATAAATCGAATTCAGTTATCATGCCTTCAAAAACAACTCAAAAAACGTAAATACAGAGGTTCTAGTATAAGAATCTGAATTGTTTGATGAAATAAGAATCTGAGTCTCATTGTTGTTAAACATTTTGTTTATGTATTTAAATCTCAAAAGTTAACTATCAAGTTGAAGCATTCGACCAATTTCTCCGTTATCTCTTAATACTTTGTTGCTATTATTTAAGTAGCCCACCTCTTAAACAACTGGATCTAGATGTTCACCTGCATGGTAAGTAGAAGACCAAAGGAGTGGATTTTGATATACATCAACAAAACTTCTCATCATATGCCATATCATATATGCAGACATAACATTTGTGATCCCAAATTCGCTCATGTTTAGATTGTAAAACACTTTCGGGTCATAATGAGCAGCTGTTTTATTACAGATCAAAACATACAATCACTTCTTTATGTTTTATTTTATTTTATTTGACAATACATGTTATAAATACGATGAAACGCTATATTATCAAAACCATAATCTAATTATTGAAATAAATACAATTGAGAAGGCTTAGCAATTAATATGATACCACCAACTCTTTTTATGATTGATGCAAAAGGGGGATTAGGGCAATTCATTTACATACCATGTACACGTCCATCGGTGTGTCGGCCGGGGGCGTGTGGGCTGCTAACTCATTCAAGGATGCCGACACTCGACTTATTAAGCATTCAAACATTCTGCTTGTCATAAATTCGCGTCCTGTTCTAAGCCCGACACTGATCTGCTTGCTTCTCACTGAACCGCTTTCGGCTGCAAATCACAACTCATTTAAGACCTGAATGTGAGTTTCAAACGTCTCAAAGCCAAGCAATCACAACTACCTAGCTATTTTTTTTAAATTTATTTTATGATCTTACCATATCAAGATATATAGACCTTCTAAAGGATTTAACATATATAAAATTTTAACTACTTAATAAATCGATCGAATGTGTAATGAATCGTTCTAAAAAAATAATATGACATTAAAATGCTAATTATTGAAAATGCTCGTGTGAGAATTGATGTTTCACCAATCTTAGTTTCACTATTATAAACTACTTAGATCAATCTCATCAAAAGAAAACACAAATCCATTAATTGTGTCCAAAATTATAAGAAATATTTCTCTATAAACATGAATTTAAGTAACAAAAAAATTCTTAAATAAATTAACCACTAAATAATTAATAAATTATATAAAGAAAAATTGGTAACACTTCCTTTGGAATTGATTTTTTTTTATTTTTCCTAAGTACCCAACACTTCATCCTAATTAAATCTCTCATTCATTGCAGTGAAATCAAAAATCCATATACTGAGTTGACAAACATACCCTTTTTTTTAACAAATATACCTGATTTTGTGGCGGTTTAAAAACATAACATCTGCACTAAAACGTATAGAAAGTTCCAAAAATTTATGTCATATCCTCTGACTCCTTCACATCAACTATAACAATAAAGTGTGAAAGAATTAAGCATACCTTCACATCATATTAGTTTGTCAACACAGTGAATACGGTGCCATCAACAAATAATGTACAATCGCTAGAATTCATATGCTATGTATAACAAATCATGTTCATGGAATCATTATGCATAATATGTATGAAGTGAAGATATAATATAAAGACAAAAGATATTTCTACCTACACATTATTATAGTAATTATATACTATAGCATCTTTCTACATAAAATTTCATCCTATATTTTGCCAGAACCATTTATACTTAAAAACCAAACTCAAAATTATGTTTGAATAAAGACCCAATTCCAAAACCCAAATTTGAATTCGTTTTACCATTCTAATAACCAATACCCCTATTATTTGGTGGTTATTAGGTAATGGGGTGTTTGGAGTGCATAAACCGAAATCAGAGCATATGCATCTAATTTCAACGATGGTAAATCATAAACCTAGATTGGAAAAATGAAATTGAACACACTTTTACCTACTGATTTGAGATTGATTAAAACCTACATATGCAGATATGTAGATGATGAATTAGCAAAGCACAAAAATCCTAAAAAAATGTAGGGATCGAAGGCATATACTAACCTTGATCTTTCTATCTTGTTAAGACAAAAAACCTAATGAAAACATACAAAAGATGAACACATATAGTTTGTGAATTCAAAGAATACATAAATGAAAGCTGATAGAACATAAAGTTGGAAGAATATACAAACCGTGAATCTCTCATCGATCCCTTGATTGCAAAGTTTTGATATCAGGGTTTTAGAAAAGAAGAGACTATAGTTAGAAATAGAATTGCTTTTATAAGATTCAATAAAAGGAGTTTGGGTCAAACCCAACTAAAGTCCGGTACACAAAAATAACTCACCTATGCAAAAAGCGCCAAAAGCATCACCTGATACCATAAGCATGTGAAAAATCGCCTGTGTTAAAGAAAAAAGTCCATATGGGTAACACACAAGTATCCATAACCAGGAACAAAACCTTATAAGTTAATCAAAATGAAAACATAGTTCAGCAAGATTCTCACCATGGTCAGTATACTCAACATCACATAATTATGATTGTACGATTATCGCAACTCAACTCCTCAACTTGATATCAGTCTATACGTACATTAAAGCGATGGCTCTGCTTATGCTGACATTAGGATTGATGTAAAGGTGAGTTGCAGATGACGATGTCAACTGGAGGTTATAAATTTTGCTGACTTTCACTGATGTGCGTGCCATGATATTCGGTAGTCGGCAGTTGTGCCTGCATCAAACTGTCCTTATCTACAATATCAGCTATCTCCTGCGATAAAGTTATCTCAAAGTAGTTTTCACTGTTAAAAGAAGTATGGTAAGATGTTGTGCACTATATAAATTTAAAAAAACGCACAAGTTAGCGAACAAAAAGAGATGTACCTAATATCTTGAAGCTGGAATTTGAGTAGCCTTCTGTTGGATTGCGTGTATGCATAGGATGTAAATGTATATAATCTTCCAATGAAATCTGAAATTTACGTATTGTATTAAACATACAGAGTTGTTATCTTGAGCTGTTTAAATTTTTGAACAACTTATATATGGAATTTGGCATGGTTAAAAGGCCACTGACAGAGAGATATAAATGTTAGGATAGTATCATCATTGTTACAATCGTTGAGGTTTGCATAAGACACCCAGTCGAAATGGTGGAAAGGGAAACCAAATTCGGGTATGGATTTGAAGGTGGCTTCTCAATATAAATTTAGATAAAAGAAAAGACTACGGGTAGAATTGTTTTTATAAGATTCGATAAAAGGAGTTCGGGTCAAACCCAACTAAAGTCCGGTACACAATAATAACTCACCTATGCATAAGATACGATTTTTGAGGTTTGCAAAATATATGCAGTCGAATTTGACTAATTATTGGAAAGAAAACACTCGGAAAACATAATCCTCAGGCCAGTTCAATCGGTTTATCAATTAAAACCCTTTATAGGGGTGACTAATCAACCTTAAGTGACTTAAACCATAATACAGAAGTAACACTTAATAAGGAAATTTAGGAGTTCACACCTACTGAATAATACATGTTCAGATAAAAGATCAAACAAACAATTTGGAAGAACATGAAATCCCTAATCTTTTAGCAGCTGGAATGAATTTAATTATACAATAGTAATCATTTGACCCCCTGAATTTAGAATTGAGATTATTTATGTATACCCAAACAAAAATTTAGTATCTTTATCCCAGCCAAAAAGTTGATCGAGCAGTTTTATGGTTCCCAGACCCAAAATTGATCCAAAGTGTGACTAATTAACAGATAACCAAAAAAGTTATAGAACTTATTTGTTGAATACCAAAAAAAGATAATAATATATGATAGGACTCAGCAAGAACAATACCCGCCAATCCATACACCTATGATGATATCCAGCAACCATAACATATTCAGTATAATGAAGTCCCAACTGCAATGATAAAACTTAAAATTATTAGCACCAGGAAAGAGCGTTTAATACGGGCGGTGTGAGGCTAGCAAGTGAACCATCAACTTGGGCTGCAACATTGCAATAGAAAACAAACTTTCAATCAAACACTCTTGATTCATTATAACTCAACTAACACTTTCAATAAAATCGTAATCATACATATTTCCCTAAACCTAGCTAAAACATCAACACATCAAGCATATAATCAATTTTTACCAAAAACAACTAAGATATTGCTATTATATACGCTAATACATAGATCAAACCTTATGTTTTGAGTTAGGCAGGTGACCTTCAAGGGTTAAGGTAAGAAATTTGTTTTTTAGCAAAACTGTTTCAGGTCAACCGAATCATACCAAAATATACCGTTTTTACCTATATATAGCCTGCATCACTTGGCTCTCCCATTTTACCACCAGTTATAGGTTAACAGAGTTGCGCATAAAAAGACAGTAAATGACCCTCTCCATACAAGCAAAATTGAGCAAACAGTTAAAAAATGGAACCCTTTAGCAATAGCAATTCTTGAGTTTTTGAAAGCGTGGAAAGGCATCTTCTACTTTTGTTGCTTCACTCCCTAAAGCCTACATCATCCTGGAAAAATAAAGTTGCCATAAACTTGCTTAAAAGAGTTTAAAAGAGCAACTTGTTGCCCGACTACCTGCCATTGCTTTGTAATTGCCCTTTTTCGTGTGGAATGATACACAATATGAGCATAACAAAAGTATGATAAAAAAAAAGAGCAACACTTGATATATATCAAGAAAAATGCCTTTACTTACATATCTATTTGATCCTTTGCAGTGTCCATAACTGAATGAAATCCTAAAGGCAAGGGAGAATCTGATTGAACAAATCTAACCATTCATCGAGCAATGGGTTTGAGTATTTGAACACATTAGACCATTGATTGAACAAATCTAACCAGGAGATTAGTTTCTTTCTAGAACAGAAACCGGGGCCCACAATTCGCTTTAATATCTCTTTAGTTGAAGCCCTCATCCATGAATTAACACTTTGTACGTAGGTTTTTGTGATCTCATATTGAAGTGTACGCAAAGCTGAAACTGTTATCAGGAAATTAAACGGTGAGGATAATCCCAGTAACAAAGAAGGATGAATGAACAAAAAGGTCAATTAAGTCAAGATACCTGCAACTGAAGGTGCTGCTTCTTTTGCTTTAAAAACTTCACATGCTACAACCATACCCGCATTGCATCACTCATTTATGGCCGAAGAATATTCGAATCACCAAGATCAAGAAACGTGTTGTGGATCTAAACAGTTAAGTTTGAATAAGAAGTCTTATAACGCATCATAATACATTGGTACTTTTCCATCAACTAATTAAGTTTGATATCAAGCCCAATTAACAAAACTACACAATACGAATCAAGATATGTAAATCAATTTAGTTCAATCACGAATGACATGATTACCTTCTGTATGTCTAGTTATACACCAATCACCTCCCTTTTGCCTTTTCCGGTAAACATTTTCTCAGATTATAGAACACGAATCACTACGAAAACGTTGGAAATTAATTACATGAACATAAATTTTATAAGCGATGTCGTAAAATTAATTCGTCAACCGCAGATTTGGAACAACAGATATTAATAATAAACTAATTAAATTCGAGTTTATGAGAAAAAGATATTAATAACCCTAATCTGAACTGATTAGTAAAAAAAGGAACTGATTAGTAAAAAAAAATGTAATCTGAACAAATCTGAAGAAAAATAAATGGTAATATGAAGTTATGAACAAATCGATTAAACCCTAATGTGAACATCAAATCGGCATTACAAAGTTAAAACAAATCAAGATAATTGTAAAATAAACTCACATTGGAGTGAAGAATTGAAAACCGTCAACACCTTCATCCTTCCATGTACCATCGTACTGTCGATTTTGACTCAGACCATCCAAGTATCAGATATCGAATATTGAACGCAAAACCCTAGATCTGTAAATAAACAAACAAAAGATGAACATACAAATTTCAAAATCAAACACTGATCAAGTTGAAAGCCGACTGTTACGTGGATGATGAACACCGGAAGATAAGAAAAATTGTACCTTGAAGATGTGAAATCGATGTTTGATGTTTGCAATCACCGTTGTCAATTAGTTGAAGAAGATGCAAACGCGCCACTAGGGTTTTGAGGGCGACAAATTCTGAATCAGTGTTCTTGAATGAAAGGAATAATGGATTTAGGGTTTTTTGTTCTTTATATACCCGGGTCAAAAATGCGGGTATGGTTGTTGGCATTCGGATCCCGTGTAAGAATATAAGTTTTCCCATGTTTTCCCGCCAAAAATCCATTCTGGTTGCACCATCACTTGACACGTGTCCCACATCTTGTTCATATATTATACATATATATAGATAAAAAATAAAAAACTACGTAAAGTAAAACAAATTAAAAAAGAAAAGAAAGAATGAAAAAACCATCACATAAAAGAAACCATGTACAGGTTTGTAAATGGTAAAAGCGTAAAACTCGTTTATTCATTCATTTTTATATGTAATAAATGAATAAATCATCAGATTCACATCCCAAAGTTTTCACGCTCTCTCCGCCATTACCCTAAAACGAACTGCAAAAGATCTACGGGTTTCATCTCCGGATCTGTAAAGATCGGTGCGTCAACGCTCATGTCCTTCGTGGTTGTCGCCGACAACTACTCTCCGGTGCACCACCGCTAGCATTTAACATACATGATCACAGGTAACCGAAATCCCCGTGGCAGAATCGCAGTCGCAGAATGGTGGGACGACGGCGGTGTTTAGTAAGATTACGTTGTTGGTGGAGGGTTCACACTCATCGTTGACATTGTTCTTGTTCTTCCTTAGTACCATTTTTAATAAGAAGTTGAGAAATTATGTGGTAAATGATTGTGTTACCGTGTATGTGGTGGTGGCTTTGAGGATTATAAAAGGTGTGAAACGGTGGCGGGGGAAATGGTGGTGGCGACGCGCCGGAGTACACGTAATTGAATAACTGCAACGGTCAAAGGAATTGATCCAATAATATTTTGGAAAACTTTCAATAACAATCGTGTCAGTTACCATTCAATTAATAATGAGGTAAATGTCATTTTAGTCCATGTGGTTTGAGCCATTTTGTCAGTTTAGTCCAAAGGTTTCATTTTTAACCTGTGGGTCCAAAAAGGTTTCACAGTTGCCATTTTAGTCCACTGAGTTAACTTCATCCATTTTTTCTGTTAACGAGAAGGCCAATTCGGTCATTTTATATGGCTGAATTTCCCTTTTAGTTAACAGAATTACATACAAAATGACCGAATTAGCCTTCTCGTTAACAGGGTTAACAGAAAAAATGGATGAAGTTAACCCAGTGGACTAAAATGGCAACTGTGAAACCTTTTTGGACCCACAGGTTAAAAATGAAACTTTTGGACTAAACTGGCAAAATGACCCAAACCACAATTTAACTCATTAATAATTAATGCATATGCCCAATAATAATACTTTTTAAATAGCATTGAATGATTTGGTGGGATTAGTGAAATCAATTGAAATGGTGGGATAACACATGGACCTAGATAATTGCATTAGTTGAAACGGTGGACGCATGTGGCCGTGATGGATGTTGGCAAACAATAATTTATAAACAAACATAAATATTAAAATTGAATGACATCAAAGGTATTCCCTGTGTGAAGTTGCGGAAATTCGGTTTTGCGGTATTGGTTCGTCAGTACTCGATGTAGTTTATAGTATCAAATTGGAGTACAACTCCAATCGAGAGAGAACCAAAAAAACATAAATAAATAGTTATATTGGAACGTTGAGTAAAAATTAAACACGTCTATGTATTCCTCTTTTGTAAAAAGAAATAATCGAATTAAGTGAAAAATAAATGGGATACATATGTATATTTTCTAAAGTATAAATATGATATTGAAAACAAAAAAATATATAATTTTATAATAAAGTTAAGAGTAAAATGCCAAAAATGTCCCTGATGTTTTGTGTTTTATTGTCACCTTGACCGAACCATGTAAAATCTCGTGTTCATCTTTGTTTGATTTCTGTTGCAGTTTCATTTGTGTTCGTGTGTGTGTTTTGCAATACCTGAATTCCTAACTGCAACGCACAAGGTTGATCTCATCTACTCTTTTAATCATATAACAACCTTATGAGCTAACCTATGCAGTTAATATAGGTGATATATTGGTTCCCTGGTGAGATATCGGTGCAAGATATTGGTTACAGTTCCGTTACCGATATTATCGGCAATCTTCACAAATATTGGACCGATATATCACCGATTTTCCGATATCCGTACCTTTCTTCTTAGTTCTACCATTTGTCTTTCTTTTTATTGCTGCAATTACTGTTTTATGTCACACCCTGGCTTTGCGGAAGCGTGGTTAATTTGGTGTGACTTCTTAATACCATAGCTTAACCATAACAAAGCTATATGAAATAAAACCATGCAAGATCATCCATTCGATTAAGTTTTAAAAACCAAATACAATAACATTGTCTTAACGGAAACACATCCTAACGACATAAACATTGTTCAACAAACACAACATAACATAAGCATAGTTTAAGGACTGTGACTTGTCCAGGAAAGAGTCACATTCCCTAAACCCGGATGACCTCGTAACTAGTGCAGCGGGAAAACGTGTCATACCGCGCCAGATCCTTTAATTCCCTGAAATACATGTAAGTTGAAAAATCAACAATAATGTTGAGCGAGTTCATGTGTAAGTGAGTAAATAAACCTTTGTAAGTATAAAAATCCTGGTATGTAGCACATAAGGGAATTGAGATCACCAATGGTTTGCAAGGCCACTGATATGTGTGAAGTGCAAGTAGGGAGACTCAAACCTAGCAGATTTATGCGTCGGGCACAAAGTCACCCCGAGGTCCGTTTCTAGTTTGGCCTGGGGCTGGGCTCGCTACACCCAGATAGATCTACCGCTCCTGTCCCTCGGTCCTACCATGAGGACTAATGGCCTCATGTTGCTCCTACCCACTCACATGATCTATGTAGTAAACCTCCTTACGCTAACCATACCATGTATAAAGTACTTGTAATCAAAGTAAATGTATTTCACCCCCGTAGTTTAGAAAACTGAAAACAGTTAAGAGAAAAGAGGGACATGAACTCACAGTGGTGTGTCTCTACCAAGTATACCTCCAAATCAAGCAGCTGTGTGACGACCTACACGTACTAACTCTATTAGACGGACGGCCGTGCCTTAGCTTTAAGGTTTAAGTTTTCGGGAAATAGTTAGACAACTATCTCGTGTTTACATTCTGTATACTTGGTAATCATTTTCCTTCCCAAGGATGGGGGATTTAATACATGTGTGTTCGTATAATTTCGAAATATATTATTAAGTCTCACTTAAAATATATTTTATTTCTAACTCCAAAATATAAACATTCCTCTCAAAAATATTATATTTTCTATTACATAAATTTTCCCAAAATAATACCTTGTTAAGTCATATTTTCTTAAAATGCGTAAGTTACGTTTTAATGATCGAGTGGTAATAATAATTACCGGTGTAACTTATATATTTATCGTAGAGACGTTCGTATTATTTTGGATCCATTATCATTCGATAGTATTATTTTTACCCTAAAAATAATACTAGTATTTTCACAAAATAATCATAAACACATATCAAGTGACTTTATGAAAAATATATACTGAATATATATTTACCAAGTTTTATTTTGTGAAATCCCACCTCCGATGTTTTGTAAATAAAGTCGTGGCGAAATCTATAATTTGAGAACAAGTCGAAAAGTATTTCTAACACTTATAGTGAAAATATTTCTAAGTGTTAGGTTTTTGGAAAAATTTCGCCAGAGTTTCCCCTGTAACTGGAGGTGGCCACGCTTTTAAGCGTATCATTTTCTTTCATAAATCAAACCAACATTCTTTTCATTCGATCAAAACAATGTCCAAACAACAAACTAGTAAATAAATATGTATATCGCATAAATTACATGAACTTGCGTTTTATCCAAGAACATAAAGTAAATTTCATTACTTTTAGTGGATCTTTATATAAATCAATCCGGTTTCGTAAAAACCCCGTTTTTAAAGAAATTCCATCTTTACAACTTCTCGTCATCTTTCTCAAAAATAGTTATTTTGTCGAAAGTGTGTGCTACACAAGTGTTTACACACTTGTGTGTTCTAAAAATCATTCGGGTTAGTGTAAGATCCGTCTTTAGAAAACATGATTTCTTTGATACTTGGTTCTTTGAAAATACCGCTTGTAGATACGTAGATCTACTAGTTTTAAACACTATTTCACAAGCAAAATCGCTTTTACACAAGTTCATGATTCGTGTATGGTAGAGTTTCATCCTTTAACCCTTGTTACTTCCAAAACAACCTTATGTCATGATCCATGATCATGACCAACCCGGGTTAAATGACGATCCGAGCTACCACAACATAGATCGGGTCCAAATAATCACACAAATCAATTACTACAAGATTTACACAACATATGAGCTTTTAACCATCATTACAAGCATTTTTAGTAAACTTTTGTGTGTCATTTTGTAAGATTACGAGTTTTAACCGTTACAAATCATATTAACCACTTCAAAATAGTTCGAGAGGGTGATTATAGCAACTTACTACTAGCTCGAGGCTAGGGAAGAATCTAAGCGCAAAATGAGAGGATAAAAGCAATAGAGTGAGGTCCTTTGAGCTCCGAATGCACCAAGCCTTCTTATACGGGATCCTTGACACTTGAATGGTCTTGAGATGAGGTGATCAAAACCGAAAAATATGATGGATGTAGAGGGGGTGTTCGGCCGAAGCCTTTGAGAGAGAGAGAGAGGGAGTGTTTTTGAGTAGTGAGATGTGATGAATGTTATGGAGTGTTAAACCTTGATCTTATAGGCAATTATCACCACCATTATCCAAGGGTTCTTGTGCTTTCTTGATATGGGACAAGAGAAAATAAAATAATCAAGTTTAGGACAAAAGATGTCCTCATGGGGACGGTTTGGTTAGAGTGGGGGGGGGGGGTCCCTAGTTCAAATCCAACCATCTAGTTAGTTAGATAATAGTTAGGTTAATCTAGGTTAGTTAAGTGATTAACCCGGTTAGTAGTGTGTTGTGCATTACAGTGGGTGTTAGGGTATTCAGGGACCCTAACTGGCTCAGAAAAAGATAAATAATGTTATTAACAATATTTTCATGTTCCGGGTATAGTCCGGTTGTTCGGTTGGATAGTAATCCGTTAAAGCGTTAAACAAGCTTTAAAGTGTCGTTATTATTATTTTTAGTGACACAACTTATTTCTCCAAAGTGTCGGGAATATTTTCCTCATGTTTTGGCACTTTATTAGTTAGCCAAATGCTGAATTGTTTATTAAAGTGCTGAGTTTTTGTGCTTAAAGCACGTTTTAGGCACATCCAGTCATTGTAACTTATTCCTAGAGACGCAGTTCTACAACCCTTGTATCCCTACACTCACCACTAGTGTAGTAAAATATTTCTGGCTCATACAGGCCTTAGAGGCAGTGCCTGCCTGATGCTGGCTTTATCAGCATGTTCAATAGGTTATCCGTTTATAATGCTACTGTGCTTTTTGTGCATCATGTTTGTCACTAAGGTTCAGCATGTAAATAATGTAGTGACGGTAAGTATGATGCAGGTATATGCATGTATCAGAAATCAAGTAGCAGTTTATCCACAAGTTCAAGCAAGCACAGTAATTAAGCAGTAATTAATTATTAATTAAGTCGTACGGATACCTGGTTTAGTGAGGGTTGTCACATTCTCCCCCCGTTAGAAAAATTTCGTCCCGAAATTTTAAGTTCTGCTTGTAGATGCAGGGTTCTTAGGAAATAGGTGGGGGTATTTCTCTTTCATCCGGTCCTCACGCTCCCAGGTGTATTCAGGACCATGTCTGGCATTCCAACAAACTTTGACGAGCTTGACACTGCTCCGGCGGGTCTTGTTTACTTTCCAATCCGTAACCTCAACAGGTTCTTCAACGAAATGGAGCGTGTCGTCAACATGAATCTCGTCGATGGGAATGGCAATGGTATCTTGAGTTGGACTTTTCTTCAGGTTGGATACATGAAATGTATTGTGAACTGAATGGAGTTCAGCAGGTAAGTCCAGCTTGTATGCTACTAGTCCTATTCTTTCCAAAATTCTGAAAGGACCAATGTAGCGCGGAATTAACTTTCCACGCTTTCCGAAGCGTGCCACACCCTTCCAGGGTGAAACTTTCAACAAAACCATATCTCCAACTTGGAATTCCAAGTGTTTCCGGTTTGGATCTGCATAGGCTTTCTGTCTTTCACGAGCTGCTTCGATGCGTTTTCGGATCTGCGCAATCTTGTCTGTCGTCTCTTGGACGATTTCGGGACCAACAAGCTGTCTATCACCTGCGTCAGCCCAACATAGGGGTGATCGACACTTGCGTCCGTAAAGAGCTTCGAATGGCGCGGCACCAATACTGGTGTGGTAGCTGTTGTTGTATGAAAATTCGACTAAAGGCAAATGCTTATCCCAGCTACCGCCCAAATCCATAACACACGCTCTCAGCATGTCTTCCAAAGTCTGTATCGTCCGCTCGCTTTGCCCGTCGGTCTGCGGGTGAAATGCGGTGCTCAGATTCAATTGCGAGCCAAAAGCTTCTTGGAAGGATTGCCAAATCCTTGATATGAACCTTCCGTCTCTATCGGAAATGATTGAGAGAGGTACTCCATGACGTGCGACGATCTCTCTCATGTAAATTTCAGCCAATTTGCTAGTGTTATCCTTCTCTTTGATTGGCAGAAAGTGTGCTGACTTCGTTAATCGATCCACTATTACCCAAATAGTGTCATGGCCTCTTGGCGTTCTTGGCAACTTTGTAATAAAATCCATGGAGATTTGTTCCCATTTCCACTTGGGAATCTCGGGTTGTTGCAGAAGTCCTGAAGGCTTCTGATATTCGGCTTTAACTTTAGCGCATGTTAAACATTTGCTCACATAAACAGCAACGTCGCCTTTTATCCTAGGCCACCAATAATAATCTTTGAGATCCTGGTACATCTTATCCGCTCCAGGGTGGATAGAGTACCGCGACTTGTGAGCTTCATCGAAAATAACTTTCCTTAAACCACCAAACAGAGGAACCCAAATCCTTTTCTCAAAACATAACGTTCCTTCCTCGTTTGGTACCAGTAGCTTCTCCATCCCACGGAGATATTCTTCTTCAAGGTTTCCTTCCTTGAGAGCTTCTTTCTGCGCGGCACGAATGCGCAAGGAAAGATCGGTTCGGATAATCATTTCTAAAGCCCTAACCCTTATGGGCTTGATCCTCTCCTTTCGACTTAGGGCATCGGCGACCACATTCGCCTTCCCTGGATGATACTTTATCTCGCAGTCGTAATCGTTCAGCAACTCAACCCAACGTCTTTGCCTCATATTCAGCTCCTTCTGGTTGAATATGTGTTGTAGGCTCTTGTGATCTGTAAAAATTGTACACTTTGTACCATAAAGGTAGTGTCTCCAGATCTTTAATGCAAATACCACTGCGCCAAGTTACAAATCATGTGTGGTATAGTTCTTTTCATGCACTTTCAATTGACGTGATGCGTAAGCAATAACCTTTTGGCGTAGCATCAACACGCAACCCAATCCTTGACGCGAAGCGTCACAGTATACCATAAAATCATCTGTACCTTCCGGTAGTGCTAAGATTGGCGCATTGCAGAGTTTATCCTTCAACATCTGGAACGCTTCTTCCTGTTTGATTCCCCAATCAAACTTCTTATCTTTCTGCGTGAGGAGCGTCAATGGTTGAGCGATTTTTGAAAAATCCTCAATGAATCTTCGATAATAGCCAGCCAAACCCAAGAATTGTCGAATCTCGGTTGGCGTCTTTGGCGTTTCCCAATTCTTGATCGCTTCGATCTTGGTTGGATCCACATGGGTTCCATCTCCGTTCACCACGTGTCCAAGAAATTGTACTTCACGTAGCCAAAACTCGCACTTAGAGAACTTGGCATACAACTGTTCCTTCTTCAGCAACTCCAAAATAGCTCTTATATGCTGTTCGTGCTCAGCCTTTGTTCTTGAATAAATCAAGATATCATCGATGAACACTATCACGAACTTATCCAAGTACGGCTTGCAAACTCTATTCATCAAATCCATGAACACTGCAGGTGCGTTTGTTAACCCAAACGGCATAACTAGGAACTCGTAGTGCCCATAACGAGTTCTGAAGGCTGTCTTTGGGATACTCTCTTCTTGTATCCTTAACTGATGGTATCCAGATCGAAGATCGATCTTTGAATAAAAGCTTGAGCCTTGCAGTTGGTCAAACAGATCATCAATCCTTGGCAGAGGGTATCTATTCTTGATCGTCAGCTTGTTCAACTCCCGGTAGTCAATACACATACGAAAACTACCGTCCTTCTTCTTAACAAACAAAACTGGAGCTCCCCAAGGTGAGAAGCTTGGTCGGATAAATCCCTTGTCTAACAACTCTTGAAGTTGTGTCGACAGTTCCTGCATCTCAGACGGAGCAAGTCTATAAGGTGCCTTAGCCACAGGCGCGGCGCCTGGAACTAAGTCAATGCGGAACTCTACTTGTCTCTGAGGTGGCAGTCCAGGTAAGTCCTCTGGGAAAACTTCTGGGTATTCCCTCACGACAGGGATGTCTTCTATTCTCGGCTCAGCAGCCTTCTTATCCACAATGTGTGCCAGGAAGGAAACACATCCCTTCTGCAAACACTTTCGCGCTTTCAGGCAGCTGATAATTCTTAACGACGTATCACGCTTCTCCCCGTGAACCACAATTGTTTCGCCACCTTCGGTTGGGATACGAACGACCTTTTCGTGACAAACTATTTCAGCCTTGTTGCCTGATAACCAATCCATTCCTACCACCACGTCGAAGCTTCCCAACTGGACTGGTAGTAGATCCAAAGCAAACTCACGCTCTCCCAATTCGATCACACAACCTCTGATCACTTCATTGGCTTCTACTAACTTCCCATTAGCCAATTCGATTGAGTAGGGGATATCTAACTTACTAGCGGCTAAACCAAGCATATTCTTAAACTCTAACGACACGAAGCTATAATCGGCGCCAGTATCAAATAAAACGGATGAATAGAGTTGGTTTACAGGGAACGTACCAGTAACGACATTGGAGTCCTGGCGCGCTTCCCTTGCTTCGATATGGAACACTCTTCCACGGGCTTGGTTTAACTCTGGGCAGTTCCTCTTGTAATGCCCAAGATCACCACAGTTGAAGCATCCGGGTCTCTGCCCGTTTCCACCAGCTTGATTGTCACACCCCCAAAATACCACATGCGGAAACTCCCGCGAGGCGTGTGACGTACCAGGATCTAGCCACCAATCACATTGAACTCAGAACAAGATTTCAAATAAAACTTTCATTCATTAAAATATAGTGTTGCAAAACATTAATAATAATTCTACGTGTTCAGCGGAAGCATAAATCATTAGTTAAGTATTTCATAAACCAAGTGTATGAAAACCATTAAACATGTCTCGTGATTCCATGTATCTCGACCCATTACCACTTCCAGCATCCCAGACAACAAGTTCCACGTTCCCAGATATCTATAACCTGCGAGCATGTAACAAGTGTATCAGACAAAGCTGGCGAGTTCACAGTTTTAGAAAACGTTTGTTACCAGTTGTATGTAAAACAGTTCAATAACCAATGCAAGTAATATTGTTAATATCTCAATTCCGAACAAGACGGCTCCTGAAATACATGACTGCCCTTCCCACGTACTCCTATCTAGTACTGGGCCCCGACTGGGTCATTAGTTCACATCCGTCCTATCTAGGAGCGGTGTGAGGGTGCCAAACCTAAGTAGCGCTACCAACTAATACCCGTTACCCTCCAGGTAACATAATAAGGGACTTACAAAAATGATAGGTGAGAATATTAACCAATATACCCGTTATTACCCAGACCACTGACTGTCCCCAACCACTGGGACGCATGCTCGAATGTAGTGAACTCACCTTGGTTTGCTCGGTAAGACTAGTTACGTGTTCAATGTTGCACCACCAAGTCCTAATATAGTTATCAGTAACAATCAGTTCTGCGCACTAGTAATCACGTATTTAATACACACATTTAAACAAATAACTTATAAGGAAACACGTATCGACATTCACACGAGTCTCTACAGTCAGTCGTATTTCGTGACAGCCTACCAACATCGTATGCTCCATAAAAAGGGTGCGGCACAGTTTATTATTTAGATATGTACGGCCAGATCTCAATCTGTAAGCCTACGGCCCAGCTTAACACATAAAGCCCAATGTAACCAAACCCGTCCCTGCCCACTAACATATAAACATATATACTTTAGTAATTCACTAATTTATTTAATGGCAGTTAGTACAATCAACATGTAGACAAGGACCACATGCCCCAAGATATCATTTTTACATAATTATTTAACGAATTCAACATTCCAACTGATTAATTAATCACAAACATACCATAGCCTTATCATCACTAATCGACCCATCTCATTGGTTCGACTTTATGAAGGTTCCAGATTCACGTAAGCAGTTTAATCATTTCAACACCTCAAAAGAACCCTATCTCATATGTATTCTAACTAACCGGTTTCATCAAACATAAATCTCATCTATGTTTTGTATTAACAGTTTATAGACACAAGCAGTTCATAAGACATCAAAGCTTTATCATCACACAAATCTTGCACGTATATAACTCTATCCCACTAACTTATTAGCATGCAATCTCCTTTATTATTTAGTCGTTCGATATCGATAAGAACCGTTTATTCGCATCTCCCAAATTACAAGATCAAAACACTGAATGTAAACAAACTGACCGAGGGGTGTTGAGGGCAACAAGAAGAGGACTGCCCGATGTTGTTGCTGCTTCGAACGAGCCGCCGCTCCAGCAGTCGTCGTTGTCGTCGGCTCCGCCGCCACCTGCATCCCGGCTCCGGTTTCCGGTTTTGACAGCTCCTCCGTCTGCCTCCATCCCTGCTCCCTAACCCCGCCACCATCGTCTTCCGTCTTCTGCTACTACTGCCGTCGAGGTTGTGGAGAAAAGGTCGAAGTGGGTGCGTGTGGTGGTCGGAGCGAGGTGTGCCGGAGTCTCCGATCACCAAACGTGAAGGAGGAACAGGGAGCAAGGGCTGTAAGTTTCGTCGGAATCCCATCGCTGGCTGAAGGAATCGTCAGATTCAAGAACGAAAGGGAGAAAGGGCTGTTGTCGGCTGAGAATGGACAAGTGGGTTTAGGGTTTGCATTTGTAATCTTTTTTTTTTTTTTTTTAAGAATAAGTGTGCACCTCCCATGCAACTCGTATACAAATAATAAAAGGAGGTGGGCCGCGTTCAATTTGGGCTGCACGTGATCGGGCCATGAGTCCAAATAAACACCCAAGGTGTGAGAGTGTGTGGCCGACATAAGAGGGGCCCATTGACCAAGTAGTTTGTGTGCGCGGCTCAAAATAATAATCATTCAAGAGTTATCGGTCCTCTAGCATTTGATATAACTCTATTTTAGTCAAATATCTTTGCACAATTTAATCATAGATCACCCCGTGAAGATTTTGTTTTGATGGCTCATTAATCAACTCAAGAACTCATCCATTGCATTAATTCAGTGTTTGCATGTGAATAATAGTTAGTGGTTGACCATGTGAGAGTCATAACATTAAAGCGGCCCAATGAGACTTTATTGTTTAATCATCATTGTCAGGGCCATGCTGCGAGTAAATGTCACTACTAAACATCTAACAACTCACTAAGCAGTCCAAACACAATAACTATTTCAATCATTCACATATCGCACTCATGTTACGCCACAGAACGAATCGTGACCGCAAGTTATACCTAGAATAGAACCTTGAGATTTAGGGTTGTCACATCATCCCCAACTTGAAAGAAATTTCGTCCCGAAATTTGATAAGCAATCCAAAGGAGTGAAGTGATAAATCAAGATTATTGCAGATTTTCCTCAGGTGCCACATCATCCCCAACTTGCAGTGGAATTTCGTCCCGAAATTCATCAGTGATACTAGAATTAGATTGGTCAATAGGGAAAAGTTGAGAATATTTGAGTTTCATCTGATCCTCATGCTCCCATGTGAACTCTGGTCCACGTCCTGGGTTCCAACGAACTCTCACAATCGGGATACGACTATGTTAACGGACCTTGACTTCCTGGTCCACGTGTTTGATAAATTCCTCCAGTAAAGGTATCGTACGTGTTTTATCAGACAACCACTGCCTTAGATCCGAAACATAAATGACTTCGTGTACGTTTCCCGATTCGTTGGGTAGCTCGAGTTTGTAGGTTACGCTACCGATTCTTCCCAGACTGTTGAATGGTCCATCGTGACATCAGTTAAGTTCGCCATGCTTCCCAAGCATCCCTCACCCTCCCAGAGTGAGACTTTCAACACGATACGATCGCCTTTATTAGCTTTCCTGATGGTCAAGCATTGCTGCCAATCGACTCCCGATCCAAACAACCTTCCCAAGAGTTTCGAGTACCAGTCCTGGACCAGTAATTAAGTTTTCCACCATCTCAATCTAACAAGAAGATTGACATTATTGTCCATGTGATGCCTCAACAGAGCTGTCTGGTTACCAAGATGATAACTGCCGCAGTAGCACTCAACCATTGGTAAAAGTCCTTCCAATTTGTACCAAAGCCCGTCACACACAGGCTCGCAGCATGTCTTCGAGTGCCAGAAGAGTTCATTTTCTCTGATCGTTTGCCCAACGGCGATAAGCAATGCTCTGGTCCTGATGTGAGCCAAGGGTGTTGTGTATTGCCTGACATAAATCATGCATAGATCAAATTCAGAGGTAACAGGAGTTGGCACCTCGTACTTAAAAGCCGCCTCTCTCGGAGGAACATTCACAACTGTTAAGACTCGTCAGTTTTCTTGATTGCAAGAAAGTGTGCTGGTAACGTGAGTCCATCAACGATCATACAAGTGATAATGTTTTCGTTTCGAGTTGTAAGTAGACCAGTGTTAAAATCCACGCCAGTCTGTTCCCATTTCCATATATGCGTTTCTGGTTACTAATATCCTACTTTGACTTCCCCACAAGTCAAACATCGTTCTCATGCGTTGCTATGTGAGCCCTCAGGCCCGGTCATCCGTACATGGTCTTCATGTTTTAATTCATCCTACCTAAACTCAAATGAATAAGATATCGAAACCCGTGTGTTTTGCCTGCACCAGTTCCCTAAGGTTGTTGTATAGTGAGGTCCATGTTCGTTCCATGATCTAGCAAATATCGTCCGACCTGCCAAAGGATGCTTCCCCATACCCCACATGGGTCAATCTTGTGAACTCTCTTCCTTCAGTTCTTTAGTTTGAACAAGGTGAATCTGATCAAGTGTGTTAGAGTGGATAGCGAGCTACAAAGCCCGTGCACGTCCAGGTTTCACGGTCGTATTAATTCAAAAGTTCCATCCACCGATGCCATTAGCTTATCTAACTCTCTCGTAACCAGGGTACACGGGAGGCCCTTGTGATCGGTCTAAGTGGTGCATTCGGTACCGTCCAAGTAATGCCTCCAATTTAAATCCAAAGACTACGGCTTCCACCGCAGATTGTATGCCGTGCAGTTCCTCTTCGTAACACCATTACGTAAGTCATCACTCTCTCGTGTTGCATAGGCGTGTAACTGGGACTTTGATTCGAACCATCATGGTATACCACTAGATCGCCCATATCTCAGGTAAAGACAATACCCAGTGCATTGCAGAGTTGAGTTGAGTTTCAAAAGCTGAGAAGATATCCTCCTGTTTTTGGTTCCCATGAGTTCACAGCTCCCCGCCGTGCTAAAGAGGTTAAGGCTACGCAATCTTCGAAAATCTTACGATGAATCTGCGATAATATCTAGCGAGACCAAGGTATTGCTGTATCCTCGAAGGGATCCTTGGTGTCGATCAGTTTCCAACAAAATGGATCTTAGCGAGATCAACGTGTATTCCCACTTCGTTGATTACATGACCAAATATGTACCTCTCATATCCAGAAGTTACGCTTAGCAAGACTTCGCGTGTAGTGGCTCCTCCCCCAGAAGCTCTAAGATGAGATACAAGTGCCGCCCATGATGTTCCTTTCCCCTGGAAATGATTCAAAACGTCATCAAAACACGGTCGATTCATGTGATCCGTAAAGCTGTTGATGTGTTGATTACCCCAAAGGTTATGGAATACAAAGTCGTATGGCTGTATAGCGTTTGATATGCCGCTTTAGGAACATTCTCCCCTTGGACTTCCATCTGGTGATAGTTCACTCGTTAGTTAACCCTCTAATAGAAGCTTAACCTTCACGGCTGGTCAACAGGTTGTCAATACATGGTCGAGGCAGAAGGTTCTTGACTGTCACCTTGTTGAGTTCTCTATAATACATATGAAAAGGCTTATCTTCACGGATATAACTGGGGCTCCCTAAGGCGAAAAGCTAGGTCCGACAAAACTCCTGTTCAACAATTCCTGAAGTTGATTAGACAGCTCTTGCAACCCTCCTGGTGCAAGACGGTAAGAGTGCGTGTAGTCAGGGCTGCCTCTGGCGCGAGATCAGACTGAGATTTCGCCTAACAGTTGTGGAAGTAAACCCGAAAGTTCCTTGGCTAGCACACCGAAAGGAATCACGAATGATTGGAGGATCCTCGATCCTCTGTTTCCTTAGCCCTAACATCAGTAACGGTTGCTAGTATAGCGGAGTAATCCCTCCGTAGACACTTCTGGCCTTCATAGCTGAAATGGTGCTAACCTTTGCACCACTTTGACGCTTTAGAACAAATAACGATTCTCCACACAAAATTTTCTCCTCACTGACGAATCTGCGCGATCCCTGGATAACCAATCCACACTAACTACTGTACTACAACCATCAAGGGTAGTGGAAGGAAGGTTGACGTTGAACACTTGTCCCCCAAGGTCGAGTTTACATCCCAGCGGACATATGAGATTTCATTTGACTTGCCATCTGTTGCTGCCACAACAAGTTCGGTTTCAAGAAACATCAGGGCAAACAGATCGGAGACGGAGCGAATAGCTACCCATCCAAGCTATCGTATTGCTATTACGCCTGGTATAGCCTATGCCAATACTAAATGTCCTTCCATGAGCTTCATTTCCAGTGTTGTTTTCGTCACGAGAATTTCCAGTACTGCCGTCGTTCCCTTGGTTGTCGTCACCTTGACTTAACACAGTCAATCCTTGTCGAGGTCACCTTCGTTTCCATACTGTAAGCTACGATCAAGAGTACCTTGATGTTGTCGCGACTGTTGCCTCTAATATTGTTGCCTGTAACGGTGTCCTGCGTCCTTTCACCAACAAGGTCCATCTTTTCACATTCCGTGCCACGTCCTAAGGCACTACTCATGGTGCGGGCGGTTACACAGTCCGCTCTACAGTCAATCGTCATCGATTTTGTCCAGATTGGTTCGTAAAAGTCGACTCCCATGAGTCACTGGCTGGGGTTAAGGATTCGATTGGGGTCAAATCGCTGTTGTTCGTTGCCGGTAACTAGGGTCGTTCAAATGCTGAAGTCAGTAAGGTACTACGTTTACCCTCTTGTCCATCGTTCTTGCAAGTTGACTGAGTAATACACGGTATGTCGCGAGAGTGTTGCAGAAGTGATCGCACTTCGGGTTCTA
Organism: Helianthus tuberosus; assembly: GCA_030545235.1. NCBI lineage: Eukaryota > Viridiplantae > Streptophyta > Magnoliopsida > Asterales > Asteraceae > Helianthus > Helianthus tuberosus. Next base: position 16,829,182 of record CM060369.1, on the reverse strand, counting down.
AGGCGTCAACACGCTAAGTTTCAGCAAACAAAGATAAGTGAGGAAAGTATAGTCCAATCATTTGACGCTGAGCCATCCAACTCAGGGACGTTCGTACTAGCACCTAACATTCTACACAGTTCGCTAGGCGTTCAGATGTGTGATCAGGTGATACTTGATAGCATCGAGATTCGTAAGGATTCAGAAAGAGGTGAAAAGGTCATGTTCAGGTAGGAGACAATCACTGCTATGACTCCTATAGACTACTGAGTTCTAACATAACATCAATTAACAGAGCGGAACCCCTCTCACACTCGTTAAGCCTCACTGGGACTCACATGCACCCCACATTATTATTATGTGTGCACCCATAATAATAAGGCAATTTGCATGCTTATCTCAGTGCCTCTTAACTCGCGCAAAAAGGTTCCCCGAATTCGAGCAATAAGACAGATGACACCACAACATGGATCATGAAAGTTCAAGAAGAGTCGCCCTCTTAAAACACGTAACATGGGTTGGTAACATAGAAGTTCATACTGCAACGCTAAGTGTGCATTCACGTGTGATGTTATTCATAAGCAAACACTAGATATACTATGCAATAGTAAACGAGAAACGAACCTTGCAATCTGGAGCTGAGTGTCATGGTCGGTTTCGGATCTGTTCGGTTATAGTCTGGTTTCAGAAAAACGTTTTAAAACCAAGTTCACTATAACCAGTGGCTCTGATACCAAACTGTAACACCCCCAAAATACCACATGCGGAAACTCCCGCGAGGCGTGTGACGTACCAGGATCTAGCCACCAATCACATTGAACTCAGAACAAGATTTCAAATAAAACTTTCATTCATTAAAATATAGTGTTGCAAAACATTAATAATAATTCTACGTGTTCAGCGGAAGCATAAATCATTAGTTAAGTATTTCATAAACCAAGTGTATGAAAACCATTAAACATGTCTCGTGATTCCATGTATCTCGACCCATGACCACTTCCAGCATCCCAGACAACAAGTTCCACGTTCCCACATATCTATAACCTGCGAGCATGTAACAAGTGTATCAGACAAAGCTGGCGAGTTCACAGTTTTAGAAAACGTTTGTTACCAGTTGTATGTAAAACAGTTCAATAACCAATGCAAGTAATATTGTTAATATCTCAATTCCGAACAAGACGGCTCCTGAAATACATGACTGCCCTTCCCACGTACTCATATCTAGTACTGGGCCCCGACTGGGTCATTAGTTCACATCCGTCCTATCTAGGAGCGGTGTGAGGGTGCCAAACCTAAGTAGCGCTACCAACTAATACCCGTTACCCTCCAGGTAACATAATAAGGGACTTACAAAAATGATAGGTGAGAATATTAACCAATATACCCGTTATTACCCAGACCACTGACTGTCCCCAACCACTGGGACGCATGCTCGAATGTAGTGAACTCACCTTGGTTTGCTCGGTAAGACTAGTTACGTGTTCAATGTTGCACCACCAAGTCCTAATATAGTTATCAGTAACAATCAGTTCTGCGCACTAGTAATCACGTATTTAATACACACATTTAAACAAATAACTTATAAGGAAACACGTATCGACATTCACACGAGTCTCTACAGTCAGTCGTATTTCGTGACAGCCTACCAACATCGTATGCTCCATAAAAAGGGTGCGGCACAGTTTATTATTTAGATATGTACGGCCAGATCTCAATCTGTAAGCCTACGGCCCAGCTTAACACATAAAGCCCAATGTAACCAAACCCGTCCCTGCCCACTAACATATAAACATATATACTTTAGTAATTCACTAATTTATTTAATGGCAGTTAGTACAATCAACATGTAGACAAGGACCACATGCCCCAAGATATCATTTTTACATAATTATTTAACGAATTCAACATTCCAACTGATTAATTAATCACAAACATACCATAGCCTTATCATCACTAATCGACCCATCTCATTGGTTCGACTTTATGAAGGTTCCAGATTCACGTAAGCAGTTTAATCATTTCAACACCTCAAAAGAACCCTATCTCATATGTATTCTAACTAACCGGTTTCATCAAACATAAATCTCATCTATGTTTTGTATTAACAGTTTATAGACACAAGCAGTTCATAAGACATCAAAGCTTTATCATCACACAAATCTTGCACGTATATAACTCTATCCCACTAACTTATTAGCATGCAATCTCCTTTATTATTTAGTCGTTCGATATCGATTAGAACCGTTTATTCGCATCTCCCAAATTACAAGATCAAAACACTGAATGTAAACAAACTGACCGAGGGGTGTTGAGGGCAACAAGAAGAGGACTGCCCGATGTTGTTGCTGCTTCGAACGATCCGCCGCTCCAGCAGTCGTCGTTGTCGTTGGCTCCGCCGCCACCTGCATCCCGGCTCCGATTTCCGGTTTTGACAGCTCCTCCGTCTGTCTCCATCCCTGCTCCCTAACCCCGCCACCATCGTCTTCCGTCTTCTGCTACTACTGCCGTCGAGGTTGTGGAGAAAAGGTCGAAGTGGGTGCGTGTGGTGGTCGGAGCGAGGTGTGCCGGAGTCTCCGATCACCAAACGTGAAGGAGGAACAGGGAGCAAGGGCTGTAAGTTTCGTCGGAATCCCATTGCTGGCTGAAGGAATCATCAGATTCAAGAACGAAAGGGAGAAAGGGCTGTTGTCGGCTGAGAATGGACAAGTGGGTTTAGGGTTTGCATTTGTAATCTATTTTTTTTTTTTTTAAGAATAAGTGTGCACCTCCCATGCAACTCGTATACAAATAATAAAAGGAGGTGGGCCGCGTTCAATTTGGGCTGCACGTGATCGGGCCATGAGTCCAAATAAACACCCAAGGTGTGAGAGTGTGTGGCCGACATAAGAGGGGCCCATTGACCAAGTAGTTTGTGTGCGTGGCTCAAAATAATAATCATTCAAGAGTTATCGGTCCTCTAGCATTTGATATAACTCTATTTTAGTCAAATATCTTTGCACAATTTAATCATAGATCACCCCGTGAAGATTTTGTTTTGATGGCTCATTAATCAACTCAAGAACTCATCCATTGCATTAATTCAGTGTTTGCATGTGAATAATAGTTAGTGGTTGACCATGTGAGAGTCATAACATTAAAGCGGCCCAATGAGACTTTATTGTTTAATCATCATTGTCAGGGCCATGCTGCGAGTAAATGTCACTACTAAACATCTAACAACTCACTAAGCAGTCCAAACACAATAACTATTTCAATCATTCACATATCGCACTCATGTTACGCCACAGAACGAATCGTGACCGCAAGTTATACCTAGAATAGAACCTTGAGATTTAGGGTTGTCACATTGATTATTCCTCTGGTTACGATTCACGGCGCCCGCTTGATTAGCATTGTTGCCTCGATTCCCATTACCTTCATTGTTTCCTTGTGGGCGATTTCCATTCCCACCCCGGTTGTTATTTCTGTTTCCGAATCCTCCCTGGCCTCCCTGGCCAGCAGTGGCCCAACAAGTGTCCTTCAAGTGGCCCGGCTTTCCACATGCTTCGCATACTTTCACACTACAATGGCCAGAATGGTGGCGTTGGCAGGTATTACACTTGGGCTGGGTGCCCATATATCCTTTTCCTTTCTTTCCACTACCAGCTGTAACCTGAGCTGGCGTGCCTGATCCTCCTTTCTTAACCACCACACTGGCGCCCTGCTTGAAGTTCGAGAACTTCCGTTTGTTACCTCCTGATGACTCAACGTGAGTCTCTTTCTTCTTAGGCTCAGCATCATCGAACTTGTTCAGGCGAATAGCCTCCTCTGTGAGAGCCACGCTCAGATCAATCGCCTCAGTAATTGTCGCAGGCTTGGATGAGGTCACCATGCTTATGATTTGAGGAGCTAATCCCCAAATGAAACGTTCAATCCGCTTGAACTCCGGAGTGACCATGTAGGGTACCACATGCGATAAGTCATGGAACCTCTGAACGTATTCTGCGATCTTTGGACCTTCCATTTTCAAATGCCAGAACTCAGTTTCCAATCTTTGGATTTCCGCGCGAGAGCAGTACTTTTTGCGCATAAGTTCCTTCAGTTCGGTCCAGGTTAGTGCATAGGCAGCAGCTTCACCAAGTGTCTGTACTTGCAAATTCCACCAAGAGAGGGCTCCATCCAAGAATAGCCCCGAGATATATGTGACTTGCTGATCTAGTGCGCATTTGCTCATGCGAAGAACAGATTCAGTTTTCTCAGCCCAATGAACAAAGGCGACAGCACCTCCTATGCCATCAAAGTTGACCGGTTTGCAGTCTAGAAACTGCTTGTAGGTGCACCCTGCACACACATTGTAACATGTGAACGGCATTAGCATCTTTGCTATAGATATCCAATTAGGTCATGGTATGTCTAAATGACTTAGTATTACCATGAGGTGGATTGTTGTTGCCATTGTTGTTTGAGCTGCTTCCGCTGGGTCCTCCTTGCGAGGCGGCGTATTGTGCGATGGCAGCAGCGATGATTTGCTGGAGTTCTGCCTCATTGGTAGGCATCGGCGTTTGACGTCTCGGCGGCATCTTCTAAAAGATGGGTTTACGTCGGTCAGGCCATAATAAAGATCCCATGTTATAATACGTATGCTTTATTATGATAGTAATAGTACATAACATCTCATGTTATAATCATGTCAATCACACAACATCCCATGTTATAAACATCAATCACATATGATGAGAATACTGCGATTGGCATATATCGAGACCACATAGTAAGTGTACAGGTACATAATAGTGTCATACATCATCATCGACTAAGGGCTACATCACCATAGTCCAAAAACTATATCAAATCAGTGTCAGTACATCAAATACATGTCAACAAAAGTCAGAATCATAATGTAGTCTCCAAAAAAATGTTGTGCAGTCAAAAGCAATCGCCGTCTTCTCACCAGCGTCTACCCATACGGTACTGAAGAGCTCTACACGGATGGCGGTGGAGGAGGGGGAAAGTGAGTGTAAAACAAGCGACGCAAATGGAGCCAGTCCTCCTCCATGGCTCTCTGGGTACGCAAGAAAGAAGCAACCTGCTGCTCAAGTGCCAAAAGGCGTGCAGCATAGTCTGGTGGTAAAGGTCGAGAGGGCTGCAAAGGAGAGTGGGTCTGACCCTGGCACTGACACGGCGGCGGCTGGGCTCTCTCAAGCTCCTGAATGCGCTGCGTGTGTGCCTCGTGCTGGGCGACAAACGACATCAAAACGTCCTCAATAGTATACCCCATATGGAAAGAATGGTAGGGGTCGGTCGGTGGCATAACAGAAGGTGACGTCCAGAGAAACGGCTCACTGGTGGGATCAAAAGGTGCCACATGAAATGGAGAAACAGGGGGAAAAGTAGTAGACGGTGGTATAGCAGGGATATATACCGGTACATGTCCAAAAGGGTGAGCCGAAGAACCCTCTCCAGGTCACGCTGGAGGTGTAAACTGAGGAAATGAAAAGGAGGTATCAATGTGACGGGTATCAGTGATCTGAGGGGGAATAGGTGGGACCTCGTCATCAGCAGGAATCCACCCATGCCGGGCGTGCTCATCTCGTGGGTCCATCTGTGCCTCAAAAAGTGCACGATCAAACTGAACTGGCATAGGATCATGGTGAGTTGCAACAAGAGGGTTAACTGGTGCATCAGCAATAAGTGGGGGATCAACATGATCAGCAGCAATGACATGATCGCCCTCCAACAATGGAGCATCCACTGGGTGATCATTAATAGGTGGGTCAGCAATGACAGGCTCAATAATAGGTGCGTCAGCATGAACTGGGTCGTGCTCAAACGCAGGGTCTAGAGCGGCTACCTGCTCAGGGGCCATGGCAGGCTCGGGGTCATCAAAGGCCATCCCAAAATCAAACTCGGGATCGATGGGATCAACTGGGTCTACTGGGTCGACTGGATCCTCCATAGGCTGATCCATGGGTATAAACTCTATATCCTGATCTGGGTCGAATCCTGGGGGAAAGACAGGATCAGAATCCTCCACATCATCGTGGTCGAAAGCAAAACTAGGAATAGGGGCAACAGAGGATGCCTGGTCGGGATCTGATCCATGTGAGAAGTGTTGCGCACTCTGGGTGTGTGAAGGTGCGGAGGCCACAGACTCGAAAGAGTCTGGGACCGGAGAGTGAACGGGTGACTCCTCGGCGGGAGCATCTGCGATCATCAAGAGATCACCAGCAGCAAGAAGGGCCTCGCCCTGAACATCCTCCTCTAAGGGCTCATCATCATACAGATCGACGTCGCCATCATCGTCGGCGTCGAGAAGCAAATCGTAAGCAGGATAAACAGCTAAGGGTATGGGAGCTGGGATCTCCACTAACGGTAGGTCCCCGGCCAAAGGGCCATCAGCGAGCTCATCAGCACCATCAGGTAAAGCAAAGGGTTGAAAGTCGTCCTCGTCCGTGCTAGTAACATCGGATGTGTGGACCTCGTGCTCTGAAGACTCTAGGTCATCTGATACTATAGGTCTAGGTCCTGTGGTGTCTGAGTCACCTGTGCCAGAGGTGTCCATGGTGTCTGTAACATAAACACAAACATGCACAAACAGTCAATCATACAATCAAATAATCACATAAGTCACCAAGTAAGCATTCAAATAATTCTCCTAGTCCCACTAGCCTCCCAGTCTCCTAGACTGATACTCCTAGTCTCACTAGCCAAATTCTCCCAGCCTCTTAGACTGCTCTTCCTAGTCTCACTAGCCATCTACCTCGATCTCTCAGATCGAGCCTCGGCCTCCAAGACCGAGCCTCAGCCTTCAAGACTGAGCCTAAAAACAATAAATAAAATGTGCTCAACATTTGTTTGTAAAAAGTTTTGGATCTGGACTTGAGTGGTATGCAGTGTAAAAATGTTTTCGTGAGAGCCCTAGTGATCATAGTCTAGACTCGAGAAGGAATCCTAGTTCGCTATGATCAGAGCTCTGATACCAAGCTGTCACACCCTGGCTTTGCGGAAGCGTGGTTAATTTGGTGTGACTTCTTAATACCATAGCTTAACCATAACAAAGCTATATAAAATAAAACCATGCAAGATCATCCATTCGATTAAGTTTTAAAAACCAAATACAATAACATTGTCTTAACGGAAACACATCCTAACGACATAAACATTGTTCAACAAACACAACATAACATAAGCATAGTTTAAGGACTGTGACTTGTCCAGGAAAGAGTCACATTCCCTAAACCCGGATGACCTCGTAACTAGTGCAGCGGGAAAACGTGTCATACCGCGCCAGATCCTTTAATTCCCTGAAATACATGTAAGTTGAAAAATCAACAATAATGTTGAGCGAGTTCATGTGTAAGTGAGTAAATAAACCTTTGTAAGTATAAAAATCCTGGTATGTAGCACATAAGGGAATTGAGATCACCAATGGTTTGCAAGGCCACTGATATGTGTGAAGTGCAAGTAGGGAGACTCAAACCTAGCAGATTTATGCGTCGGGCACAAAGTCACCCCGAGGTCCGTTTCTAGTTTGACCTGGGGCTGGGCTCGCTACACCCAGATAGATCTACCGCTCCTGTCCCTCGGTCCTACCATGAGGACTAATGGCCTCATGTTGCTCCTACCCACTCACATGATCTAAGTAGTAAACCTCCTTACGCTAACCATACCATGTATAAAGTACTTGTAATCAAAGTAACATGTATTTCACCCCCGTAGTTTAGAAAACTGAAAACAGTTAAGAGAAAAGGGGGACATAAACTCACAGTGATGCGTCTCTACCAAGTATACCTCCAAATCAAGCAGCTGTGTGACGACCTACACGTACTAACTCTATTAGACGGACGGCCGTGCCTTAGCTTTAAGGTTTAAGTTTTCGGGAAATAGTTAGACAACTATCTCGTGTTTACATTCTGTATACTTGGTAATCATTTTCCTTCCCAAGGATGGGGGATTTAATACATGTGTGTTCGTATAATTTCGAAATATATTATTAAGTCTCACTTAAAATATATTTTATTTCTAACTCCAAAATATAAACATTCCTCTCAAAAATATTATATTTTCTATTACATAAATTTTCCCAAAATAATACCTTGTTAAGTCATATTTTCTTAAAATGCGTAAGTTACGTTTTAATGATCGAGTGGTAATAATATTTACCGGTGTAACTTATATATTTATCGTAGAGACGTTCGTATTATTTTGGATCCATTATCATTCGATAGTATTATTTTTACCCTAAAAATAATACTAGTATTTTCACAAAATAATCATAAACACATATCAAGTGACTTTATGAAAAATATATACTGAATATATATTTACCAAGTTTTATTTTGTGAAATCCCACCTCCGATGTTTTGTAAATAAAGTCGTGGCGAAATCTATAATTTGAGAACAAGTCGAAAAGTATTTCTAACACTTATAGTGAAAATATTTCTAAGTATTAGGTTTTTGGAAAAATTTCGCCAGAGTTTCCCCTGTAACTGGAGGTGGCCACGCTTTTAAGCGTATCATTTTCTTTCATAAATCAAACCAACATTCTTTTCATTCGATCAAAACAATGTCCAAACAACAAACTAGTAAATAAATATGTATATCGCATAAATTACATGAACTTGCGTTTTATCCAAGAACATAAAGTAAATTTCATTACTTTTAGTGGATCTTTATATAAATCAATCCGGTTTCGTAAAAACCCCGTTTTTAAAGAAATTCCATCTTTACAACTTCTCGTCATCTTTCTCAAAAATAGTTATTTTGTCGAAAGTGTGTGCTACACAAGTGTTTACACACTTGTGTGTTCTAAAAATCATTCGGGTTAGTGTAAGATCCGTCTTTAGAAAACATGATTTCTTTGATACTTGGTTCTTTGAAAATACCGCTTGTAGATACGTAGATCTACTAGTTTTAAACACTATTTCACAAGCAAAATCGCTTTTACACAAGTTCATGATTCGTGTGTGGTAGAGTTTCATCCTTTAACCCTTGTTACTTCCAAAACAACCTTATGTCATGATCCATGATCATGACCAACCAGGGTTAAATGATGATCCGAGCTACCACAACATAGATCGGGTCCAAATAATCACACAAATCAATTACTACAAGATTTACACAACATATGAGCTTTTAACCATCATTACAAGCATTTTTAGTAAACTTTTGTGTGTCATTTTGTAAGATTACGAGTTTTAACCGTTACAAATCATATTAACCACTTCAAAATAGTTCGAGAGGGTGATTATAGCAACTTACTACTAGCTCGAGGCTAGGGAAGAATCTAAGCGCAAAATGAGAGGATAAAAGCAATAGAGTGAGGTCCTTTGAGCTCCGAATGCACCAAGCCTTCTTATACGGGATCCTTGACACTTGAATGGTCTTGAGATGAGGTGATCAAAACCGAAAAATATGATGGATGTAGAGGGGGTGTTCGGCCGAAGCCTTTGAGAGAGAGAGAGGGAGTGTTTTTGAGTGGTGAGATGTGATGAATGTTATGGAGTGTTAATCCTTGATCTTATAGGCAATTATCACCACCATTATCCAAGGGTTCTTGTGCTTTCTTGATATGGGACAAGAGAAAATAAAATAATCAAGTTTAGGACAAAAGATGTCCTCATGGGGACGGTTTGGTTAGAGTGGGGGGGGGGGGGGGGGGTCCCTGGTTCAAATCCAACCATCTAGTTAGTTAGATAATAGTTAGGTTAATCTAGGTTAGTTAAGTGATTAACCCGGTTAGTAGTGTGTTGTGCATTACAGTGGGTGTTAGGGTATTCAAGGACCCTAACTAGCTCAGAAAAAGATAAATAATGTTATTAACAATATTTTCATGTTCCGGGTATAGTCCGGTTGTTCGGTTGGATAGTAATCCGTTAAAGCGTTAAACAAGCTTTAAAGTGTCGTTATTATTATTTTTAGTGACACAACTTATTTCTCCAAAGTGTCAGGAATATTTTCCTCATGTTTTGGCACTTTATTAGTTAGCCAAATGCTGAATTGTTTATTAAAGTGCTGAGTTTTTGTGCTTAAAGCACGTTTTAGGCACATCCAGACATTGTAACTTATTCCTAGAGACGCAGTTCTACAACCCTTGTATCCCTACACTCACCACTAGTGTAGTAAAATATTTCTGGCTCATACAGGCCTTAGAGGCAGTGCCTGCCTGATGCTGGCTTTATCAGCATGTTCAATAGGTTATCCGTTTATAGTGCTACTGTGCTTTTTGTGCATCATGTTTGTCACTAAGGTTCAGCATGTAAATAATGTAGTGACGGTAAGTATGATGCAGGTATATGCATGTATCAGAAATCAAGTAGCAGTTTATCCACAAGTTCAAGCAAGCACAGTAATTAAGCAGTAATTAATTATTAATTAAGTCGTACGGATACCTGGTTTAGTGAGGGTTGTCACATTCTCCCCCCGTTAGAAAAATTTCGTCCCGAAATTTTAAGTTCTGCTTGTAGATGCAGGGTTCTTAGGAAATAGGTGGGGGTATTTCTCTTTCATCCGGTCCTCACGCTCCCAGGTGTATTCAGGACCATGTCTGGCATTCCAACAAACTTTGACGAGCTTGACACTGCTCCGGCGGGTCTTGTTTACTTTCCAATCCGTAACCTCAACAGGTTCTTCAACGAAATGGAGCGTGTCGTCAACATGAATCTCGTCGATGGGAATGGCAATGGTATCTTGAGTTGGACTTTTCTTCAGGTTGGATACATGAAATGTATTGTGAACTGAATGGAGTTCAGCAGGTAAGTCCAGCTTGTATGCTACTAGTCCTATTCTTTCCAAAATTCTGAAAGGACCAATGTAGCGCGGAATTAACTTTCCACGCTTTCCGAAGCGTGCCACACCCTTCCAGGGTGAAACTTTCAACAAAACCATATCTCCAACTTGGAATTCCAAGTGTTTCCGGTTTGGATCTGCATAGGCTTTCTGTCTTTCACGAGCTGCTTCGATGCGTTTTCGGATCTGCGCAATCTTGTCTGTCGTCTCTTGGACGATTTCGGGACCAACAAGCTGTCTATCACCTGCGTCAGCCCAACATAGGGGTGATCGACACTTGCTTCCGTAAAGAGCTTCGAATGGCGCGGCACCAATACTGGTGTGGTAGCTGTTGTTGTATGAAAATTCGACCAAAGGCAAATGCTTATCCCAGCTACCGCCCAAATCCATAACACACGCTCTCAGCATGTCTTCCAAAGTCTGTATCGTCCGCTCGCTTTGCCCATCGGTCTGCGGGTGAAATGCGGTGCTCAGATTCAATTGCGAGCCAAAAGCTTCTTGGAAGGATTGCCAAATCCTTGATATGAACCTTCCGTCTCTATCGGAAATGATTGAGAGAGGTACTCCATGACATGCGACGATCTCTCTCATGTAAATTTCAGCCAATTTGCTGGTGTTATCCTTCTCTTTGATTGGCAGAAAGTGTGCTGACTTCGTTAATCGATCCACTATTACCCAAATAGTGTCATGGCCTCTTGGCGTTCTTGGCAACTTTGTAATAAAATCCATGGAGATTTGTTCCCATTTCCACTTGGGAATCTCGGGTTGTTGCAGAAGTCCTGAAGGCTTCTGATATTCGGCTTTAACTTTAGCGCATGTTAAACATTTGCTCACATAAACAGCAACGTCGCCTTTCATCCTAGGCCACCAATAATAATCTTTGAGATCCTGGTACATCTTATCCGCTCCAGGGTGGATAGAGTACCGCGACTTGTGAGCTTCATCGAAAATAACTTTCCTTAAACCACCAAACAGAGGAACCCAAATCCTTTTCTCAAAACATAACGTTCCTTCCTCGTTTGGTACCAGTAGCTTCTCCATCCCACGGAGATATTCTTCTTCAAGGTTTCCTTCCTTGAGAGCTTCTTTCTGCGCGGCACGAATGCGCAAGGAAAGATCGGTTCGGATAATCATTTCTAAAGCCCTAACCCTTATGGGCTTGATCCTCTCCTTTCGACTTAGGGCATCGGCGACCACATTCGCCTTCCCTGGATGATACTTTATCTCACAGTCGTAATCGTTCAGCAACTCAACCCAACGTCTTTGCCTCATATTCAGCTCCTTCTGGTTGAATATGTGTTGTAGGCTCTTGTGATCTGTAAAAATTGTACACTTTGTACCATAAAGGTAGTGTCTCCAGATCTTTAATGCAAATACCACTGCGCCAAGTTCCAAATCATGTGTGGTATAGTTCTTTTCGTGCACTTTCAATTGACGTGATGCGTAAGCAATAACCTTTTGGTGTTGCATCAACACGCAACCCAATCCTTGACGCGAAGCGTCACAGTATACCATAAAATCATTTGTACCTTCCGGTAGTGCTAAGATTGGCGCATTGCAGAGTTTATCCTTCAATATCTGGAACGCTTCTTCCTGTTTGATTCCCCAATCAAACTTCTTATCTTTCTGCGTGAGGAGCGTCAATGGTTGAGCGATTTTTGAAAAATCCTCAATGAATCTTCGATAATAGCCAGCCAAACCCAAGAATTGTCGAATCTCGGTTGGCGTCTTTGGCGTTTCCCAATTCTTGATCGCTTCGATCTTGGTTGGATCCACATGGGTTCCATCTCCGTTCACCACATGTCCAAGAAATTGTACTTCACGTAGCCAAAACTCGCACTTAGAGAACTTGGCATACAACTGTTCCTTCTTCAGCAACTCCAAAATAGCTCTTAAATGCTGTTCGTGCTCAGCCTTTGTTCTTGAATAAATCAAGATATCATCGATGAACACTATCACGAACTTATCCAAGTAAGGCTTGCAAACTCTATTCATCAAATCCATGAACACTGCAGGTGCGTTTGTTAACCCAAACGGCATAACTAGGAACTCGTAGTGCCCATAACGAGTTCTGAAGGCTGTCTTTGGGATACTCTCTTCTTGTATCCTTAACTGATGGTATCCAGATCGAAGATCGATCTTTGAATAAAAGCTTGAGCCTTGCAGTTGGTCAAACAGATCATCAATCCTTGGCAGAGGGTATCTATTCTTGATCGTCAGCTTGTTCAACTCCCGGTAGTCAATACACATACGAAAACTACCGTCCTTCTTCTTAACAAACAAAACTGGAGCTCCCCAAGGTGAGAAGCTTGGTCGGATAAATCCCTTGTCTAACAACTCTTGAAGTTGTGTCGACAGTTCCTGCATCTCAGACGGAGCAAGTCTATAAGGTGCCTTAGCCACAAGCGCGGCGCCTGGAACTAAGTCAATGCGGAACTCTACTTGCCTCTGAGGTGGCAGTCCAGGTAAGTCCTCTGGGAAAACTTCTGGGTATTCCCTCACGATAGGGATGTCTTCTATTCTCGGCTCAGCAACCTTCTTATCCACAATGTGTGCCAGGAAGGCAACACATCCCTTCTGCAAACACTTTCGCGCTTTCAGGCAGCTGATAATTCTTGACGGCGTATCACGCTTCTCCCCGTGAACCACAATTGTTTCGCCACCTTCGGTTGGGATACGAACGACCTTTTCGTGACAAACTATTTCAGCCTTGTTGCCTGATAACCAATCCATTCCTACCACCATGTCGAAGCTTCCCAACTGGACTGGTAGTAGATCCAAAGCAAACTCACGCTCTCCCAATTCGATCACACAACCTCTGATCACTTCATTGGCTTCTACTAACTTCCCATTAGCCAATTCGATTGAGTAGGGGATATCTAACTTACTAGCGGCTAAACCAAGCATATTCTTAAACTCTAACGACACGAAGCTATAATCAGCGCCAGTATCAAATAAAACGGATGCATAGCGTTGGTTTACAGGGAACGTACCAGTAACGACATTGGGGTCCTGGCGCGCTTCCCTTGCTTCGATATGGAACACTCTTCCACGGGCTTGGTTTAACTCTGGGCAGTTCCTCTTGTAATGCCCAAGATCACCACAGTTGAAGCATCCGGGTCTCTGCCCGTTTCCACCAGCTTGATTATTCCTCTGGTTACGATTCACGGCGCCCGCTTGATTAGCATTGTTGCCTCGATTCCCATTACCTCCATTGTTTCCTTGTGGGCGATTTCCATTCCCACCCCGGTTGTTATTTCTGTTTCCAAATCCTCCCTGGCCTCCCTGGCCAGCAGTGGCCCAACAAGTGTCCTTCAAGTGGCCCGGCTTTCCACATGCTTCGCATACTTTCACACTACAATGGCCAGAATGGTGGCGTTGGCAGGTATTACACTTGGGCTGGGTGCCCATATATCCTTTTCCTTTCTTTCCACTACCAGCTGTAACCTGAGCTGGCATGCCTGATCCTCCTTTCTTAACCACCACACTGGCGCCCTGCTTGAAGTTCGAGAACTTCCGTTTGTTACCTCCTGATGACTCAACGTGAGTCTCTTTCTTCTTAGGCTCAACATCATCGAACTTGTTCAGGCGAATAGCCTCCTCTGTGAGAGCCACGCTCAGATCAATCGCCTCAGTAATTGTCGCAGGCTTGGATGAGGTCACCATGCTTATGATTTGAGGAGCTAATCCCCAAATGAAACGTTCAATCCGCTTGAACTCCGGAGTGACCATGTAGGGTACCACATGCGATAAGTCAGGGAACCTCTGAACGTATTCTGCGATCTTTGGACCTTCCATTTTCAAATGCCAGAACTCAGTTTCCAATCTTTAGATTTCCGCGCGAGAGCAGTACTTTTTGCGCATAAGTTCCTTCAGTTCGGTCCAGGTTAGTGCGTAGGCAGCAGCTTCACCAAGTGTCTGTACTTGCAAATTCCACCAAGAGAGGGCTCCATCCAAGAATAGCCCCGAGATATAT